>JAGSMV010000013.1:12035000-12420000 GCA_029286815.1 Troides helena | reverse complement strand
GGATAAACATCGCAAATGTTTTGGTAGCAACTGTTGCGTTATTTCCCTTGCGAAACTCAAAGAGCATGCAATGCCGGATGTGTACCTCTTCTGGTATTTGGCTGGCCATTTTACCCAAAATTACAAAAAAAAATTGTAATTCAATTGTCTATAAGTAAAGAAATCACTATAACCTCACAATGTCTTTGGTACGCCTCTGAACAAAACAATGAGCTGACAAATGACAATCAAGTATTGGCATGCGCAGAAACGACATTACTTTCCGGTCCCCCTATTATATGTAACGGTGTTAGAGTACATCTGTTTTTTATAAAAATAGTATATGATTCATCTGATCGTGAAGCAAAAAGGTAACAAGGGTCGAGACCCCTCGCAACGCGTGGGCCGCACCTGCGCGGGTAGCCCATTATCAAATAAGCGAAAGAAAGATGAGAGAACCCTTCCGTTTGGGTTACTCACGATATTCTACAATTATAGTAAGTTTCTACTCAACCGCTGAATATAATGCAAGTAAATGTAAATAATAAGGTGTAACATATTTATCGAATCAAAGTATTTACCCTCAACAAATAGTGTAAATAAACAGGGCTACCATCAAAACGGAAGTTCATTTATGCTTTTACGATAGAACTTTGAGGATATTTGACAAACTGTGTGAAAGCATTTTGTACTGCATCCCAGGAAGAAAATTTTTTATCATGATCAAATTACGAAAAAAATAGAGGTCTATTGGAGTTAGGCAATATTCGGATCAGCTTCTACTCGTACCATCTTTTCAATTCAGCCTGTGTGAGTGGTCTTCCACGCGGTTCATTCCTGCAGAGGAAGTTTCCATAACGAATGCGTTTAAACCAACAACACACGGGGGTTCATTGCCAAGCCTCCTCTCCAAGCAATATTCCACTTTAAGGCCTAAGCCAAATAAAAAAAACAATGTGTTTTCTATCAATAACAGCCAATTTACGTCCCTATTGCTGGGGCACAGGCCTACCCTCAATATGAGGGCGATGGGCCTTAGTCACCGCGCGGTCCCGATGCGGATTGGTGACGTCATAAACAAAGCGTAACGAGAATCATTAATTTATAAAAATAAAATTAATGATTCTAAACAAATATATCAAGTATTAAATAGTTCAAATAAAATTTATAAAGTATATGGATCTGAAACCGTGTACAGTGGTGCATGACAAAATTAATGTTGGTGGAGGAGGTGAGATACCAGCCGGGTGTAGTTGGTGGTTATTTGAGTAACTACTTGATTATGCTCTGGTTCGGGAAGAGTGTTAGATGACACTTCGGTGATATCGAAATTCTCAGAACCATGTCTTAGAGCTTCGGCTCTATGACACGTGGGTACTCGGCGTGTTAGTGGCTTGCCGCTATGATACGTCGTGTTTAATAATATTTGTTTATTCCAAAGTCAACTCGAACTGTGTCGGTGCATTATGAGGTAGCGGAAGCGGATGCGAGCTACTGCCTCGAACGCTACGACAAGACATAATATCAAACATTGATATTATGTCTTGTCGTAGCGTGACGTTTGCACCGTTACTGCATTGATGCGTCTTACAGGTCTGGTAGGCTGAGGACTTTTGCAAGATATTGATGTCTGCTGTGATGTCTTGTGCGCCTTTCATGATGATGTGCGCCGATGTTAGTTGATTGCATGTCTGTCGCAGTTCGGTGATACGACGTCTTCGACGATCTCTTGGTTAAATCTCACTTTTGAAGGTTGCGCCTTGCGTTATGGTTTGACACTTTATCTTATTAGATTTTTCCAAGTCGGGTCCCTTGATGACGGGGCTGCAGACTGTCTGCTCTCCCTATTTTATGGAAATTGCAAATAAATGCCTCAATAGCTCCCAATCTTTTATAATATGTGGCGAGTTGTCGGTGGGCAAGACAAACTTGATCAAAACAGCATTTTACTCAACGATAAAGATTCTATGCCTGATGGCTCATAATAAAAATGATATTTATTGGCTATATCCACTACAGTAGTTGGTGGAGTTATGCATTTACTTCATGAACGGTGATAGCTGGTGGGAGTATAATCGCTCAAGGCTGTGATGTAATCGCTTTGCTATTCTATGAGCTGAGCAATGAGCTCTCGAATGCGCTCCGCGGATTGCGATCCGTGCTGACTACGTAGTTGGTGGTGAAGTCAATTCCAACACTTTACAATGTGTCTGCAAGTGCACCTGGCTAGTGAAGGTGGTGGCTCGTACAAAGGACTAATCTTTGGGTCAGAGTACCCTTTATATCTATTATGTGTCCTGCAATGTGCGCTGACCATACACTGTATATCTGGTTATGGTTGTATCTTGTGAGATGCCTGCTCACATTGCCATGCGCAATTTGATCACAGTTTGTACTTACGCATACGGCGGGGTCTGTTTACTGGAGCCGTATGCCATCCCCACATTTTTTTAAAATGTGAGGATGCGAACTTATACACTTGTGTCGGGGTCTTAAGAATTAATAAATATTGTAAACCCGTAACAAGATGTGAAGACCTTTACAAGCGTGAAGGGATTGTAATTAAGGAAATAAACCACACAAACGGCATTTATTTATTTATTTATTTGATAAGGCTTATCAACATAGTGACATAATTGGTTTCATGACTTAATATTAAAAATCAAGTTAAAAATAGCAACATGTAACTACACTTAAAGATAAACACATCTTGCGTTAAGTAACTGTGCATAAACACTAACGGTAAAACAAAAAAAACAAAACCACACAATAATTATATACTAAACAATTTATTAACTTAACCTCTAAATTAAAGTAGTTATGTAAAGACTATAAATTTACAATTTTGACAAAGTTCACAAATAATGCTTGTATGATTATGTGTCTATGACATGGCAAAGCAAAATTATTAGACGTCTGCGACTGTACCGCGATTCAATGCCCCGACAATTTTGGATTTGAACATTGGTAATGTATCATGAAATATATCGATGGAGCTATCTTTGTTTGTAAAATACTGCAGCAATCTGCACAACCTCGGAACCAAGGAATGATGGCCCAAATTTGATTTGTACGTTCTGTGAGTGAGGATGGATCTTGGGTGGCGTGGCAAGCGAGTTGGAACGTCAAAGGAAAATCGACTAAGCAGATCAGAATTATCCGATAGATTGTTTAATAGTTTGTATAAAAATAACATGTCTTGTAACGTGCGCCTGTCGGATAACTTCATAAGGTTCATATCACTGAGTCGTTTAGTATACGGAATTCTTTTATTTGGTCTATCAAAATAGAAATAAGTGAATTGTCTTTGTATAGACTCGATACGGTCTTTATGAACCAGATAGTTTGGGTTCCACACTACTGAGCAATATTCGAGCTTGCTTCTCACAAGTGTAATGTACAAAAGTTTTTTAGTTCTGAAGTTTTTGAAATCCTTGCAATTTCTAAACACAAAACCCAACATTCGCCTTGCAGATTTACATATTAGGTTGTCAAATATCTCCCTTCCGCCTTTTTGTCTTTTTAATTTCGCGGCTATGTACAAAGCGCTACAGAGCTCGAATCTGGCAATACTATACATAATTTGAAAGGTCTTGACATAACCTACAAAACGACGCTATGCATAATTAGTTTGATAATGCGTACAACAGTTATAGACGTGTAAACATAGAGTTCACTAACGCCGAAATTGCGCTATTTTAAAGTTTTCCTTCGTTAAAGGCAAATCCACTAGAAAAACGTTCCGTGAGATTAATGGTGTTTTGGGGATGGTACTCTATCACTTCCAACCGCGGAGGAATGGTTTCGACGATTCAGAGCCGGTGAAAACGACACCATGGATAAGCCAGCCGGCGGAAGACCTGTGACGACAAATACCGATCAAATCATGGACTACATCGAGTTAGACCGGCATGTGGCATCTAGTGACATCGCCCAGGAGATGGGAGTTAGTCACCAAACCATTTTAAACCATCTGCAGAAGGCTGGATACAAAAAAAAGCTTGATGTTTGGGTGCCGCATGATTTGACGCAAAAAAACCTTCTGGACCGAATCAACGCCTGCGATATGCTGCTGAAACGGAACGAACTCGACCCATTCTTGAAGCGGATTGTGACTGGCGACGAAAAATGGATCACATACGACAATATCAAGCGAAAACGGTCGTGTTCGAAGGCCGGTGAATCGTCCCAAACAGTGGCCAAGCCGGGTTTGACGGCCAGGAAGGTTTTGCTGTGTGTTTGGTGGGATTGGAAGGGAATCATCCACTATGAGCTGCTCCCATATGGCCAGACGCTTAATTCTACCATCTACTGCGAGCAACTGGACCGCTTGAAGCAGGCGATCGACCAGAAGCGTCCAGAATTGGCCAACAGGAAGGGTGTAGTGTTCCACCAGGACAACGCCAGACCACACACTTCGTTGATGACTCGTCAGAAGCTACGGGAGCTCGGATGGGAGGTTTTATCGCATCCACCATATAGCCCGGACATAGCGCCAAGTGATTACCACCTGTTCCTGTCCATGGTGAACGCCCTTGGTGGTGTAAAGTTGAACTCAAAAGAGGCTTGTGAAAAGTGCCTGTCCGAGTTCTTCGCAAATAAGGAGGAGGGGGGCTTCTACGAGGGAGGTATGAAGTTGCCGTCTAGATGGAAACAGATTATCGAACAAAATGGCGCATATTTGAACTAAATCCGATCACTGTAACACTTTTTATAAAGCATTGAATAAAGAGCAAAAAAGCGGATGGGAGATATTTGACAACCTTATATGTTATCAAAATGTTGATTAAAAATCAATTTAGTATCAAATGTAACACCCAGATCACGAACTACTTCTTGTTCAATTAGCGCTCCGCCATTGATGTCGTATGCTGATTGGAAAGATTTGCGATTACGTGTAAATCTTATAAAAGAGCACTTCTCAGGATTCAGAGCCATATAATTTCGACGAGACCAATCAGCTAACCTATCCAAGTCCTCTTGAAGAGCCTTACTATCACTAGCCGATCTTATTTCTTTCGCAATCTTTAGATCGTCAGCAAATATATAACAATTTGACTCATGGATACATTCTAGGACATCATTAATATATATATTAAATAAAATTGGCCCCAGTACAGAACCTTGAGGTACACCTGATGTAGATCGGTAAGGCCGCGAAACATGCCCTTTAACTACGACAAATGATAATCTATCCGCAATATACGATGAAAGCCATGACTGTACTGTTCCTCCAAACCCAAAATTAGTCAGTTTTTCTACAAGTAGTGAGTGATTAACTTTGTCGAAGGCCTTGGAGAAATCTGTGTATACTGTGTCTACCTGAACGTGCGAGTCCATTGATTCTGAAAGAAATGTTATAAAATTGCTCAAGTTGGTAGCAGTGGATTTAGCCGAAGTGAACCCGTGCTGTGAGTTAGATATTAATCGCTGAACATGACATACGAAGATCGGACGCAACATAGCCTCTAACATTTTTGGTAAAACCGAAATTAATGAAATAGGCCGATAATTAGTTATATTACTACGGTCCCCCTTTTTATATATCGGCATTATTCTGGCCTGTTTACAGAGGTCCGGATAGGTTCCCGTTTTTAGAGACGTGTTGTAAATTATACTAACAGGCAGTGAAAGGGGCTCCGCACACCTCACCAAAAATATAGGAGGTAAATTATTAGGACCGGTACCTTTGGTAAAGTCGTCTTTTTAGTTTCTTGAATACTTCAAATTGAGTAAATTGGATATAACATAGAGAAATGCTAGAACCTTTGTTTACTGCGCCTCCGTTTCTTGAGTAGTTGACATCGTAAACTGACGAAAAATGGTTTGCAAATAAGTTGCAAATGTCTACTCCGTTTGATGCTATTTGGTCTTCTAGGACCATTCTAGACGGGTACGTGTTCGCAGATTTTTTTAAACTTTTTAGATGACTCCAAAAATATTTTGGGTTTTTTGATATATTTGATTCAATCCTTTCAATGTAGCGTTTATATTCTTTTTTAAGTAATTTGTTACATCGTGCACGAAGATCAGCAAATTCAACACTGTCGAGAGGATTCTTGTACTTTTTGTATTTCAGTCTAACTTTGAGTTTTAGTTTTAATAAATTTATAAGATTTTTAGTATACCACAGTGGATATTTACTGTTGCTAGGTTTAGATTTGGGTACATGTTTTTTAATCACTTTTCTAATTCATAGTAAAAGATCGTTAGCATTGTATTTACGTCACTGCACTTCGAAAGGACATCAACGTATTATTTAGGTCCGAGATTATATTGTCGTAGTTCGCTTAATATTAATTATACCTCTCATTAAAATTTTCTTTGACTAATTGATTTTATTTTGAGATTACTACAATAATTAAAGCTGGGTGATGACTATCAACGGCACAAATCAGGTAATTACTCTCCACAATTGTAGGTACAGTTGTGTTGCATAAAATTAGATCTAACATCCGTTGGTTTTTATTGACAACGCGGTTGAACTGTTTGAGGGCGTTTTCCTCAATAAAGTCGACAAACGTTGCGTTGAGAGTACTATTGAGATTGCCAGTGGCTCGTAAATACGATACGCCCAGTATTGGTGACCAATCAACGTTACTAAGATTAAAGTCACCAGCCAATAATACATGTTCATTCTCATTAATTACGAAATTCGCATGGGAAATAAAATCTTCTAATTTATCCTTAGAAACTGGAGGTGGCAGATATACAGCACAGATTGCAATACGAGTGGCTTTGCATCAATTGTCACTCATAGATCTTCGCAACTACTTTCCCACACCTTCATACGATGCGATACTATATCATTACTAACTGCTATTAAGACTCCACCTCCATTTTTCACTTCCCTATCCCTCCTGTACACAAAGTATCGGTTGTCTCAAAATTTCTCCATCGTAAATGCTATCGTTCAGCCAACTTTCAGTTAGTATATAAATATCATAATTATTGTTCGATATATTAAGCTTGATTTCTTGGCTTTTACTACGCAGACCTCTAACATTCTGATAGTAGATATCTAAACAGTCCATAATGCTTACAAAACAGAGTAGAAACTGTGATATATATATAAAAAAAAAACTAAAGCAACATAAATAGTTACAGAACGCTGTATCACTATGTCAGTGACTTTAACTGATCAGCTTCGCGGATAATTATGTGCCCCGATATCTCCGTTTTCCTCAAGAATATGCGACTATTTTTAACCCACACGAATTTGTAGTTTAGTTTTTTAGCAGCTTGTCTGGTCTGGGCGTGTAATTTTTTAACGTCTGGGGCGAGGTGCTCAAGCACATAAATAGGATTTTTGTCACCTCCGTAACCGATATGGCTGGTGTTCAATTTGTCGTTGCGATGTTTCTTGTTGTATTGCATCACACTTGCAAGGAGCTCATCACGATTCCGGGGACTCGCAAAAGTTACCACCACAGAGCGTGGGCGTTTGCTGTCTGGGTTTATTTTGGCAATCCTTGTACATTTGTGTATATCTCTATCGACCAGATTGTTGCCAACCACTTTGGCGATTTGAGACACGACGTTCATCAAGTTTTCTGTTTTGTGTTCCGGTATACATTGAATTTCTAAGTTGCTTTTACGGGAGAACTGTTCAAAAATACTTAGGCGATTGCCTAAATCTTTAACTGTGGTTTTCAGCTTTTCGTTCTCCCTTTTCATGTTTTCGTATTCAGTTTTTATGTACGTAATTGATTCTTTCATTTCAATGAAATCCTTGAATATTACTTTATACTTTTCTTCATTTATTTTTGTCATTGTTAACTCCATATTGCTCAGAAGGCCATCCATCGTTTCTTGCATCATCGCCTTTAAATCCTCTAACGTTAGGCTACCCATAGTCTTTGTGGGTATTTCGGCGTTTTTATTACGTCTTAGGGTGACATTTGGTGTGGTACTATCCTGATCTATATTGACGTCGGTAGATTTAATCAGGGAAATAGAACTGTCGGCTTTAGGCCGCTTTGGGCGACACGCTGGGCAAACCCAGGAGTTTTTATGTTCTGACGAAACACTTTTGTATTTTCTGGATGTGGTACTAACACACTCATAATGGTATTTTAAGGAACAGGTATTACATTTGAGTGGTTCTGGTGTTGACATACCTCGCGCACATCCGGCGCATTTATTAGTGCTTTGTACCTTGGTATTCATTATGATAAACAAGCTTCTTTATAAATTGTTATTATTCATACGAGACGCTGGCACATAACTATAGTTGTATCAGTAGTAATTGCTAATAATGCAATTTCAGGCGCCCACTTTAAAATTATTCCAAGACTTGAATATGTAAATAATGGGTAATTATTAAGAGTTTAAATGGTATCTTCTACATTGTGACAACCCAAGGATAATATAAGTGCTTATTATACATACAGTATCAAGTTCAAAATATTTCATGTGTTTTTCGGGTAGTTCGATAATTATTCAGTCTGATAAACTTAATATAAAAGACCATCAAAAACTTAAGGAAACTTTTATTTAATGTACACTTCCAACACGCGCCTTCACCAAACCACACACATCACTATAGCGTTACTTTAGACTAGTATAGTTAGTCATTACAATAAAATTACGAGCACGGATTAATGTTACGTGTTTACGCACCAGTCGTCAACAAACTACTGACATCAGACTATCTTAACAAATATTCATCCTTCTATATAAACCTAAAGGAAACAAAAATTACTATAAACACAACGTAGGACAAGCTCCTAATCGAGACGATCAGAAATTAATATAAATAATTAATGGCCAAAACATAAACATTAATCATACCACAAAGAATAGTGTGTGTCATCCCGTCACGCAAAATATGATTATCTGAGTACTAAATATTGTTTTAAAATATTTAAAACTTATTATATTTAAGAGAAGGGGATAAAGGTTACAACAGCTTAGTATAAATCCTAATTCATGTGCTAGTTTCCTGTTGAACGATGTTTTCCTTCACCGTTTGTATCTCGCTGTTGTAACTAAAGTTCACAAATGTACTTAACTTAAATATTAAGTCATCGCTACATGCCGAGATTCGAACCCGCGACCTTCGGAATGAACGCCGCGTGCTCTAACAGTTAGGCCACTGAGCTACTCATTTATTTTTTATAATTTTTTTCTAATCAACGAATCGTCTGAACGAACGGGACGTTCACCTGAAGGTAAGTAATACTCCTGCCCATAACATCGTGGCTCTAGTTGAGATGGTGTACACTGCATTACATTGCGCTCGTTGCCTTGAGACATGATATGTGGAGTTACGTTCTCCCAGCAATTTATTTTATTTTAGGTAAAGCAGCACACACACACAAACACGCGCTGTCGTGCAGGAGCAGCAGAGACGAGCGATTGACCAATGCTGGTTGGAGATGTGCCAGTTTCTCCATCATTGTGTTCAGTTATTCACAGTACACATCTGCAGTAATGCTCACCCCGTTTGGTAAGAAGCTGTGATGAACCACACCGACGCTAGACCACCAAACAATGACCATCACTTTTCAAGGGGTAAGTTTTCGTTTAGGGCATTGTTTAGGTGCTGAACCAGGATCCAACCAACTTGCTGAGCGCTTACGGTTATCAAACAGAATCCATTTTTCATCGCAGGTGACAATAGCTTCAAAATTCCTTCATTTTTGTGTGTCTGTTGAGCAGTGCAAGGCGCGTCTCGACGCGTACTTCGCGCTGGCGATCGTTGAGTTCGTCGGGCACCAATTTGTCAAGCTTTTTTACTTTGCCAATTTGACGCAAATTGAATAATGTTGTTTTGACGCTAACGTCGAAAGCTGCTGCTAATTCAGCCGTAGATTGTGTATCATCAGCTTACACAATCGCCTTTCCTTATAATTAAAAAAACAAAGAACCTATTATATCATCGTCAATCGATGTCTACTCTTGGAATAGGTCTTCACCAGATCCCCATCGATCAGTCCTTCGTCGCCCGCATCGAAGGGAACCAGGGGCTATCGTTTGTAGGAGTTCATGTGAGAGATGTGCCATTTCCCACGACGTTGGCTCAATGCGGGTTGATGGGAGCCAAAACCTCGTATATTGATTAACATGGTGCGCCACTAGCAGGCGAGGTTGGCTTGGATCCCGTAAGTTGTTGTGCGGGACGCCATACTTACACATTTATTATGTATATGTAATAACCAACGAGCGTGCATGAAGACGCTCATGAAAGTGGAGGAAGCGAGATAGGTGTGCCAAGATAGTGGCAAGCGGAGAGAGCTGGTCTCTGCCTACCCCACTGGGAACGAGACGCGATATATATGTATATATGTAAATAAAACTACAATTTATGAAAACATTTTATTACAAAGGGTAAATAAATAAGGCATTTAAGGGTCCGTTTGAATTGTACAACATTTTAATATTTAAACTTAATTATATTGATTAAAAACCTGTTAATTAACCGAAAGAAAAGACCTTCAATTTGTTTCCCTGAAATATAATTCACGATTGATTAATCAGTTTTCATAAAAGGTTATGTGATGTTTCAATTAATACTCCATTACTGTTCAAAATGTACAAATACACTTAATGTTATTTCGCTAAGTAATTCAGCTATTAAATTAAGTAATTTATGTTATCTCGTTTTTACTTTATCCAGAACTAGTAATATAACCGTGGAAGTCTGTTTCATTACATAAGCTTTAGGGTCGCCATTGCTTTGTTCAGTCGATCTAGCTCGCCTTGAGACTGGGACAGTTTGTCGGTGTTCGTTTTTTGTACATCCGCGGGTACTTTGACAGAGTAGTCTTCAGCAGACATCGCCTGCTGCAGCTTGCTTATTGTTTGTGAAAGAGACTCCTTCTTCTTTTCCAACTTGGCAATCTCCTTTTGCGGGTCGATGAGTCCCTGGTTTTATTGATAATATATGATTTAATTATACAAATAGATTGTGATACGAAATATACACAAATCTACTTTATGCCTTGAGAACTGTGAGCCTGAAGATGGTTTGCGGCCAAAAAGGTAAGAGCTAAGGCTATTGTGGACAAAAAAAGATCAAGCTTAGCAATAATGATACCAAGATTAACCTCCCCATAAAAAAAAATGATTCATATCACTACGCCCCTTTGAGTGGTACAGTGTACAGTGTACGGTGTACAGTAGGCAGTTCCGCCACATGCAGTTAAAACATGTGTTTCTATGCGTAATCAGAATATTTACAGTTGTTTTGTTTTTTGTATATAATATATATATATTATATATTGTCACGCCTTTTTCCCAGTAGGGGTAGGCAGAGGTAAATAAACACCCACATTTCGCCAGATGTTGACACTTTATTGGGGCCAATACACACACACACAAAGATGATGTCAGTGTGCGGGTTTCCTCACGATGTTCTCCTTCACCGTTTGTATCTCGCTGTTGTAACTAAAGTTCACAAATGTACATAACTTAAATATTAAGTCATCGGTACATGCCGAGGTTCGAACCCGCGACCTTCGGAATGAAAGCCGCACGCTCTAACCATGTACTGCACACACTGTACCGTATATGATAGTGTATTTAGATGTAAAATACCAACAGTCGAACATGCTGCACTTATTCACTTAATGTGATATAAACAACATATACTGGCAATACCGGGGCGTCCGAATTGCTCCGCCGAACGAGAGACAGGAAGGACTATGCCACACTGAACACTAACCTGCTCTAGTTGGAGAGGCACTTTAAAAAGAAGAAGATATAAAACCTGATTACCTTTAGTACCAAATGAATTTCGATTTTATCCGACACAGTGAGTATGGAGCACCCCGTTGGCGGCTGTTCGTCACTAAGTTCACTGTTGGCCAGGGATTGGAGACTCCTAAAAAGTGACCTCGGCTCTTCCACTTTGAGCTCTGGAGAGATGACGAGATGTGCCGTTGTCTTCTGCTTATTCGTCAGATTGTACTCGGAACGGGTGGAGCGGATGAGGTGAACCATTTTCAAAACGGTCTCCACGTCGGATTCCAGCTGCTCAGAGCGCCATGACGCTTCTGACTCCTAATATTGTACACAAATTACTATAATTAAATATATATACCATCAGTAACTTCAACAAAAGTTCTTAAGTAGATCAGGAGAGAATTATTTATCAGTAAAGGACTTAATGGAGTTATTTTGAATAACAGCGAGACTTTATTACAGCGACCTTTTTTAGTATAAAAAAAAAATAGACAAAATTCTAGGCCTCAGGAGAGTGAGGGAGTTAAGTGAACTTTCTTTTCTTTCAAACCTTTATAACCAAGGCCTTTCCTGAAGATTACGATGCAACATATTTGGTTCCTGCATAATTAATGAAATATGTAAATTGAGTCTTTGTTACTAAACTATCTCTTTTCATGAAATATTGTAAGTCGCTTTCGCATCAGCGATTTCATACAATTATGTCAATGAATAAATTCCTTCGTGCAGTATGAGGGAAGCTAAAATGTTCAGATCTTACCATTCATGAATATAAACACAGATATTCAGTAAAAACATGAAAAATATTTAAACAAAAATCGCTTACTGTAGGATAACTGGCAACACATATGGACGGACAAGAAGTATCGGATCTTGGTAGTCGCTGGTATAACTCTTCGGTGACGAACGGCATGAAGGGACTAAGCAACTTCAGTCCATACTCCAATGTGGTGTAGAGAGTTCGTCTCGCTGCCTCCTGTTCCGAGTCACTGCCAGCACCGAATACGGGCTTAAGATATTCCTGTTCGTAATATTCAAAATATAAATGTTTCTGACATATACAATAATATCGTGCTGAATTAGTGAAGGTACTACTACTTCAATATCTTCATCGACGCTCTGGTGAATCTCCATGGAGCCAACCCTCACACCAAGTGTAACAGGTATAGATAATATACTTCTTATAGGGGAGGCAATTGTTAAGCAGTGTACATAGAGGGGGAAAAGGAGTGGACCGGGTTTAAATACCATCAGTTATAAAGAATAGCTGAGGATCAAATTGGTTTTCTCAATCTGATCGCCAGACTACAGTTTGAAGAGGGCACCTAATGAGGATGACGATGTTAGAGGGAAAGAGGGCACGTGTTGATAACCTACTAGGAAGGCGTAAGGGATCCCGCACGACTACTCACGGGGCCCAGGCCAAGCTGACCGGTTCGCGGTGGAGTCTGTTAATCAACAAACGTAGCTCTGGCTTTGACCAACCCGAATTTTGAGCCAGCGTGGTGGGAAACGGCCCAAATACTCCCATATAAACCCTTACGACGGCCCCTAGTGCCCGGTGATGCGGGCGGCACAGTACCCATCGATGTGAGGATCTTTGGGGAAGCCCATTTTTTTTTTTTTTATAACATCTAAGAGGCAAACGAGCAAGACCGGTCACCTGATGGTAAGTGATTCACCGCCGCCCACGTCCATGTCCGGCAGTGGACTTCTATCGGCTAATAACCTTCAACTTGGTGAGCAGATTTTTAATCGTGGCTATGAACATTAATAATGTAGAGACATTTAACAACAAACAAGATTACGCGTAAACATTATAAATATATTTTGCAACCGATTATAAAAATATTTTTTTTCTATAAAATCAATAATCCTTCAAAAAGGAAATAAAACATTTTGCTATAATACTTATCGTAATAAGTTAACTACACGTTTTTTTTAAGATAATAACGTTGTGGTTAACACAACAAATAAACCTACCAAATAAACATCGCAGAGGTCGTACAGCCACAGGTTGTAGCAATGCGTAGTGGCCGATGGGAAATCGTAGTTCTGGAAACCGGAGTTCACCTTCTGCACCGCCAAAGACAGACGGGACAGCATCCAGCGGTCCAATGGCGAGAGTGAGGGAAGACTACTTGAATGCACCTTGGGTAAATAACTTATATACATTAGTGAAAGCCCATTTTAATGAACAAAAATACTGCTTGTAGTTTTTATCGCATAACAATCGTATACAAGCATTATACAACAATGACAATTGCATGTCCCGGTTTGAAAGGCGTTTTGAGTGGTAAAATTGCTGAAGTAACAAGATTTCAAATCTTATATGATGTTTATCATCCAAATAAACACCACATTCATCTTCCTATTAAAACCATCAGCAGACCGCTCCGCTTCTTGTCTCGTCTCTCCCGCGAATATATATATATATATATGTATATATATATGACTTCTTTGTTGTAGTAGTGGTCTCTTTTGGTAGTGACAGAGTAAAATGTTATATAGTGTTCAAAAAGATTTACTATTAATTGTACCATCGTTGATTAATGAACGCCATATTAATAATATATATCTCGCACGTATCGATCCTTCCCTTTTAAGATTGTATAGGAATAAATTATTATACTTGATATGTGGTGTCCTTAGGGAAGTACATGAGGGCGAACTTGGTGGCGTTCCACAGTTTGTTGCAGAAGAACCTGTAGCCTTGCACTCGTAGGATGTCAAGGTTCAAGTCCCGGCCTTGGGTCATTGCACAGAGCGCAAATCTGAAAACGATGCTTTTATTTATTAAGGACCATACAACAGTTGAAAAACAGTGTGACTAAAGAGACTTGATCTGCCTTAAACACCGACTCTCACGTATTGACAGCTGGAGCGCGCGTATACTGCACTAAGGCGGGATAGACGCGGCGCGTGGGGGGTGGGGGGTGGTGGCGACCATTTCACTGCAGAATAGAATATATAATTCGTGTCCTTAATAAATTTTTTTTTCTAATTTTCTCTAATATTATTATTCAGGGCTTCACCTTATCATATTATTTATAACATTTACTTACAACATATTCACTACTATTTGCTATTTACGTCTTTTCTAACATTACATCTATTCTTTTTTTTTAGCTATCTAATATTCGCAAAACATGCAGAATATTATCATGTGCATATGTATAAAGTAATATTTAGTTATCCTTTTTTCTATTCTTACGTCTACCATCTTACATATTTTTGTACACAATAATTTATAAATTTACTTTTGAGTAATTTATTTTCATCATCTCGGGCACACCCGGCTGTAGTGTCGTTAGTTTCCAAACTGTGCCTTTTAGGAAATCTTGAGGACAAGATAATATTACTCGGCCATTCGGGCTCATTCTGCTCGTTAAATGGCCATATTATAAAAAGGGACTAATTTTTCTGTAATGGTTTATATCAAGTTATATAAAAGGCACACCTAAGCAACACATACCTAAGCGCGTCAGTGCCACACTCGGGGATACCGTTGGGGTAGTCCTGTTTCTGGCCGAGCTTTGCCCTCTCCACCTCCTTCGGGTCCAGGTTCGAGTCCTGCAGCTGGGCGTGGAGCTGTTCCAGAGTCACGCCGCGCACCACGTCCACGGGATCGATGACGTTGCCCAATGACTTGGACATCTTACGGCCGTGCGCATCGCGTACCATCGGGTGAAGGTATACTTCTCTGTTCATAAAGTTTTAGTATTATATATCATAGAATATAATATAAAATATATTAGTATATAGCTCACGCTTCATAATCTTCGATCTCATTGTGGGTGGGCCTCGTGTACATTAAGAAGGTGAATTATTCAATTTATCTAAATTATCGAAATAAAATGTTTTGACTTATCAACAACATACCATTTAGAATATATTTCACAATGTAAGCGTCTACTTGTTATTAACGTTTATGGAAGCTCACTTGAAAGGCAATTTCCCTAGAAGTCGTTGTCCGAAGAACACCATACGCGCCACCCAGAAGAACAAAATGTCATGACCGGTTTCTAGCAATGTCCCGGGGTAGAACGCCTACAAATAAATATATACCAAAATAAAAAAAAATGCTGTCAAAAGAAAAAAACAAATTTTTTTAATCTTAAGTATCTTTACCTTTAAGTCATCCGTCTGATCGGGCCAACCGAATATAGAGAAGGGAAACAGACCGGAAGAGAACCAAGTGTCGAGGACATCCTCGTCCCTCTTCAGGCTGATGTCGTCAGCGGGTACACCGAACTTGGCGGACGCCTTCGCGAGCGCCTCCTCGTCCGAATGAGCCGACACCCATAGCTCTTCTTGTATCTACATTTACATTTGCAAAAACAAAAGACGTATTCAGATTTTATTATTTCAACATAACATTAAAATTTCGCGTTCTTTTTGTTTATGGGGGTGTAAGGGTTCGCGCATAACAACTCGCGGAATCAAGACCAACCCCACCTGCTCGTGGTGCACCCTGCTTAGCAACAAACGAGGCTCTGCTTCCCACCAACCCGCATGGGGCCAGCGTGGTGGGAAATAGTCCAAATCCTCCCATATGAATCCCTATCAGATCGATGTGGGAGTTTTTGGGGGAGGCCTATGTCAAGCAGTACACGTCTATCGGCCGATAATGATGATGATGATGATTATTATTTTTGCATACAACAAAAATTTAAGCAACATCTAGAAAATTTTAAATCATAAGCATTATACATATTTTTTGCTGTACTGTGTTTTTTTAATGTAGCAACATTTTTTATTATATTAACAAATACACTTTGTAGTTAGTGGAATTACTAGGACAAGAACATAAATGTATTTGTCCTAATGTGATAAATAAAACGCAAAGCAATACGTTGTGTAAACATACTAAACTTTATTTCGTTTGTATTTAGGAGCGTCCTTTTCGAAATATAAAAATACCATTATTTATTTTTTGTATAGAACACACACATGTTATTTTTTATAACATGCCAAAAAAAAATTGATTTAAATAAAACTATCAACACCCCCATATCTCTCCCCTATAGCACTGTATATCTCTTCAATCCTTCCGCATCCAATATTTTCTCGCCTTTGTCCTCCCCCGTTTTACGTAGTACTATCCACACACACACACGCGCACGCGCACGCACGCACGCACGCACGCACGCACACACACACACACACACGCACACGCACACGCACACACACATACATATATTTAGCTCGCGGACACCAGATCCGCGGGCCCTGAGCCCGATGAAGCTGCAATAGTTGTCAATAAAACTTGCGGCGCAAATTTTATTATTATATTATATTGATGTAATTTTAGCTAGCAAAGAATAGAGCATCGAAATTAAAAAAAAATTGAAGCACTATGTTGTATTAAAATATTGTATAAAACCTAAATACTTTAATTAATTCGTGTGCACAAATAATACCATGCAAATAAAACCTCAACACTGTAATGGACTATGAGCTCTTGATGATTGCACAGGTTCAACAACCTCTGAGCTTCAGTTTTAAAAGGAACATGTTAAAAAAAAATCTCGATAGGAGCACAAAAACATGCGTTCAATGTCTAAACGTGTTACGTATCGAACGAACGTACGGCAGCGTCGGCCGGGGGCGGCGGCCCGCGCGCGCGCACCCGCCCGCTCTTCTTGCGGCCCGAGCGCGTGCGGCGTCTACGTGGCAACAGAACGCTCGCCCGGCCCGAGCCCTGCGGCTGTATATAGCGACACACTCCTTATAAAGGTGTCTGGCGGCAGATTTATATTTTAAAAAACGAATATCTCAATAAGTTATAAACAGTGCTGGGGTGTCATTAGAATCACCGATCGTGCGGATTTCTTAGTCACGATGTCGCAGTGGTGCAGTGGTGCAGTGGTGCAGTGGTGCAGTGGTGCAGTGGTCGGGTGAGCATCGCGCGGTGCTTTCGCTATTGAAGCATTTTTCAAGAGTAACGATTCTTACGTACTCGCTCGCCGACAGTTTTGTTCACATTTCAATATTCGACGGATAGGCGATGGGCCGAGTGCGAATTTAATTCGTTCGTGGATGGAGAGGTTCCGCGCAACTGCTTCAGCTATGAACACACCACGGCCAGGACCTAGTCGATCGTCAAGGACCCCGAAAACATTGTACTGGTTGAACGCAGTTTACATGAAAATGCACGACTTTCGATAGGGAAAAGGGCAGCTTCACTGGGACTTCAAGAGCAAGCGTGCATGAAATTTTGAAAAAGATATGAAGTTTCATCCTTTTAAAATTCAAGTAATTCAAGAATTGAAAATGACTTTGCGTCACGCAAATTTTTTGTGAAACCATGTTGGAGCGTTTTCGCACTGTGAATTCCATTTTTGGAGCGACGAGGCTCATTTTCATTTAAACGGACACGTAAACAAGAACAACACACAAAATTGCCGTTACTGGGCTCTAAGAACTCGCAATCCTCGACTGAAGCACCAAAAACCATTACATTGCCCAAGGGTAACTGTTTGGTGCGCTTTATCCACGAATGGGATAATCGGACCATTTTTTGAAAATGCAGGGGGCCAAGCGACGAATGTCAATGGTGAGAATTATCGGCTCATGATTTCGAATTTCTTTTTGCCGAACCTGCGAGCTCATTCATCATTCTCATCATTCTCATCACACACGTGGTTTCAACAGGATGCGGTACAGGTGCGACCGCACACACGGCCAGAGCTTCGATGGATTTGTTGCGAGAAAATCTCCCTCAAAAACTGATTAGTCGCTTTGGGGACATCCCGTGCCCACCGAGGTCACCCGACCTAACTCCAATGGATTTTCTTTGTGGGGCTACCTCAAAGAGAGAGTTTACGCCAACAATCCGCGAACTGTTGTGGACTTAAAAGAAAATATTCGGCGAGAAATCAGCGCAATTGAACCAAGTTTACTGCAGCGCGTGGCACGGAATACGAGGCTCCGTTTCGAACAGTGTGTGTGTGTGCAACAGGATGGAAGACATTTGACATTATCCTTAAACAAATGAAATCCGCATTTGTACTCTATCTTTTAATACTTTTAGTAAAATTATATGTCAAACATATTATTTTTTATTTAAATTTGAAAACATAAATCTGCCACCAGACACCCTGTATAATATGGACTCTCAAGTACCTTCCGATTACTGTGTCGGCTAAACAACCACCAAGGAGTTGTGGTGTATCGACTTTAGAGTACATATATTCTCATTTTACCTTTTGTTTTTTAGTTATGCATCATAAATGCAGGTCGTATGACACTGGTTCGATTCCCGAGGCCATAATTTGTGAAGATTTATTGAAGGATAAGTTTTCTCAAACCCACCACTGTGACTCCCAACGCCATATTATGTTTCTGCTGACTGTGTTGCTTTCCGGGAATCACAGACATCATCAGATTATTTTGGATATTAGTAGTATATATCTCACCTCAGCTGCTAGAGTGACTCTGTATGCGGGGATGCGGTGCCCCCACCACAACTGCCTTGAGATGCACCAGTCGCGTATGTTCTCCATCCAGTGGTACCACGTTTTCTCGTGCGAGTCTGGTATTATCTTCAGCTTGCCAGTTTTTACTGCCTTTATCGCTTCAGCGGCCATGTTGTCGCATTTAATGTACCTTCAATGATTTTATCATCATCAACAAACTCCCAGTTCTAGTCTAAGAACTGTTAATTTTTTATACAATTTCTTTTTAGTTAATTATACGACGAGACGAATGGGAAGATCACCTCGTGATAAGTGATACTTCTACCCATAATAAAATGGCGCTCGTCGCTTGAGATGTCAGATGTTGAGTCTCCTTACCCCAGTAATTACTACACTAGCTACAACGCCCTTTAGAGCGAAACACAGTAATGTTGGCACAGTACTGTTTGTCGGCTGCAATACGCGCTACGACGGTCCCTACCTAGACGGTCTGTCGCCAGATCAGACCAGAGACCTACCACCAGTGATTTTCTATATCTATCAAAGAAATTTATTTAATTTATTAGCAAAAATGAAATGTCTTTTTTATTGTAAATAAACAAATACTTATTGTTCCCACGATTGAGAGTCTGATGCTTAATCCCACGGCTTCTACTTTAAGCTAGTGACCAAGTTCAGGTAAGTGGATGCCACATGTCCATTAAAACTTGTCCTGGCAACACGCTGGTTTTATGACGTTTTCCTTCATCGAAATCGAGCTTAGTGGCGGAGAGAGGGGTGTACCTTCATTTTGGAAATGGCACTCGATGATCAGAGGGGATCAAACCCAATCCGCCTTTAATCAGTATAGTAACAATTTTCCGATAATGGGATGCATTCCACATATGCAAAATAATAACATTAATTATGATAATAATATTTGAAAGTCTTACCACTGCGGCTTCAGCATCGGTTCCACTACATCCTTCGACCTGCTGCAAAGCGGCACGACCATCACGTGCTCCTTCGTCTCCTTGTACAATTTCATCTGCTCCAGCGTCTTGATGATCTCGCGACGCACGTGGAAACGTTTTTTGCCCTACAATGTAAGTGAATACAATTGAAATGGTTGCGCAATGATAGGATATGTGTTACCATTTTTAGAATTAGAATATCTTAGAAATATATTGATTATTTATTTAATCTCATCTCGTCGGAAGCTACTAGGGCAATATGTTTATATCATCACATATTTATGGATGTCGTCATATTGTCGTGAACGTCCCGCCCATCTTATTTTGTTGGATTAAAAACAAAGACAAGTTATTAAATAGTCATCATCATCATCAGCCGATAGATGTCCACTACGGGACATAGGCCTCCCTCAAAGATCTGCACATACAGTTAGCATGGCCTCCGGCACCGCTTGTGATTTGGGCTCGTCATCTGTAGGGATTCATATGGAGGGGATTTAACCCCTTTCTGACCACGCTGGCCCAAAGCGGCTTGGCGGGAGCCAGAGCCTCGTTAGTTAATTAGCATGGTGTACCACGAGCAGGCGAGATTGGCTTAGGTGCCGTGAGTAGTTTTGCGGGACCCCTTACACCCCCAGTAATATTTAAAAATATTTTTTTTACTATGATTTAAAACATTCTTAATTGAGTTATTTTCTCAACAAAAATTATTTATGTGCAATAGGAAATAATACAAGGGACTCACAGCGAACGGTCCACAGTTGTCCAGCATTACCCCCTCATCGTCGAAAATTGTGATAAATGGCAGGTTGTGCCGTTTGCCGATCTCGTAGTCGTTGGGGTCGTGTGCGGGAGTTATTTTAACGGCGCCTACACACACACAGAGCACAGCCTTTACGTATTGCACCCTCAACGAAAAAGTGGCATAATTTATGAATTTTATAGTTATTTAATTAAGCGACGAGACTAGGGGATATTCAGCTGATGGTAAGTGATACGCCCGCCCAAAACAATGTGGTGCTAGTTGAGACGTTATATAAAACGTCGCATTGTGCTCGTCGCCTGAGATATAAGATGGTGTTAAGTCTAGTTACCTCAGTAATTACATTAACTACAGCATCCTTATAACCGGAACTTAGTAATGTTCGCACACTACTATTTGGCTGCAGAGATAGGCGCTGAGATGTACCTAGATAGTCTCCGGCAACAGACACCTACCATTAGTAATAATTATTTTTGAGGAAAGGGAGACGAGAATGAAGCTTTCCAAAGCTAGCTGCCCGATGCATTTTTATTAATAGGTTGAGGATATTCACTTTCTTAAGTAAACGAATGTTCCTTTTTTAATACGAAATCTTAATATTTGACTTTGTTTCGGAAAATTCTTGGAGAACGAAGATGCAAAATTTCAGATTTATATAAAAATACATTTGTATTCTCACATAGTTCGAACATTCACATTTATAACAGAATTCACAAATATTACCTGTGCCAAAGTTCATATCAACATATTCATCTGCTATAACGGGCAATTTCCTCTTCAGTATTGGGTGCACCAAGTTCTTCCCAATCAAGTGTTTATACCTGTAAAAGAATATTTGAATTGTTTTACTAAAATAATAGTGTCTGTGAGCAAGAAACCTGTCTCTGAGATATAAAATATGCATTAACATTTGACAATTTTGTTTATAAACATTTAAATAATTTTATTGTTAATATAATTCCATTAAGTAGAGCCATTTATTAAATTTAAACATAAAATAATCTTAAACAAAAAAGAGAAGTTTTATCACGAATAAAAAAAAAAGAGTAGGCAGAAATTCATAAAAGGTTTAACAGAAATAAAAATTACAATTCATTAAACTTAAGTAAAAAGTTCTGATTTCTAGGAAAATACTAAATTCAACAATGAGTTCGAGTTTCCATAATAGTTAACATTATACCACTAACCTCGCATCCTGAGGGTGGACAGCCACTGCCACATCACCCAGCATGGTTTCCACTCTTGTGGTGGCTACCACTACCTCAGCCTCAGAATCCTCAGCCTTATATGCAAATAGCACCAATACTCCAAACTCTATCTGTATTAAAATTTTATATATTGTAATATGTATCATTGTTTTGTTTGATGTAGAATATTTCCTATTTCTTAGTAGAATTATTTAATAATATATGACAAATGTTGTAATTCAAAATATTATATTTATTAATTTCTAACTGTTCCCCATCCACTGTGCTGGCTGTCCTACCAAATCTGTAGGCCATACGGTTGTAGTCTAGTAGACAAGTTTTGATAGTAATGTAGATATATGGACGCTTACATAGATATAGATAAGTATTGGATAGAATTTGGAGTAAATACCTTTTACAATCTTAAAAGAAATATCACTTGATACAATATGAGATTGAGGAACATTGCAGATAAAAAGAATAATAATATATTATATTTATGTACATATACATGTGAGTGTAAAATCAAACGACTAGACAAGCGGCACGTTCACCTGGAGATAAGTGATACGGCTGTCCATAACGACGTGGCACTAGTCAAGATGGTATTCACAGCACCATGTTGCGCTCGACGCCTTGAGACATACAGATGTTAAGCCTTGTTACCCCAGTAATTACACTAGCTAGAGCACCGTAGCACAGTAATGTTTGAGCACCTACCCCGGCGGTCTCCAGCAATGAAGACCTACCACCAGTTCAGGCTATGAATTTTAATCTATATTACTAAACAATGCTGTCTGTAATATAGCAGCCGCGTTGTCAATATAATATCATCATCGTTATCAGCCGATTGAAGTCCACTGCTGGACATAGGCTTCCCCCAAAAATCTCCACATAGATCGATTGAGCGCTGTCCGCATCCAGCTGCTTTTCGCAACCTTCACCAGATCGTCGGACTACCTGGTGGGAAGTCTGCCAACACTACGTCTACCGGTACGCGGTCGCCATTCGAGGACCATAGTACACCATCTGCTGTCAGTCCTTCGAGCGATGTGTCTTGTTCATTGCCATTTGAGGCTGGCAATCTTTTGGAATATGTTGGTGACCTTAGTTCTCCTGTGGATCTCCCCATTTCTAATTCGATCACGCAGGAAAACCCCGAGCATAGCTCTTTCCATTGCTCCGTGTGCAACTTGAAGCCTCACAATATAAATAAGGAAAGTCAATACAATAAATAGAATATTTCTTTAATTACATTTATGTACCTTTTGATCATAACCTGGTATGGCGAGCATAGTTCTTCCATTTAGATCCACCTTATCGACTTCGATATCTGATATGGCACTCTTCAGTGCGCAAGACCAGTTGACCAGGCGGTTAGCTCGGTAGATGTCGCCAGCGTCGTGGAGCTGTATGAACGCTTCGTTGACGGCGCGGCACATAGATGGATCCATAGTGAATCTAACACGGGACCAATCAAACGACGATCCCAATGAACGCAGTTGAGAATAAATGCGGTCGCCTTTTCTATAAAGAAAAATTTATTAAAATTACAAGTCACCTAATGCTCCTTGATTCATACAGCTTATAAAGTAATGAGAAATATATAAAACAGACTTTTTGAAAATAGCAAAAATTGGTCAATTCGGATATACCATAAAAGAAAAAAAAAATAACAAGTAGCCATGTCTAAAACTAACATCAATTATTCTTATATTGATAATAATATTTACCTTAATGTAAATAAACCATATAATGATATCTTTTCACACAAATATTGCATATTTAATATAATTAGATATTACAGATTTTTTCACATTTATTTAATTATTTATTATCATTAAAGCTTACAATTAAATTTTTTAAAAATATCTGTACTTACTCATTCTTCCAATCCCACACACGTTTGATAAACTCCTCTCTGCCAAGATCATGCCTTGTTTTCTTCTCTTCCCTCCAGACTTTTTTCTCCACTACCACTTGAGTTGCAATACCGGCATGATCACAACCAGGATTCCACAATGTTGTAAGTCCATTCATCCTTTAATATAATAATTTTTTTAATCATGTTTCTGATTAAAAAAAGAAACCTATTAATTCCTGCCAAATAGTGTTACCACTTCAACTGCTTGTTTTTTGTATTTTATTAGAATATTATACATCTTTCATCTTGTTTATAGCTTTATGCATAGAAATAGTATGAATTCTGCAAAAATGTCATTTTTAGAACCAGACCCAAAGAAATTTTTAATGATTCTCAATTTAACATGCTATATGTAGCTGCAGCTTATAAGCTAATATGCATTGCAGTGATTCTATTAATAAAACATATTTTTTATACAAATATAGTCAAAACAATAACTGCATTCTTCATCAACTGAATGTGTAGATTTTGAAATTCAATTATTGAATGAATGTTCTAATGTTATACTAAAAATTTTGACTTTGATATAACAATAAACAGAATATTAATGACAAATATGATCATTACTCATTTAATGATTAAAGAACTATGAATATTGAAATTTTGATTTAGTATTAACAAACACTAATAACCTAAAACTACTAAGTTATATAATTATAAATTTAACAACACTAGAATTTGAAGAAAAATTATCTTGTGTAATAGGTCGTGCCGGATATATTAAACAATCAACACAATCATCATTTCAACCTAATGAAATCCACTGACAAACATACAGCACAGGATATTTTAAAACATACAAAATATATAACATAACCTAAAGATTTACCTATGCCATCGTGTGATAGCGTCTTCAACCGCATTAGTGAGTGCATGCCCAAGGTGGAGGGTTCCTGTGACATTTGGTGGTGGAATCACCATAACAAATTTTCCTTTAGAATTAGGCTCCAGTACAGACTTTCTCTGCAATAATAAAATCAAATACAGTTAATTTATAAAATAATTGTAAAAGAATGTTTGTTGTTAATTCAATCATTAATTAATAATATTGATATGATAGGGTAAAAATTAAATATTCCTATATCAAAAAATGTATCACATATCAACTTAAGTATTATTCTTTATGATCAACATTAGCCAGTAGAAATAGATTAATTCAGTCTTTCTAGTTTAAAATTCATATTGTCTCTATGACAGGTACAAGATACAGTAATATGCTGATCTTAACCAACATAATGATATGGGAGATGTATTTTACTATTATACAATCACATAAAAGAGTATGTTAGTTGCTTCATTAATTAAAAAAAATCCATAAAACAATAATAAAAACAAACAAAATGAAAATATGTACAGGATAACTTACTCCATATTCTGGTTTGAAGAAACCTTGTTTTTCCCACCATGCATACCAAGCAGCTTCCACATATTGGGGACTATAAGCATCAGGCATAGGACCATTGATATCTTTTTTATCTCCTGGAGGAGTATTAACAGTATATACTGCACTCTCCTTGGTTTCCTTAACCTTTTTCTAAAAAAAAAAAGAATCAAAATATTTTACCAAACAATATTTAATATTACAAAACAATAAAGTTATATTAAGTGTCACTAATTCAATTACCATCTGTCTCGTATGTGATGCAATGTAATACACAAAGCACGTAAGAATCCTTTCACTAGAGAATATATCAATTTCATAATAAAGGTGTAAAATTTTCACAAAAATTCGAAATATGCTTAGCAATAAGGACGTAAAGAAAACCAAACCTGGTGAAGTTGAATATTTTTATTTCGTTACGTTACCTCGGGTTTATTTTTTTGAACAGCTGGCACAGCGCTCTTCTTGTCTAATTTGGCTTTAAGTTTTTCTAATTTGGCAGCCTTTTTTGCTTCTTTCTCCAATTGCTTGGCTGTTTTCTCCTGTGGCTGGTCACCAAGACCACTCTGTGTCTCGTTGTCAGTCATGACTTAATATATGTCTATTAGGTTTTAAATAATTTTAATGAAATCATCTACTACTGCTAACGATGTGGTCGAAACGGAAAAGTGACATTAGCATCGCGTCAGATTGACAAATCCGTAAACGTTTCAACTTACACAAATTGCACCTAAATTAAAATATATTTTTTAAATTAGAAGAAATATACATGAATTATGAAAATAAAACGAAGTACACAAATTTATACTGTTATTTTGCCATTACATCATCAACACTTTCAAAACGACAATTTTAAAGACAACTATAATACATAAAACTGTAATTATAAAATAATTTAATTTTCTTCATTAATATAAATTAAAAAAAAGTGACAACAATTACTTAAAATTCCTGTGATTATAAATAAACCGTTATTCAATTATTTGCTTCATTAGTAGCTTTTAATTAATTTTTTGATATAGTAACAACTTGCTTATATGAAAATTTAGTTCTGTGTTGTATTAATTTCAATACAATAGTTTTTGCGTAGTGACCTCATTTTAGCAATTATTGTAATTTGTAGTATGTAAAAAATTCTTAAAAAACATGAAAATTTACTCAAATAAATTAAAATTAATAATTACTATAAAATTTAGCCAAAGAATTCTAAATTTATTTTAATAAAATCGTTACACTAAACACTTCAATGGAGGAAATACTTATGACAATAAACCTTTTTGATTAATTTTTGTCTATTCAATTTTGCCGCGCTTTTTACGCGTTTCACACAAGTCGAGCGACTGTTACACGCCATTTTGTTTCTTGGCTTGTCGCTTGTACCGCGTTGTTCCGAAGTCAACTTCTCCGAATTTTATTTTTGTGCTACACTATTTATATATAGATCAATAGTGATATATCCGTCTTAGTTTTGTTTGTTGTATTGATTAGATCATTATGTCTGATCGAGAGGTACTATTTTTAAAACACTCGACACTACTATCGCCTCGTGCTCATATTGTGCTAGGAATAGTTTTAATAATTTAGGGTTGGTCATATTACAGAGAAGTCGCTCGAGGACACGCAACGGTTCCCGAGAGCCTGCACCAAAGCCACCAACAATGTCTAGAGGTCATAGCCGAAGCCGGTCTAGAACGCCGCCTCCGCCGAAAGCGTCTAGCCGGAAGTATAGGAGCCCGTAAGTCAATTTTTAGAATGCCTTTATAATTGGTTCTTTAGCTTAATGATCGTTGATGCAACTGTAACGATGAAGGGTATATTGCATTTTATATTGTTAATTCTAACCTCATCTTCATCGAAGTGTGGTTGCGCAATTACGTGTTTTATTACAAAAAATGTCCTTGAGAAGTTTGCAATGCAATTTTAGTATTCAAGCACATTATTTATCATTTATGTATATATGTAAAACATATTGGTAGGTTTGTTTGTAAAACAGTTAATAACTGGCCTTGAGGTTTTAAACAAAACGTGTAGATATAAATCGGGGTCGCAGGCAAGGTTAAGTAGAATGACCATAAGTATCAGCAAATGTAACTCAAGTAATTACCATTTTTCCGTTTAAAAGCTAATTTTGGCATAGAACTATTAAATTTAGAATAAGCTAATGATGTAGCTACACAATAAATAATTTTATTTAATGGGTAATTAAACCTCATAACCTTCGTAAAAATGTTAAAATCACTGTTAGACATACAACAAATATCTTGTTCATATATACATTATAGCTCCATAAATGTTTGATCAATAGCATTACACAGCTCTATGACAACCTACAACTTTATCGACAAACGGCAGGCTGATAAGAGCAAACTTTTATGAGGGACTGTTTTATGCATGCATGAGTAGTTTGCATTTTCGTTTTAAAGAAATGATGTTTTGAAAATAGTATTTTTTTTTATACATTTCCATAACTTTTATAAATAATGTTTTAGTATATTGATTTACAAAATGTTAATGTGTCTCCTATCTTATTTACATAAAAAAGATTATTATTGTTAACATAACAAGGAATGGACCGGGTTTACATTTCATCAGCTAAAAAGGATAGCTGAGGATCGAATTGGTTTTCTCAATCTGATCGCCAAACTTCAGTTTGAAGAGGGCACCTGATGAGTGGTGAATGAATTGTTACCATGTTTAAGTTTGTTTTAAATAATTTCATTTTTATTTAAATTAGTATTGTTAATATTTTTATGACAAATGTTATAATATACCAATGTTTATATACTACACCCAAAGAAAAACTAAAAATTGTTTAACTTATTTACAATATTGCTTAATTTATTACATACAGCTGATTAAAGCATGTTTCATAATCATAACTTAATATATCACATTCAAGGTTAAAACTGTAAATTCTGAATTAACATTTTATCAAATCCACATTATACATGCCTTAACGGCATAACAGTAAACTGACTGGTTGCCATGTAACATGAAAACCATTATTTGATTTTTGAGCTATATGTGATTATCATTATCTTAAATAGAGGTCATGACTAAGTACATTGTGGATATATAAAATACATTCAACATATAATCTTAATAAATTGATTGGGTTTGGTGTGTAATTTGTAAATTGAAGTATTGCAAGTAGATGATACATCTCTGTTACACTGTTCATACTGGTCAGAGTGCGGTGTCCATTCTTGACAGAGTTGTGCACAAGTTCACAGCTCGGATTACTGTTTAGATACCATCCAAATGTTATACTTTGGACTATAGTGTTAAAGCATGTTAATTTAAGTGAAAACGTCACTACTGACACTAGGTCGTACTCCAGGTCGCGCTCGCGCTCGGGCTCGCCGCGACGCGGGTATCGCTCTCGATACTCGCGCAGTCGCTCTCGCTCTTACTCACCACGCGGCTCGTACCGCCGCTCGCACTCGCATTCTCCTATGTCCTCCAGGCGCCGCCATCTTGGAGACAGGGTGAGTGGTGACATTGGAGATAGGGTGAGGATGCTTATTTTTGTACTTTTTTACCTTAGTTTGTAGTACATAGTGAGGTTGATAAATATGGTTGGGGCCACCAAGTAACTAGTAGTAGTGCTCTGTTCAGGATAGTAATAGTGCCATTAATATAATATTGCGCATATCATATCATATCAGTAGCGTTTATCAACCTCACTATCCCATATGTTTAAGCAAAAAAATACAGTTCACTTGATCTTAAGTGGTCTATTATTGAGGCACTCTATTAAAGAGTTATATAAGGGACGTAGTAAGTTTGGCTATAAAAAACAAATATTATGAATACCATGGAAAGCTGCTGGATGTAGTTTTAGCTGGAAAAGATATTTTTGGATAAAGACCTATGCTCAGTAGTAGGTGTCTGTGTAACTGACAGTGATGATATTGATGTTTCCCAAATGAAACTTTCATAACTAAAAACAGAAATGTACATGTTATATTATATCTTAATTTATTTATAAGTCTTAATATGGATAAACACTATTAAAAATGAAGAATATGGTAATTGATTTGTGGTTGATACAACAACATAAATGTTTGCTGTAATACCAAGGTATAGGATTATGTATGTCATGTCTTCATTGAAGACATAATTGTTAATAATAATAATATTAAGCTAATAATGAGTTAGTGTAGTATTAATGTAACATTTAAAAGCAACACGAATATGTTCATTGTCTAACAGGAAAATCCAACACCATCTCGCTGCCTTGGTGTTTTTGGTTTGAGTTTATATACATCTGAACAGCAAATTAACCAGATTTTCTCTAAATATGGACCTGTTGAGAAAGTTCAAGTTGTGATTGATGCAAAGGTAAGGCAATGTGTAAATAATAACAAATTGGTTGGCTAAACACTGTTATGTACAATTAGTTGTCATCTTTTCTAAGTTATTCGAAAGATCCTGCAGTCAATAGAACATGATCTTTGAAATAATAGATCACTTTAATCAAAGATATTAGTTTGGCAAATATCTCCTTCCGCTTTTTTTCTCTTTATTCAATGCTTTATAAAAGTGTTACAGTGATCGGATTTAGTTCAAATATGCGCCGTTTTGTTCGATAACCTGTTTTCATCTAGACGGCAACTTCATAATACCTCCCTCGTAGAAGCCCCTCCTTATTTGCGAAGAACTCGGACAGCCACTTTTCACAAGCCTCTGTTGAGTTCAACTTTACACCACCAAGGGCGTTCACCATGGACAGGAACAGGTGGTAATCACTTGGCGCTATGTCCGGGCTATATGGTGGATGCGATAAAACCTCCCATCCGAGCTCCCGTACCTTCTGACGAGTCATCAACGAAGTGTGTGGTCTGGCGTTGTCCTGGTGGAACACTACACCCTTCCTGTTGGCCAATTCTGGACGCTTCTGGTCGATCGCCTGCTTCAAGCGGTCCAGTTGTTCGCAGTAGATGGTAGAATTAAGCGTCTGGCCATATGGGAGCAGCTCATAGTGGATGATTCCCTTCCAATCCCACCAAACACACAGCAAAACCTTCCTGTCCGTCAATCCCGGCTTGGCCGCTCGACCACGACCGTTTTTGCTTGATATTGTCGTATGTGATCCATTTTTCGTCGCCAGTCACCATCCGCTTCAAGAATGGGTCGAGTTCGTTCCGTTTCAGCAGCATATCGCAGGCGTTGATTCGGTCCAGAAGGTTTTTTTGCGTCAAATCATGCGGCACCCAAACATCAAGTTTTTTTTTGTATCCAGTCTTCTGCAGATGGTTTAAAATGGTTTGGTGACTAACTCCCATCTCCTGGGCGATGTCACGAGATGCCACATGCCGGTCTAACTCGATGTAGTCCATGATTTGATCGGTATTTGTCGTCACAGGTCTTCCGCCGGCTGGCTTATCCATGGTGTCGTTTTCACCGGCTCTGAATCGTCGAAACCATTCCTCCGCGGTTCGAAGTGATAGAGTACCATCCCCCAAAACACCATTAATCTCACGGAACGTTTCTCTAGCGGATTTGCCTTTAACGAAGGAAAACTTTAAAATAGCGCGTTTTCGGCGTTAGTGAACTCAATGTTTACACGTCTATAACTGTTGAACACAATATCCAAACTAATTATGCATAGCGTCGTTTTGTAGGTTATGTCAAGACCTTCAAATTATGTATAGTATTGCCAGATACGAGCTCTGTAGCGCTTTGTACATAGCCGCGAAATTCAAAAGACAAAAGGCGGAAGGGAGATATTTGCCAACCTTATATTATCTACCTCAAATTATGATATCAAAAAAATTCATAATCTTACTTACTACTATATTTTTGAGGAAAATTACTGTATGTAAAATGTATAAACTGTGCTATAAACACAATAGTTTAATTTTTTACATATATATTTAACAAATACCATAACAAGCAATTATCATTAATTTCAAATATTGCAATAAATAGTTTTTGACAAAAAAATCAAAATTGACTATTATAAAAAATCAAAGAAGTGAAATTAATTACAAGTATAAAATAATTATATTCATTGTTTCACATCAGGGATGAATATTTAATCGGTTAATTTTGAGATTGAAGTGTGTAAACAGAAAGTGTATCAAAATAGGAATAACTTTTTATGTAGAAGAACAAGAAAAGCTATACGCGCACATCACAGTGCAAGCTTTCTTCTACACTCCAGTTAATAATAATATTTTGATCTCTTGTGTTGCAGGTGCATCCATAACAAGATATTTTTTGTCTTTTACCATTATCTTCATTATTAATATAATTTTAAATTGTAAATTTGGTCAGACTTGCCGATCCAGAGGATTCTGTTTCGTTTACTTCGAGTCCCAGGACGACGCTAAAGTGGCAAAGAACGAGTGCTCCGGCATGGAGATCGACGGGCGTCGCATACGTGTAGACTTCTCCATAACGCAACGTGCGCACACGCCGACGCCCGGCATCTACATGGGCAAACCTACGTAATTATCCAGTTTACATTAGCTATTAGGAAATCGGTGAATACAAATCGATATTTGTACATGTAACTAACTATTTCATGTCGTAATTTTTATAAAAATGCTACATGAATTTGTATATTATAAATATTGTAATACAGAAATGATATCTATAGCAGATGGATATCTTGTGAATCGGCTGGAATCTTATACAATATATTGTGTTCATCATTATTATCAGCCGACAGACGTCCACTGCTGGACATAGACCTCCCCAAAAGATCTCCACATCGACCCATCCCGTGCGTAAATCGATCAAGCGTTCATAATTTTTTTAATCGGCAAGATGAGCGAGTAGTTTTTTCCTAATGTTAAGTGATACAATTGCTCAAAACAACATGGCGCTAGTTAGAACGATATACACACACAACGTCGTACTTGCTCCTTGAGGTATAATGTTAGGTTTCATTACCCTAGTAATTTCATTGGCTGCAGCGCGATTCAAACTTAAATACACTAGTCTTTATACACTACTGTTTGACTGCAGATATGGACACAGCGGTAATACCCACTTAGACTACCTCTGGCTAGAGAGACCTGCTATCAATACAAAGACCTTATTGCAAATATTCTAAAAGAGAGTTGTAGACATACATACTTGCAAGAGCGAGTATTACAATACATAATATGACATGTTTGCTTTTGTTATTTCAAATAATGAGACAAAAGACAAGAAAGAGATGATAGAAACAATTTTTATGTATGGATGTGATATAATTATGCCAATTTAGAAATGCCTGTACATTTAAGATTATTGTAAAGGCTTCCTTTAGGTTGGTAAATAATTTCCAACAGTTTTAGAGTGGGTTAGCACTAAGGCTAACTCATTAAAGGGCCTGATTGTACATTTTTTAAACCTAACAAATATTTGTTCATAATAATTTGCGAAAGAGTAACGTTGTAATATTTTTTTTGTAGTATGAGCAGCAGAGGAGATAACGGATACGACAGACGCAGGGACAGAGAGTGAGTTTTAAAATATAATACTTTGTGAAATATATTATTTATATTAATAGGATGAAATGATAAAGAACAGCTATAATAAAGTTTATTGTAGTAAAGGATATGGTTGTTAAAATTAAGAACTAGATACATAAAATTCATTCTCAGACAATACATATTTTCAACTTTCAATGTATAATTGTCTGTTCGAGGTCGGAAATGAATCCCAATGGTGACACCATCAGTTCAAGGGGCTCCGTATACTGTTAATACAGTAACTAGATATAGCATTTTATCTCAATATGATAAGAGCAAAATGGAGCTTTGAAACAGAAATTTATGGGCATGTGTATTGTTTAAGTGAATGTCCTGTTCACTTTATCGCTTTGACGAACATAAGGGATTCGTGTATATACCTTAACTACACATGATACTTACTATTATATAAAGATCAATGATGCTCGTTGTTAAATAAGTGCGTGCGTTCGTGTATTGCAGCGAGTACTACTACCGCGGCGGCGGATACCGCGAGCGCGACTACTACCAGCGCGGCTACCGGCACCGCTCGCCCTCGCCGCACTACCGCCGCTCGCGACGCTATGACCGCGACCGCTCCTACTCGCCGCGTAAGTCTTACTACCATCCCTAGGCGAACGCGTTCTCCGATCAACAAAAGGCACATCCCCACCATTTTCCCCACATTATTTGGTAATTACAGTATCTACATTGCCCCGTGTTGTGCTATTACAGAGGACGTAACGAAACCTGTTAGCAGGCAGGCATGTGGTATAATAACTCCTTCAGCTTTAACTCTGAAAGCTGTTGTCAGAACTGGAAAGGCATACATTAAAGATTACTACAAACATGACTTGACTCTCTTATATACCCCATCCATTATAATTATCAATTAAATACCTTACAGTTTTTTGTATATATATATCTTTGATGTTATACCATTTTATTTATGGTAACCAATTTTTACATGATCTGCCGTACCAACATTTTGTTGCGAAACCCCGTGCCTAGTTTATCTTTTTCTCGTTTGTTCCTATCCCCTTTGAAGGCTCATCAAACCGTCCGTCACTCCTTTACCCTGTGGATATGTATATGCTGTAGTATCTGTACCTCTAAGCCGACAGGATGGTGTTCTTTATGTAGATAGCTAATGTACAGCTCATTAAATATGAGAACAACAAATAATTGTTACTGATGCTTGACTAAAGCCTAACATTTTCTCTTTCTAACGCATGAAAGTACTTAATTGCTGACAATCCGAGTTATTTGACGAACATTATACCGAATGAAATTTATTTCAATATTTGTTGTTCTTGTAGTGCTCGGCCAATATTGTTTTCAATCGCATTAACAAGTTTGATTAAAATGTTTAGTGAATTTATAAAATATTGTAATATTAAACTTCGATAAATTTCAACAGACCACAATTTATACGGTGGTCTAACTTAGATTTATGTTCACCTCACAGAATTGGGAAGAGGGCCTGATTAGTACTGTAAATGTTTTAACTAATACCATCGACTTGTATCTTAGACTTATTAGAAACGATAACACCCATTGTTGTAAAGGATATGTAAGTTTGTTTACATTTATAATAGAAAATTTCAGTACTTGTACAATGTCAAATGTTTTAACTCTACTAATTATACATATTTCATTTTCAAATAAATACACAGTACCCTATTTTTAATCATACAAAAATTGTCTACTGGTAATGTTTTAGTATTATGTTTTAGCGTCTATAAAACTTTGTTAAATTAGTAAAATGACTATCACGATCACCTGTTAGATGAGTCCAGACCATCTCATGTTTTTATGTGTTTTGTAAGAGTTTAAAACACTTGCCATTATATAAAGTACAACAGAATGTTTGACAATAATGAAAGTTTGAATTTGAGTATTCAACATCTCGAGCAAGCTCTAGATCTAAAGAAACCTGTCGGATAGTTTGAATTGTTAACCTTTATCTATGACCACATTTTTGTTGATTTCTCAAAGTTCATTGTTGCACCGTCAAATTGCAATAACTACTTCACTCTGTGTTGTCTATGCGGTGATGCATGCTGAACCGCATTCGAACACATGCCAAAGATGTTGTGATGGAAGGGGTCCCTCGTGAAAGTATTACCACATAAATGCAACTTTTCTTCAACATGTGTAATCTGTAAATTTTTTAAAATCTGTAATCTTTATTGTTGTTATATGTTTCAATTAATTTTCATGCATTTTGTCTTGCTCCTATCAATTTGTTAAGTTCAGAGGATGTGGTTGAAGGCCCTCTGGTCTGATAGATTGATGGAGCATATCATAATGCGCCATTGGTTATTGGTGACACAATGGTTATGGTCCCGTGTTTGACTTTGCAGGTCGATATTAGTAAGTTGGTGACGCTGTGGTCAACATAGATTTTGATACAACACACCCCAAAATGTCCGACTGGCCTCCGTAATGCATTTATACTGTACCTGTTTGGGGCCGGAGCTAGTTATAGTTGAATAAAACAGTTTTGTAATAATTTCTAAGTGTTTATTGCCGACCCCCCTTGGCGGCTTGGGCACGCGGGGCGGGTGGGGGTAGTAGTCACTACAGAGTTTTGTTTTGTTTTAACTTAGGCGTGATACGAGAAGGGTCTAGATTGTAAGCCAGCACGTGGCCGCCTCGCACGGGCGCCGCTGCCACTAGAATGTAAAGTTAGCCTCCTAATAAAAGTTCTAACACTAAGTCTAATATTGATTTTGTTTGTTTGAAAAGGTATTGAAACAAGAAGTAAAGGATGAAGTTCCTTGAAAAACGTAACTGTGTTGAAGTTTTCGAAAATGTTTCTTGAGAAAGTCCGTTTATGAAATGGCGCTTGCCGAAATTCCCGGGACGGCCGATGGGCGCCGAGAACAGTCGGCGCCGGAGCGAAGTATTGCGAACTTGTCTCGGCATTGTCTTTGCGAAAAGAATATGATCCTCTGTACCCCGGTTAGTAGGGAAGCCACAAGCTTGCTCAAGACTCAAGAGAGAAGTCGCGCGCGCATAATGATCATATTCTTTGACTTGGCACCTTGACGCGTTCCAATGGCCCGCGCGTACATTGTATATACTTATATATCTATACACAACACACACACACACACACACACCTACACACACCTACACTCATACCCGTGTATAGACTTCTCTCTGTCGGTGATTCGTATGCATTTGATCTATAATATAGTATGTATTTCTATATATATGATATATAGATATGGTGACGTAATTCTAGTGTAGACTTGTGTTGTGAGCGACTTGTTGAATAAATGATAGTTTTGTAATGTCGTTTCGATATCTTCATTATCTGACCTACCACCAGCTCTCACCGGTTGTCCTTTCTATTTCTCTTCCTACCCCCACACTCCCGCAGTTAAAAATTGTAATCTGGGCGAGATTTCGGAATATCTATGTTCATTAAACATTTCTCTAACAACTGGGCAGTCACTAATACATCTTCAGTTTTTATATCAAAACTTAGTTATTACTAGAACGTTATATCTATGGTAGTGAGTAGTTTTATTACGAACATCTTGTGTGGAATTCTTGGGTTTATGAAAGTAGTTATTTTGACTAGTTTTAATACTATTCGTAAATTTAGCGTCTCAATTTTAAAATATCAGCTCGCACGTGACCAGCGTGATGAATAGATGGCGTTAACTTCTATCATAACTAGGATAAAATAGGGAGGCATTATTATCTTGCTAATCAATTGAAAACAATGGGTTAACCCATTTAGAGCCATCTCACTAGCCAATCGAGAACAATTTTACATTGCGTTAAGCTGTGTAACAACTATCTTAAATTTATGAAAGAATGTAAAAGAAAATTTTTGTCTCGCAATTGTTTCATTTATGACTTCCAACTGGTGCCGGTACTGTTCTCCGTGGGTGGTTTCGTTCACAGGTCTCTGTTTAAATAATCTAACTATCATCAATATATATTTAGTTTGATTCCATTTATATAGGGTAGTTGAAGTTTTCATCAGTGCATTGTGTAGTGGTAGTAAAAAATAACACATCATCACTATCACTATTAGGTTTTTATTAAAATGCTTAACAATATTTATGTATAATTATTATAAATAGAAATACCACATTACCGTGACCTATCGGCACGCTTACACCTAACGCGTCTCGTGAGACTACGAAACGTCAAAATATAATACAACAAACTATAAAGTCGCGCGGTAGGTCTGCTTTGGACGCGTTAGCAGCCGGCCTCCTGCACCCGTGATGGAATGTAGATCGTTTTCAGCATACGTAAAATGCAATCTTATACTGAAATAACAATGGCTCCATGTCAAACCGATACCTGTTGTGTAAAATATTAAAAAAAAAAGTTTTATCCAAGATCTTTGGCAGTTTATATTTATGGTACCACTCGCAAAGTAACATTTTAAAATTTTGCTAGTAAAATTAGTAACAGATTAAAATGTCAACTTTTAGAATGTGGCCGTTGCAGACATCGGTTTGACAATGGCAGTGATGCGAGGTGTTCAGCGCAAAGCACTTCGCTGAACCCTGGGTACGTCCTGTTGGTTCCGTCGCTTTGTTGTAGAGCACAAGTGTCACTACTGTGACGAGGTTGATAAATAGATATGCGAAACAAGAATACTTTGTGGGTGCTTTTTGAAGCGATCATTTCGATTTCGTTTAGTGACTGGTTGGTGCCGTTTAGAAGCCGTGTGGCGCCAGCAGTGCAGGATAGTGCTATCACGCGTGTGGTAAGAGACTTGGTCACATGATTAGCAATGTATCGAAGATGGCCGCTCATAAAACACATTCCGAAGTTTTAAAATACGACGGTGAAAGACACAGTGTCCGACCCCACGTGTAATTGGAAAATGGTAGGGCGACGATGGAGTGGCAGAGACTAACAACAAAAAGAATATATAGTTATGAAATTATTATTGAAACATTTATATTAAAAATACACTTTTTTACATGTTTATAAAGAAGTCTCAAGCGGAACTATCAACGCCTTATAGGACTTTGGTAAGTGATCTAACATACATTTTTAAAAATATACATACATTTTAATAGCTTTCAGCAAGCGAAAGAATATGGCGATTGGAGGGTACTTTTAATATTAAAAAACATTTTCACCTTAAAATAATGGTTTTTTACTCTACACTAGAAATAGTCGGATGGCAAGATTGAGCAGACTAGCGATATCAACTTAGTGTGGCCAGGGTACTTACGAGCTAATGGCAAGATCAGTGAGCATGAAAAATATAATCTCGCAAACACCATCACCTTTAACTTTAACTTTTCGTTTAACTTAAATACAAAATTTTTATCTTTCTGGAGCATCCCTCGGCTCCTGGATCTTAGCATCGAGATATCTATTCACGACAGAGCTCTGCCGACAAAGGATTTCAGACGATTTACGATCAACGTACGATTAAATAAAAAATAAAGGAAGCCATTTGCAATTTCAAACATGTCAATAAATATTTTTTTATATGGACAAGACCTAGATATGTGTTTAACCTGTAAAATTGACTAAATACTATTATTATCCCCTGAAGAGAAATTTCGGCGTCCAACTATTAAAAGGTATTAAAACTTTGCCAAAAGGGGGTGATATATGATCTTATTGAGAAAAGGGACTGAATCAGAGTTGCGGGCTCACTATAAATGTATGTGAATAATATTATATAAGGACAAAAATATTCGGCACGAGATATATTTATTATATGGGATCGTTTTTGGCGTGAATTGAAATTAGAAAAAGAATAGTTAATTTTTTCAAAGTAGCTATTGTGTTTCTACCTGCAAATAGTCTACGAGCTGACTGCCAGGCTCAAACTATTACAGGGCACCACCAATCGGTAGTGTCTTAACAACTTGTCTTTGGGTCACTCAGACAAACGGATAAAACCTCAATTTAACAATAATGACACTGCAATAGTGTATACCTATGTTCAAAGGAAAGGGAAAAGAACTGGATGTGTCTCCGAATAACAAAACATTAGACCTAGCGCCGCAACGGGCTACATTTCAACCTAAGGTATCAAAAGTTCTAATAATTCACTACAATAAGATCTACTCTAAGTATATAGAAAAGCGCTCCAGAGCCTAAGTAAGATTTAGATTCAAGAACTATAAAGTGTAACCCTTAAGGGATGCGACTGCTTATCTAATGCCAGTAGAGTATTAAGAAAGCAAAGGCAACTTCAGAGTTTTATACTACATTAGATAGCGATACACTAATCTATGACGGAATGTTCGTTTGGAGGGGCTGCGTTGGAGCGGTACAGATTAATTATATTACCGAAATCACGTCTAGTGTTCCAAGAATAAGCAAAGATGCCTCGTTACTACCGGAAAGAGGATAGTTTGTTTACCGGTTGGAACTATTTTTACACCGGATTTAACAAAAAAAAGTAAAAAAAAAATCAACGCCAAAAATAAAAAAAAAAAAACTTAACAATTGCCATAGACACTATACATCTATCAATTTATGGTTAATCTAAAGACTATGTCTAAAAAATTGTATTGCATTAACACAAAATTCTAATCATAGACTTTACACATACACTTTTACATAATTTTTTTTTTAACCAAAATGTAACACCGATATCGCCTAATTATGTAACAAGGTTTACAATCAACTAAATTTTTAATACTTTTTTTAAATCATATGTATATACCTCACCGATTTGTTTACTTGATAATACTTTCACCACTAAATCTGAATAACAAGAAACATAAACAAATTGAATTAACAAAATAACATTACCACTATAACATCCGTCTGCATCAACTTAAATATAATCAGAATGATGATACTCCTATCTAATAATCTCCTATAGAGTAGCCAATATTAATATAAGAAACAGCATGGGAAAACCCACAAGCAGCAGGAAATCGAGCACCGAGAATCGGGCTAGAGAACATTCCCCGGAAGAGGGCTGCGACAGCACTATGATGAATCTTCTTTCATATTTATGGAGAATGTAGACACTTCTGTTTCATTTATTTCGCTGTTATACCACGTCTTATATGGTCTTCCGTCAGCCCCCACTTGAATAGGGCGGCGTTCAATTGTCTCCGTGTGAGAGAACACCCCCCCAAGTATCGGCGGTGGGAACTATTGTTAACGACAGTAGCACCTTCCCTGTCTATGAGTTTAAAGATGAAAAGCTAATCCAGGATAATTTTATTAATCCGTGTACTAGAAATTATTGATGCTTACCCATGTGGAACCTGGTGGATGAATAGTTAAAAATTTGACCAACTACCCTCCATTACTTCTTTTTCCGGTATTTATATATTAAGTAATCCCTAAGACAATAAAGCAGCGATAGCGTCCATTTACACCTGAATATCAGTTCGAGATTAGTTTACAGCAGCAGCGCGCAGTGGTCCCGGTGGAGGCGACGGCGCGCGCGCAGCGGTGCGGTCGCGAGCGCGTCGGAGGGCGGCGGCGGGCCCGGCGGCCGCGTGCCCGCCTCCTGGTAGAAGAGCTGTGCCCCGCCGCACGACGCGCCCAACACCACACTCTCTTCGCTCCTAAAGACAAGGATTAATCATCTTCAGCCGATAGACGTCCACTGCAAGACATAGGCTTCCCTCACAGAACTCACACACCCACGTACACAGTCACAGCATGGTCTCCGGTAGCGCTGACCACTAGGATCCGTCACATAACGGGGTACATATAGAGGTTTTGAGCCATTTCCCACCACGCTGGGCCAATGCGCGTTGGCGGGAGCCAGAGCCTCATTTGTTGATAAGCAGGGTACACCATGAGCAGGTGAAGTTGGCTTGGATCCCTTGAATTGTTGTGCGGGACCCCATACACCCCAAGGGTTAATATTATATGATTTCTTTTAGAACCTGTAATAAGTATAACAATAAATTGTAGTGAAACCAGAATGTTCCAAGAACAACAGCTTTTAACCAGAGAACGGCGTCTAGCCAGGATGGTGGATAAGCGACGTTCGTTTCCTTCTTGTGAGAGAACAGAACTCCTGTGGTAGGAATACTAAGAGTGGTGCTTGTTTAAACATTTAAGTTATTTTAAATAAACTCTTCTTATTATACCTCAATATAAACTCTGAAAGTTCAGAGTCCTCTGCAAATTCGTTGTGAATGAGCCCCATGGTAGCAATGTCCATGGCTGCCCAGGGTCCGCCCTTGCGCACCGACCCCCAGTCGGGGTCCAGCATCAGGTAGCTGTAGTCGCTAGTTTCCGCTTCGGCTGGTAACGGCTCCATGCACTTTTGCTCGATTGGACCGAGCGCGTTCAGAGAAGTCTCCCACTATGATTAAGGATTTTCAAATTAATAATAATAATCAAAAGTTATTCCACAAGAATAAAAAACAAAGGAGCTTCTATTACTTTTTAGGAGAGACAGACCACCATAAAAAACTTGAAGGTTAAACTCACCAGATTATTGATCGTGTCGACGTTGTCCGCCGCCTCCACCTCGAGCAGGGCGAGCAGCGCCATATTGTGCAGCCCGCTGACGAACAGCGCGCATTTTACTGCGTGCTGACTGTACTCCGGGAGGAGGTCCAAGTCGCTTTCAGAATCCGACTCACCGTCCGAGTCCTCCCGATGGATTTTGTTTCTGTAACATTAGCCACGATAAGAACCTCCAGTGTTGGCAATTAAAAAAATAAATATCACTAACCTGTTAGAGAAACTAACTTGCCGTTCGGCGGCTGGTGTCAGAAACTCCCGCATTTCCAACGGCGTCATCACTCTGCTGCTGTACCCACTGGACTTGTCCGATGTGAAGGCCAAATGGCTCAGCTTCTCCATCAGCGGCGTCAGCTGGACTCCGCTTAGTTTCTTCTTAAAACTAACAGCTTCAGAATCGACTGGCGTCTCTGAACTCTCAGTTAACGATTTCAGCGGCAAGGATAAAGCTTTCCGTCTAGATTGATCGCTCGCTACACTTTTGTTGGAATCTTTGACTATCTTCTTTGGTGTGCGCTGCGGCGACCTGGTCAAGTCAGAGTCGAAGTCTTCAAACTTCTCCGGCTCCTCGAGTTTCGTGTTAAAATTAAACATGTTCTCTTCTTTCGATTCCTGTTTCATCCTAGAATAATACTGTTCCAGGTATTGATTGAATAGCGATTCGGAAATGGCAACACCGTCGTTCCTGAACACAGGAAACAGCGGGTCGTTTATGGTGAGCGTGCTGGGACTCCTCGTCTCCTCCGCTGGGGAATCGTCTTCGTTTGTTGTTGAATGTTTTAACTTAAACTTGGATGTCGCTTTGGTGGAGATCTTCCTGAATGTCTCCTGAATGTCCATGACACTAGCCAGCTTCCTGATCGGTTCAGGTTTGTTTATGAAATGATCAGCTATACAATTAATGTCTAAGACCATTTTGTTGTCGCGCTTTTCACTTTCTATTTTCATTTTGGCACAGTTCTCTATATTTTTTAGAACATCCGGTTCCAAGTCTGGAGACTTTTCTTGAGTATAGTTGTCCGGGTTCTGGCAAATGGACAGCATGTTGCCGTGAAGTCGCTTATATTCCACCATAGGAGTTGAGCAGACGCTAGTTTGTCCTGTGAACTTCTTCTCGTTCTCCATCGCGTCTTCGTCGAGTGACTTTTGGGTTTTAAAGCTAAGCGAGAGTTTATTAGGTCTGGGGCGAGGCTTGTTTGTGAATGGGACGACGTCGGGCATGCTGGGCTTCCGGTCTTCGGCGTTGTGCTCTTTGTTAGGTGGAGATATCATGGTGTGATCTTCCTCCGGCACAGCTGTGAAGAGCAACGATTTGTCCCTCTTCATACCGCTCTGTGGAAACTCCCGTTGCTTTTCTCGCTCAGCTTCTTGCATCTGTAATGAAGTAAGACTTATTAGAGAGAAGTCGTAAATGCTAGTGTATATATATATGTATAAAAATATCTTTTTATCGTGTTAAATATAGGCAATAATTGCAAGTCGGTAAAGATGATAATGTTTTATTTGATCTTTCAATTGGAACAGTCTACCAGTGTCAGTATTTACATCCAGCTATGACGTGGGGATCTTCAAAAGAAGTGCGGAAAGGCTACTTCTACACTAGTGCGCTGTAGTAACAAAGGCTACATCTCCGCTTATCATGAGGTGGGATCGTAGTCAAGCAGTAGTCAATAAAATAAAATTACCTTCTTGAATTTGGCAATCATTTCTTCACCATTCTGGTAGAATTCCTGCATCTTATCAGCTTTCTTCTTTAAAGTTTCAAATGTCTTCTTTCCCACATACACAACGAGAAGCTGTGAACCTAGAGGAAGCGGTGTCACAGTTTCTAGCGTTTCAGCTGGTGACTTTATCCGGTACGGATCCACCACAGTCAGGTAGGATGTGAGGCTTGGCGGAAGTTGAGTAGATATGATCCTATAGAAGTAATCCATTTCAATATTTTAAATGAAAAAAAATATATATAAAATAGATAAAATCTAGATTCTAAAAACATTGTGCAGTAGATAAACGCTACCTCAGATAGTTTTTAGGACTGCCCGATTGTGTCAACTTAAGAATAACACACTTTAAAATTTATTTCTACCCTCATTTTTATTAACGGCTCCATTTATCCATTTCACAAAATATAATCCTGTACATGTATAAATTTATTTCAACATAACTTACTTATTGTTGTAGAGGATGACTCCACCAAGGACTCCCCTACTCTTCCTGCAGTGTTCCAAAATTTGCATAGACTCCATGTACACCGAGCTGGCGCTCTAGGAGGAAAAGGTATAGTTATACATAACCATAACATTGTTGTAGAATGATGACTAGTCCAAAGTTGACCACGAAGAGAAGCTAAATGAACCAGGACCAGGTTTTTTCTCTCAACGAAACCAAATTAATCAGCTCAATTAATCAAACAACTTCTTGATGTTGCAGCATCTTCTCTCAAATCTCTAGAGAACCTTGGCATCAATATAAAGTCATGGGACGTTATCATCAACTACCTGGTGGTGTTTCATAGTTAGTCAAATAGATTCGGAAAGGTTGCCAACTTGGGACGAGCTAGTGAAATTTCTAGATACAAGATTTCGCACATTTGAGATGATCAGCGGTAGGCGGTAGTAACAAAACAGCATCAACGCCCCAGAGAGGCCATCAAGCTATCCCCAAAGCAAAAGCATTTTACTCGACCACACCAGAGGACAACAAATCAACAAACGTCAGCTGCACGATGTGCAATAGTTCACACTTAACGTACCAATGCGAGCAGTTTGGAAAACAGTCTCTAAACAGCGATCCGAGTTTATACAATCAAAGAGGCTGTGCTTCAACTGTTTTGCACTTAATCGTTCCCATAAAGGAATGTCGCTATGGTAGAAGACATCATATTGTTGCATTTTGAGAGAATCGAGAAGCAATCAGAGAATAAATCCGGTACCTCTTCATCAACTGTAGAAGCAATTGCACCTACACAGAACGTGGTAGCTCATTTGGTTACAGAGAAGAATTATAGAGAGACGCTCTTAACTGTTATCATTTCTTCCTACGCGTCAAACGACAAAAACTGACTGGCTGTAAATTTAAAAGTGTGCCATTGGCTGATTCAAGTCACGGGTGACCAGCTAAGATCGACTTAATACCAGGAGTTGAAGTCTACAAAGAGATCATATTAGAAGGCCTTATGAAACACCCATCAGGCAAGGGCCCCATAGCATAAGAGACAAGGTTTAGGTGGATTCTCTCAAGTCGAGTAAGACAAGATTCATCATCACGCAACACTTCGGTCAATGGTTTTTACATGCGAACCAGAGAAGACGGTTATTCAAGCAATTTTAGGATTTGGAAAGAGAGCCAGACGCCGTCTATAATAAATTCATACATACATATATATCACGCCTTGTTTCAAAATAAATTAATAAATAATTAATAATATAATAAATTCATTAGAAAAGAAATAAAGTGTGAAGAACTATTTGAATTTACGACTACAAGAGATAGCGAAGGACGCTATGTAGTTAACCTACCATTCAAAGATTCAAGACCAAAATGTATTGAAGGAAAGTCGAAGGACATATCTACGAGAAGATTTCAGTACTTAGAAAGAAAATTGGAAAGAACTCAACCATTGAAGAAAGAGTATACAAGCGTCTCGAGCTTGACAGCGCGGCGCAATTCCTCTCCAATGGTCGCCTTCCTAATACATTCATATAGAGGTAACGATGAGGAGCCATTTACTGCCGCCTTTTCCAAGTCAGTCCATCTCATAGGCGTTGTTCCTCCTCCTCCGTGGCCTGGTACCCATAACCTTTCCCTGGACCACAAGTCGCTCAATAGTTAACTCGATATATCGTTTCCATACAAATGTAATATATATACACAGGTGTACCGGTATAAAGTGAGCGTCAAAATACAAATGTCTCGATAGGGAACATTTGTTTTGAACGAGCCTTTATTTATTTTTTTGTTTGTTTGTTATGACATCTGTGAAACATATTTAGTCAAGTCATGTCAAGTTATGTCAAGTCATTGAACAGACAACATCATATTTTTTCGTCGTGTTAAAAATGTCGAATTTTGTACCAGAAAGTGATGATTCGCGGAAAGTATTAATTTTTTATTTTCATTTGAAGAAAAGTGCTGCAGAGTCGCATGCGAGTCGAATGCTTGTCGAGGCATATGGTGATCATGCTCTATCAGAAGCAACATGCAAAAGATGGATTCAACGGTTCAGAAATAATGATTTTGATGTGAGAAATGAAGAACGTGGAAGACCACCAAAAAAGTTTGAAGACGCCGAATTGCAAACGATACTGAATGGAGATGACACTTTGAATCAAAAGCAAATGGCAGAAATGTTAAATGTTGCACAACAACACAACAAACAATTTCCGACCGTTTAAAAGCTATAGGAAAGATCCAAAAGTGTGGAAAATGGGTGCCACATGAATTGAATAAAAGACAGATGGAAAACCGAAAAAACACTTGTGAAATTTTGCTTCAAAGACACGAAAGAAAATCGGTTTTGCATCGGATTTTTACTGGCGATGAAAAATGGATTTATTTTAGGAATCCTAAACGGAAAAAATCATGGGTTAATCCGGGACAACCATCAACCATCAACATCGACTGCAAAACCAGATCGATTCGGCAAGAAGACAATGCTGTGGTTTGGTGGGATCAGAAAGGTGTGTGGTGTGGTGTACCACGAGCTCCTAAACTCCCACCTGGTGAAACCGTTAATACTGATCGCTACCGACAACAAATAATCAATTTGAACCATGCATTGATCGAGAAATGACCAGAATGGGCCAGAAGACACGGCAAGGTAATTTTGCTCCATGACAATGCACCTGCACACAAAGCAAAACCGGTTCAGGATACAATCAAAACACTTGGCTGGGAGCTGCTACCTGCTACTCCACACACCACCAGACTTGGCTCCTTCCGACTATATATATATAAGGTATAATAAAAAAAAATATATATATTATAAAGGTTATCAAATATCTCCCTTCCGCTTTTTTGCTCTTTATTCAATGCTTTATAAAAAGTGTTACAGTGATCGGATTTAGTTCAAATATGCGCCGTTTTGATAATCTGTTTCCATCTAGACGGCAACTTCATAATACCTCCCTCGTAGAAGCCCCCCTCCTTATTTGCGAAGAACTCGGACAGCCACTTTTCACAAGCCTCTTTTGAGTTCAACTTTACACCACCAAGGGCGTTCACCATGGACAGGATCAGGTGGTAATCACTTGGCGCTATGTCCGGGCTATATGGTGGATGCGATAAAACCTCCCATCCGAGCTCCCGTAGCTTCTGACGAGTCATCAACGAAGTGTGTGGTCTGGCGTTGTCCTGGTGGAACACTACACCCTTCCTGTTGGTCAATTCTGGACGCTTCTGGTCGATCGCCTGCTTCAAGCGGTCCAGTTGTTCGCAGTAGATGGTAGAATTAAGCGTCTGGCCATATGGGAGCAGCTCATAGTGGATGATTCCCTTCCAATCCCACCAAACACACAGCAAAACCTTCCTGGCCGTCAATCCCGGCTTGGCCGCTCGACCACGACCGTTTTTGCTTGATATTGTCGTATGTGATCCATTTTTCGTCGCCAGTCACCATCCGCTTCAAGAATGGGTCGAGTTCGTTCCGTTTCAGCAGCATATCGCAGGCGTTGATTCGGTCCAGAAGGTTTTTTTGCGTCAAATCATGCCTTCTGCAGATGGTTTAAAATGGTTTGGTGACTAACTCCCATCTCCTGGGCGATGTCACGAGATGCCACATGCCAGTCTAACTCGATGTAGTCCATGATTTGATCGGTATTTGTCGTCACAGGTCTTCCGCCGGCTGGCTTATCCATGGTGTCGTTTTCACCGGCTCTGAATCGTCGAGACCATTCCTCCGCGGTTCGAAGTGATAGAGTACCATCCCCAAAACACCATTAATCTCACGGAACGTTTCTCTAGCGGATTTGCCTTTAACGAAGGAAAACTTTAAAATAGCGCGAATTTCGGCGTTAGTGTACTCAATGTTTACACGTCTATAACTGTTGAACGCAATATCCAAACTAATTATGCATAGCGTCGTTTTGTAGGTTATGTCAAGACCTTTCAAATTATGTATAGTATTGCCAGATACGAGCTCTGTAGCGCTTTGTACATAGCCGCGAAATTCAAAAGACAAAAAGGCGGAAGGGAGATATTTGACAACCTTATATGTTACTTTATTTATCAAGCGATAGCGCACAGTGTTTGTTTACGTGCGTTGTTATCGTTCATATGTACATTCGGTACCGTCTCCAGTCCGTTTGAAGATGGAAATAAATACTCCAAGATAGTTCAAGTTTGATAGGCGCTGTAGCTAGCCACTACTGAGGTAACGAGACTCAACTACTTGTATTATAAGGCGACAATCACAACGTGGTGCTGTGTTTATATATACATCATTGAACGACATTTTATATAATACATCATTGAATGATAAGAAAACCTCACGTGGCCGCGGAATCAAACTATTTATTACTTTATATCAATCCAAAAGATACAAAACTCCAATAGTATATTTACAGTAATAAATAAACAATCGATTTCTTTGTTTTCTAGTTTTTTTTTATGTATTTCTGGGTGAGACTGAATATATATTTTTATACGAGCCAGTGTTGGAAGCTCCATTACGTACATACAGACAGCGTTTCATCGCAAAGGCAAATATTAATGGCGCCCTCCGTAATGGGTGTGCAAACGTTAGGCGAAACGACGACAGCTTATATACACACCTCGATATAATAACTTACTTATTACTTCATACATGTAAAATAAAACCATGCATGGTGAAGAGAGTGAGGAGATTTGATTTCTATGCCCCAAAATATTCTACCAGCAACCACACTACAAAGCACAAATTATCGGAGTCGAACCAGTGACCTAAGCCAACGCCAGCGATTAACCACTACGAAGATAATTAAGTGAACTATTAGGGGACCGGAAAGTAATGTCGTTTTCTTACGCTAAATACAAACACATACATTTTAACGAGTCTTTATTTTAATCAATGATGTATTCCTCATCATTGTCAATAACCTTGCCATCTAGTGAGTAAATTTTCAATCCCTGATCGATAAAATTAATTGGTTTTTCGGCAAAATATCTAGAGATGGCATTTTGGATATCATCCAAATTTGCAAATGTTTTGCCACTTAAAAGTGTTGCAGCGCTCGGAATAAGTGGAAACTGATGGTGCAACATCGGGCGAATATGGTGGATGAGGCAGCACCTCCCACCCCAATTCATTAATTTTTCTAGAGTTCGCCTTGCGCAGTGCGGTCTTGCATTGTCATGTTGGAGAATGACGCCTTTTCGGTTGACAATCGCTGGCCACTTTTCAATTAAAGATTGATTGACTCGCTGCAATTGTTCGCTGTAGAGGTCTGCAGTAACAGTTTCTCCAGGTTTCAGTAATTCAAAATGAACAATGCCGCGAATACTCCACCAAACACACAAAAGCGCTTTTGGGGTGTAAACCTGGCTCAGCAGTACCTGAGGGATTTCATTTGGAGAGAGCCACTGCCTTTTGCGTTTTGGGTTATCATACAGGACCCATTTCTCATCTCCTGTGATCAAGCGATCAAAAACGCTTCTGTGTTGTGTCGTTGAAGCAATAAGTTGCATGTGATTGATCGATTAGCCTTATTCTGTTCGGACAGATTATGCGGGACCCAAACACCTGCTCTGCTTACTTTTCCAATCTGCTTCAAATGTTCTTGGATGGTCGACCAAGGTTTGTTGAGACTGTTTGACAATTCCTCGATCGTCTGACACGGATTTGCTTCCACTTCCGCCCTTAACACGTCGTTGTCTAACGCTGATGGTCTTCCTGATCGATACGAGTCGGAAAGATCAAAATTACCCGATTTGAACTTGGAAAACCACCTTTGGCATTTACGAATGTCCAGTGCATTTGGATAAACATCGCAAATGTTTTTGGTAGCAACTGTTGCGTTATTTCCCTTGCAAAACTCAAAGAGCATGCAATGCCGGATGTGTACCTCTTCTGGTATTTGGCTGGCCATTTTACCCAAAATTAAAAAAAAAAAATTGTAATTCAATTTTCTATAAGTAAAGAAATCACTATAACCTCACAATGTCTTTGGTACGCCTCTGAACAAAACAATGAGCTGACAAATGACAATCAAGTATTGGCATGCGCAGAAACGACATTACTTTCCGGTCCCTCTATTATAATTATTTGGCTATGTCCAGCAGTGGAGGTCTATCGGCTGATGATGACGGTGATGATAATTATTTGATATAAAATATATAAAGAGCAACGTCATCATCAGCAGCCAATAGACGTCCACTGCTGGATATAGCCCTCCCCCAAATGTGGAGATAATCATTCAGAATGTCCGGATCCACCGGGCACTAGCGGCTGTCGTTTGTAAGGGTACCTATGGGAGGATTTGGGCCATTGCCCACCACGCTGGCCCAATGCGGATTGTTGGGAGCCAGAGCCTCGTTTGTTAATTAGCAGGGTGTTCCACGAACAGGTGAGGTTGGCGCGGGCCCTGTGAGTTATTGTGCGAGTCCCCTTACACCCCTTAAAGAGAAACTAAGTAAAGATCAATGTCTAAACTTATTAAAAATTAATATCTAAAATACAGATCAAAGTTTATTAAGTTGACATGCTTAAAATAAATGAAGTTAGAACGCGCATCATCATCATCCAATAGACGTCCACCGCTGGACACAGACCATCCTCAACGATCTCCAAGTTTGCATGGGTTCATATGGCATGGTGCGCGCATAGTAAGCGAATTAAAGCTATCACCTGTAATAAATATCCAAAATATCTTACCTTTGGCAGGCTAAGCATGGGTACCCTCTGGAAGATGTGACACCCATATTGCAGCACGGGCAGATAAGTCTCGAAGATCTGGTACAGCTTCTCCGCTAATCTCTTCTGGTCCTCCATCTGTTCCGCGAGGGTGTGCAGGTCGCCGTGGTATACCTTGATCATGGACGTGAGGAGACTGGCGCGATTCTTCAGCACCCAGTCGGGGATGTTTCGATCGCTGCCTATTGCCTTTTAGGGATGAAAACATACAGGATATATAAATAAATATTCCCCGCACACACACAAAGATGATGTCCGTGTGCGGGTTTCCTCGCGATGTTTTCCTTTACCGTTTGTATCTCGCTGCTGTAACTAAAGTTCACAAATGTACATAACTTAAATATTAAGTCATCGGTACATGCCGAGGTTCGAACCCGCGTCTTTCGGAATGTAAGCCGCACGCTCTAACCATTAGGTCCCCCTATAACACGGTAGTTTTGTTCCTCGTTATAGGAAAACGCGTTGTCGGCGTATTTCCGTATAACGCGTAGCGTATAAATTATTTACGTAAATTTTTTCACGCTAAAGAGGGGGCAGAAATTGAGTATTAAAAAAAAACTCTAATATGAATGAAATAATAAAATTAAACTATGAACAATTTAAGTAAAAAAACTTGTGTATATTAACAAAAAAAAAACCAGTTAATTTCAATTAACTTCTAATTATCAACTGTACAAATGATTACAAATTTCAACGTACAGTAATATAATGCGGGGAATCCCCGCGTTACATGGGGTTATGCCCGTCTTATACGGGGCATTGAAATCACGTAATATGAAAATGCGTTTTAAGAGTACCGTGTTATAGGGGGGAATACTGTATTATTTTATATTCAGTACAAAATAATATAAATGTGAATTTTGAAAAGCAAAGTGAAATTTTCGTACACTCTATTTTAGGTACATTAAAGCGTCCCTTCAGCGAGACGCCGCTTCAGCCGCTTCAGCCGCAAATTGGATAATCCCTCCCCTCCAGACAATTGCCGTGAGCAGCGGTTTCGTTCACGTGCCAATTAGCGTTGAGGGACACAACAAAAGGAAACCTTGTTAATTACCGGTAACCTCGAAAATTACTGCAGTTCATCTAATGCTAGTTTTATTCAAATACAGCAACACAGATAAATAAAAATGTTAAGTTATTGTCGATGGATTAGAATATCCTCGTCATCATTCTATCCTTGACATGTCATAACATTTTTTATAGAGACAATAATGCAAAGTAAAGACACGTCGGAATCTACAGAGCGCCTTAATTCTTGCCCTTCGTATCTTCAACCTGGACAACGGATCTCCTAGCCAAGCCAATAGAGTTTGCTCTCCCAAAACTTTTCGGTGGATCTGGTCATACACTCTACTGCAATTATTTTGCCGCGAAGGATGGAGAGAGCCGCAAAGTGCAATAGAGATACCCGCAGCTCTACCACCGCATCCTACATCTGAGGTATCCTTATTAAGGAATCTGGTATCCTAATCAAGTATAATCATCACACTATGAATTAGACGGGTCGGTTTCTCTTAGATGCAACAGGTGGACCACGAAGAGAGCTACTAAATCCCACCTTCGCAGCAAGGTGAAAATTATTTCGGTGAGTCGATGGTACATCATTTCAGCGTTGATGGGGGTAAGGTGTTTCTTCCAGAGCTCCCCTGCACTTAAGCTTAGCTAACTGGAAGGGTTATACTCGGGGATGTTAAGGCCTTTTCAGTCGGCTTCTACAATAGCCAAGCCTTACTTCAGTCCTATTGTTCTAAGCCCTGAGACACCTACATGATCTTCAGCAAAGAACCTTCCACCAATAAAACTTTAATGAACTACGTACTCAGCTTTGATTTATACTGAACTATACATTAATACCTTGCGTACCACAAACATCGTACCATTTTATCCAATCTGTTTACCCCTCTTTATTAGATTAAGTCCGGAGTGGTAAATACTTGAGCAGTCGAATCCCAAAGTCATACGTACAGAAATTTTATTGTGCTATATATTATATTGATTAATGTTAGAGTTGGGTTGGGTTGGGTTAGGTTAGTATTGCCATGCGCCCGGAGAGTTGCTTGGCTGAAACCCGGGCGTCTCCAGTATGCGTATGGCGGGACAAGCGGTGGTGGTTTTAGTGGGTATGGGGGTCATGCACAACATCTCAGTGGCCCCGAGCCCCACATAACTTGGCGTCTCCCCCCTGAAAAGGACGCTGGGTATGCGGTAACAGCATTTCCACCACCGATATCAAAAAAAAAAAAAAAAAAAAAAGGTTAGTATTGCCACCGACGGTGTGAGGGGGCGTTCGGGCCGTTAGGCGTGGCCCTTTGGGCCTTTTGTCGTGTTTCCCCTGGGGGTGCGTCCCCCGGGGGAGTCTTAGTTTTGTCCCCCTCCCACTTCGACGAGGGGAGTCTGATGAGGCCGCCGCCCAATTCCTTCACGGGAGGGCGGCGGCCGGGCATGCGCTCCGTCGTGGGCGCGCGCGGTCGTCTGTGGGGTCGGGGCCCCAACGTGCCGGTCCCGCGAGGGGCCGGTACGGGACGGCAGGTGGGTGCCTTTACTCCCCGCGGGCACCCACCAAGAGGAGTTTTATACGCGGAGGCGCCCGGAGAGTTGCTTGGCTGAAACCCGGGCGTCTCCAGTATGCGTGGCGGGACAAGCGGTGGTGGTTTTAGTGGGTATGGGGTCACGCACAACATCTCAGTGGCCCCGAGCCCCACATAACCCGGCGTCCCCCCCCTTGAAAAGGACGCAGGGTATGCGTTAACAGCATTTCCACCACCGATATCAAAAAAAAAAAAAAAAAGTATTGCCACCGACGCCAAGACACTAGAGCTCGAAGGAGAAATAGGGGCATAATGGGGCCTTTTGGTGAAGGTGACCACCGAGGGGGTTTTAGTGGGTAAAAATCTCCACATAACTCTGACTTCCCCCCAGGAGACAGAGTATCTTTTCGAAGATTTCCCCCGCGAAATCAAAAAAAAAAAAAAAAAAGGTTAGGTTAGTATAAATATTTTGTACGTTGCAATCAAATTTAAAACATTTAAAATTTATAACTGTACATACAATCACATGCGAACTTAAACTACTTAGCTAAGCTAGTACTTTACTTAAAATTTCATATGTTCAATTATATGATAAGTATTACGAAAACGGAAAAGCGTGCTTGTCCAGGATACTCTGGCTCTCATGACATCTACAATTCAGAAATGCTGTTGAAGCGGTAGATTGAATATATGGTGGTCTCAGCCAGGCGGGTTGGCAAAAACCCTATTATTCAAACTCTACTAAACATGCCCTCCGAAATAAACCAGAAGTGTCTAAATTACAAGTGGAATGTGCCGCAGTGTCACTGAAATATTGGAAAATGAAAAACCATTTCATTTACATTAGAAACACGTCAACGATTTATGTAATGATGTGATAAAAAATTGTAACTACCCCCATATTTCAAATATTCCTCTTTAAATATTGTAATAGGTGGCCCTAATTCTAAAGGTAATAACTGTATAACAATGTAACATTTGAATTGTGCTTACCAGGACATATCTGCCGTATTCCCTGAGGATGAACTTGCCGCTCTGCAGGGTGATGGACAGAGGTTGGGAGAAGATGCTTTTGATACAGTGCGCAGCCCCCACCACCTGTATCCAAAAGAATTAGATGCTATATTTACTCAATATTTTAAAACTGGATTCGTTTTATAGTAACCCTGGCGTTTATGAAGAATTATAGTATTGTGAAGAGAGAGTATTCGACGCAGGATTTCCTCACCTAAAATAGGATGTTAAGCAAAGATTCAAGTTACTTATCTGATAGTCAATGATTATCATCGCCTAGAGATGGCCAATACTAAAGTATTCATAGTTGAGTTATGACCTTTGAGAAACGAGTAAGTTCAGGGTCTTCATGTTTTAGCAATTAAGAAGTTCACTGATAACCATAATGGTACGTATGAAATTTAGTTTTATTTAATTGTTTTTGTTTTTATTATACGTCATTTGTTTAATTATCAAGTCGAGTACTGTTATGGTGCAATCCACAGTTGGACATACTTACGATAGACTTGCTACTAAAGAACCCTTTTTAGTTAGGTTTTAGGCTATACTCATCCAGTTACTGCGCTCGTCTCATTTGGTGAAAACACTCCCCGTGCTATGTTTATTGGTGGAATCGTCATCATCACAACTTACGGACGTCCAGTGTTGGACATTAATTAGTCTCTCATAGTGTATTTCTTAAAAATGCTCTTGAGCTGTTCTAGTCCAGTGGGTCCTAGCGATACATGTCTACTCATATAATGAAGGGTTTCATGATGAATAATAATAAACATCCTTAGCAATATACCCACAACTGGGACTCGAGATCATTAATCTACCGCGCTGGCCAAGTGCGAGTTTGTGAATGTTCCTCACGATGTTTTCCTTCACCGGAACTCGAGCGCAGTGGGAATCGAACCAATGTTTCTCCAAGGCGTATAACGTAAACGTCCGCTTTGCAAACTGAGCTATCACAGCTTGTGATGGTAAATATCTATATCTAAGTCCAAGGCAACCTTACTTGCCCATGGTGTACCCTGCTAATCAACAGACGAGGCTCTAGCTTCCACCAATCCCACCAACCCGCGTTGAGCCGGCGTAGCGGGTAATGGCCAAATCAACTCATATGAATTCCTACATGATCGTATAGAAATCTTTGGGGGAGACCTGCCTAACAGTGGACGTCTGTCGGCTGATGACGATGAAATATGTACACAGGAGATACAAACGCCGTATTTGGATGTTTACTTAACGAAGGATTAAATCGCGACCTTTCGCTACTTAAGCCACGTAGCCGCATTAACATAGTTCGCGAAGCCCCTCACCAACCGCGAGCCAACGGTATATGTTTGATAGTCTAATAATATTTCATTTTAAGTATTTTATCGCGTCCATTTTATAATTTTTTTTCTCTTTATTGCGAGGTATACAAAAGGCGGGTTTATACCTTTTGCCATTCTCTACCATCCAACCTTCGGTAAGGTGAGATGTTGTGGTAAGTGATAACTACTGACTTGAATTATATTGGTAACAGTACCAACATATATAGATAAAACTTATATACTTGCATATAAATAAATCATCATCATCTGCTGATAGATGTCCATTGTTGGACATGGGCCTCCCCAACGATTTCTACAAGGATCGGGGTATAGATTTATATGGGGGATTTGGCCCATTTCCCGGTCCCGCACAACAACTCACGGGACCCTTTTTTTTTTTTTCTCTTTATTGCGAGGTATATAAAGGTGGGTTTATACCTTTTGCCATTCTCTACCATCCAACCTTCGGTAAGGTGAGATGTTGTGGTAAGTGATAACTACTGACTTGAATTATATTGGTAACAGTACCAACATATATAGATAAAATTTATATATAAAATATATAAATAAATCATCATCATCTGCTGATAAATGTCCATTGTTGGACATGGGCCTCCCCAACGATTTCTACAAGGATCGGGGTATAGATTTATATGGGGGATTTGGCCCATTTCCCGGTCCCGCACAACAACTCACGGGACCCTTTTTTTTTTTTTTTGATATCGGTGGTGGAAATGCTGTTACCGCATACCCAGCGTCCTTTCAGGGGACGCCGGGTTATGTGGGGCTCGGGGCCACTGAGATGTTGTGCGTGACCCCATACCCACTAAAACCACCACCGCTTGTCCCGCAATACGCGTACTGGAGACGCCCGGGTTTCAGCCAAGCAACTCTCCGGGCGCCTCCGCGTATAAACCTCCTCCTGGTGGATGCCCGCGGGGAGCAAAGGCACCCACCCTGTACCGGCCCCTCGCGGGACCGAAACGTTGGGGCCCCCGACCTCAGACGACCGCGCGCGCCCAAGACGGAGCGCACGCCCGGCCACCGCCTTCCCGTGAAGGAATTGGGCGGCGGCCTCCTTCTGACGCATCACTGCGCCGCAGAAGGAGACCACCGCCTTCCCGTGAAGGAATTGGGCGGCGGCCTCCTTCTGACGCATCACTGCGCCGCAGAAGGAGACCACCGCCTTCCAAGACCTCTCGCTGCTCAACATATGATCGATTACAGTCGGCAGCGAGAGGTCACTGCCGACTTGCGCGACGAGGGCGTGGCGCTGCGGCCCCCATGCCGGGCACTCCGCCAGAGTGTGGTGCGCCGTGTCAAAACTCACGGGACCCAAGCCAACGTCACCTGCTCGTGGTGCACCCTGCTAATCAACAAACGAGGCAATGGCTCCCACCACCGAATATTGGATCAGCGTGGTAGAAAGTGGCTCAAATCCCCCAAATATGAAACGCTACAAACGACGACTTCCTTGTGTCCTGTGATGCGGGCAGCACAGGACCAATGGATGTGCAGATCTTTGTGGGAAGCCCATGCCCAGCAGTGGACGTCTATCGGCTCATGGCGGCGTTGGCGACGTGCACAACGTAGTGCAGTATATAACATATTTACTACCGCCAAGTTGTTACCAGGAGAGGTATCAGTCAAGCTGGCAGCGGTAGCGAGGCCGCGGTTGCGTTTCGAACGAAGATGCCGTGACTTCTCCAAACGCTGAGGTTGACCACCAAAACCAAATAAAAAGGGTAAGCGTCAACTTTAGGTGAACGTCCGCCATGTCTCGTTGCTTTGTTCATCATAATCATCAGCTTTTGTTTTTCCACTGCTGGATATAATCCTAATGTCTTCGACCAGATGCGATCCTCAGTTTCTTGCATCCACACACATCCGACCGCCCTGATGATATCATCGGCCCATCTGGAGGAAGGGCGTCCTACACTTCTGCGACCGGTACGCGACGACATCGATTTGCTAAATAAAAATAAATCGAATTTGGTTTGATCATGTCATCAGCCAACCGGTTTGGCAACAGTTCACCATATCTTCTTCCTCCTGCCCTTTTCCCAGCTATGTGTGCTCGGCACAGTATGAACTTCTCTTCCATACCCCTCTATCAGCCGTCATATCTGAATTCACACTCTTCTTACACATGTCATCTTTCACAGAATCCATCCACACATTCTTAGGTCTTCCTCTACCCTTATAACCACCAGATCCGTATCATTCTCATTACTTTCTTTGTTACATGTCCTTCATCCCTCCGCACAACATGCCCGCACCACGCTAGCCTCTTGCTCCTCAATTCCTCTGTCACTGGAACAACTTTCAGACTTCCTCTAATATACTCATTCTTAACTTTATCCATCCGCGTCACACCGCACATCCATATTAACAAGTTGTTATAGCAATAGTTGACCATATATAAATTGATATTGGCGAATATCATTGTAACATACATCGACTACGCCCTCGATTACGAGTGTTGCCGTCGCAGGTTCGCCGAGGGGCGATAAGATAATTGTATCATTTGAACTTATTAGACTACACTGCTTCTATATATCTACGAATATCTATCACAATTGTTTACAGTCCGACTTCACTGATAAATAAGTGCAGTTTAAATATAAACTACATTCCTACGTTAGATTTAGGACGCCTATGTCTTCATCTGAAGACCAGATAAGGCGCAAGCAATGGCTCAACATCGTTACCACTATATGAATGTACCTGAAATGATGACCACGACCACTCAGTCAAGAGTGATGCCGACTAAGAAGAAGAAGATTACCTACATTTATTTTGTTTACTTTTTATTTGATGAAGTGACCAAGTGATTGCTGATACGTCTGCCAGAACCTGACCCTAGTTAGAATGATATACACAGCACCACACTGCGCTCGGTTTAATACATATGTCGAGTATCGTAAACCCAGTAACACTGGTGGTAGCTTATTGCTGCTGGAGACCGTCTATGTGAGTTCCACCGTGTCCGCTTTCTGCCGCCAGGCGGTACTATGCAAACATTACTGTAATCCGGTTTTAATGACGCTGCAGCTAGTGAAATTACTGGAGTAATGATACCTAATACCTTAGGTTTCAGCGCGACGAGCGCAATGTGGTGCAGTGTACGCCATCTTAACTATCGCCACGTAGTTATGGAGAGGCGTATCACTTACCACTGACCATCAGGTAAATGTCCCCGTCATCTCGTCGATTCGTACAATATAAAAAATTCCCAAGCTACAACACCCTTCAATACATAGTAATATTTGCATACTATTGTTTGATTGAAACAAGTGTTGCAGAACTAGACAGTTCCTGACACCAGATACTTTCCACAAGTAAATCTTAAATTAAATGATCTATTCACCTAATCCACCTGTTACCAGATACTCTCGGGATAGCTATCTTCTTCATCCAGTAAAATTTTAGTAAATTTTTATAGCATTCTATAAAGCGAAGAAAGGAGAAGGATGTTGACCTGACGGTAAATTATACTCCTGTCCATAACAATGTAGTCCTACTTAGAGTGGTATACACTGCACCACATTGTGTTCGTCTCCTTGACACATGACAATATCACTAAGCTGCAACTACATTCATTCCTGAATACTGTAATGTTTGCATAATACTGTTTGCCTGCCGTAAATACCAGCTGTGGTAGAACTTAACTAGATGATCTCTGGCAACAGAGACCTACCAATAGTATAATTTTTTTTTATGAAAATGCAGGTGCTGTAGCTAGTAAAATTACAGCGGTTACAAGATTTAACATATTTTCTCTAAAAGATGAAAACCACCTTGATGCAGTATCATGTAAAAATAACAACACACAAAAACAAATTGTAATGAAGTTGTATCATTTACTATGAGGTACACTTCCTATGTGGGGTGTAAAGGGTCCCACATAACAACTTGAGGGACACAAGCCAACCCCACCTCTTCATAGTGCACTCTGCTAATTAACAAACTAGGCTCTGGGTTCCACCAACCCACATTAGGCCAGCACGGTGAGAAGAGGCCCAAATGCCCCCAATTGTGAACCTTTACACACCATAACTCCCTGTGCATGGCAGTTTTGAGAGCAGCATAGGGTCAATCGATGTGGAGATCTTTGGGAGAGGCCTATGTCCAGCAGTGGATGTCTAGTGGCTGATGATGATGTTAATGATACTTTCTACACATCTTACCGCTTAGTTCAATAAATACAACCATTGTAGACATGTATAAACCTGTTAAGAACAGAGGGCAAAAGATGCAGGGGGACTATATGGCTTGAAGGTTAATTGATTATAATAATTCTCTACCAACCACCAACCAACCATGGTCGCTGGCAACCATTGGATGCGGGTGGCCCAGGACCGGTCTGAGTGGAAATCTTTGGGGGAGGCCTTTGTCCAGCAGTGGATGTCTTCCAGCTGATTGGTAATAATTCTCTACATAACAATTATTATTTGTTAACAAATAAGATTATATTTATGTGTAAACAGTGTTTGTAATTTCCTTAAGAATATAAAATAACAGAAAATACCTGTCCAGCCAGAGCATGTCTTTGTGTGTCAGAAACCCAGCCCGGGTGAAAGTACAGCACAGCTTCTGCAGGGTCATCCTCCTCAGAGACACAACATTGTGTGTCATACACAAACACAATCATCATTTCCCTATAACAAAAGAGCATATGTTTACACTTACAAACATGCATCAACAGAATGATGATTGATATTTATCCATGAAAATGTTATATCTACGAATAAAATTAATATTTTAAACAATTGTGATCAGCCACCCTGTAAAGCAAAATAATTTATATCTTGTGCCCTCTTCTATTCTCTATTAAGTAGACAACTAATTTAAAATACAAGGTATTTATTTTGACAACACACACACCTTACATAGTAAATCATGTAAAAGTATAAAGTATATTAGCCATTACTAAATTTCAATTTATTATTATTGTATTGGTCAATAGTAATGCATAAGATGTGTGTTAAAATTATAAACATTATTATTGCTGTTGCTGTACCAAATACATAAAACAATCTTTTAAATGAATATAATCTCTTGGTGTCACTTGTCATGTCATACATATATGAAATATAGTCTTGCAAATTAAAAAGATTTTATTACTTATACAAACATGAATTTACAGATTTCTGACAAAAAAATTATAATACTTTTTCATTGTTTTTATTAATTGACTTTATTAATTGGTTTTTTTAATTGACTTTATTAATCGTTTATATTAATTGGTTAATAATGAAAATATCAATAATGAATGCAGTATATTTCGGATATCTAAATACGATATACAAATACTTACTTGGCCATTTTGTTCAGTATTTTAGTGTTTGTTGCACAATTTAAAACCACTTTACAACATGTTGTCTATAGGTATGCAAAAAATTTCGAAAGAAATATAAATTAGGCATAACAATCGCTTATTTCCATATTTTAGAGGATGTGCGACACTACTTCTTCACGTATCGTTTGATGTGACTGTCTTATTAAATGTTGCCAAACAATATTCTTGAAGAGATAAAAAAAAAATTGTCTATGGAAGATTTAAACCAAAATAATATTGTAACTTTTATAGTTATAATGGCCTATGAGTTACAAATTTATGTGAATAAAGATTTTTTAAACTAAATAAGTAATAGAAATAATTGAACACCGTAAAATAAATTTATTATGCAATTAATTTTTGTTAAAGATGTAAAGCATTTTTATCTTGTAATTTACAGTTTGATATATCATTTACTTAATATTGATTTATAAAAGTTAACATTTTTTACGATAGATGTCGCTGGAAATTTAATTTACAATGTTAGCTACATAAAAGGAGAATTATTGAGATACCCCTAAGTTAACTTAATATTAACGTAAAAAAGATTGTAATATAGTGAAATAATAATTTTGTAATAAGTAAAAGTGTTTTTAAACAGAAAAATATAAATATTACGTAAAATATACATTTGCATAACATATTTTCAAAAGAAAATATTATGTTTTATACTTTATGATTAATACTTTTTTTTTAGTAATTTGCATTAATTGATAGAATATCACGACGGACATCCGGTTCCGTTCTTCGAAGAACGGAATGGTCTTTGATATGCTGATTATGAATCGTGAGCAGAATAAATATGTTCGTTTTAATTTCTATCGGATTTTATTTTGAAAAATTTCTGCTATAGTTATTTCGGTGTCTTATTTATTTTCTACATTTTCTTTGGTCTTATTCTATTGTAAAATATGTACATAATTAACATAAGACGATACAAAGTTACATTTAAGGTGAAAACTTTATGCTATAAAACAAACGAATGAAAAGAAAATAAAAACGTACTAAATAAACAGACTAGAGACTAAGAGTTCAACCACTCTTGGATAATTTATATCCCATCACTAAACATCTCACGATGATAGAAATGTTTAAAATATGCGCTCATGCATATCTCACATTTAAAAATGTTCAAGGTATTACTTTATTTAAACCTTACTTTATAAAGTATATTTTACATTGTTAAATTAGGAATCAATGAACGGAATATGTCGGTTTTGTTCCGTTTTTACATAGATCCCTGAACTGAATAGCAATGGATAAGGAAAGTTTACATCGAATGAATTATTTAAGTATATACTGATAATGGTGAAATTTTATCAATTTTGTTCTTCTTACAGTAGAAGATAAGTTGTAGTAGAACAAGTTTTAATAGGCCCAAAAAAAATTTATTTTTCTCAATGGTATCTGGTTTTCTTTGAAATATATTGATTAAAAATCTGATACCGTTAATCTTCCGTCATAGCAGCATTACGGTGTTACTATAGACTTTCATATAAAGTAAAAGTTATTCAAGGCAGTCATTATCATAATGTAAAATTTAAAACAAGTTTTATCTCATTGCAAGAAAATAGTCAAGAGAACAAAAAACGAATAGCTGCCTTGTTACATTCTCCGAAAGTCTAACATGTGATATTTTAAAAATAATGTCCTATGATATCGACATAGTTTACAGCGTTTTAAATCTAATTACCGGTAATAAAATTTTGTATTTTTACTAGCTTGTTTACTGCAGTTGTTCTACAAGTGTTTCTTTATTTTATCTCTGAATGTTTTTAATGTCTTTCTTTAAGTGTACATATCTAGTTAAAGCCCGCTGGCCAGCTGGTAGCTGGTAGCTCGCTGGTCTAATGGTTAGAGCGTGCGGCTTTCATTCTGAAGGTCGCGGGTTCGAACCTCGGCATGTACCAATCACTTAATATTTAAGTTATGTACATTTGTGAATATTAGTTACAACAGCGAGATACAAAACGGTGAAGGAAAACATCGTGAGGAAACCCGCACACTGATAAAAAGGCGTGACTATATAAAAAAAAAAAAAAAATCTAGTTAAAATGGTGGTTGCGGGCAGCGCAGTTTGGGTTTCTTTGGGGGAGGCTTAGGTCCAGCAGTGGACGACATATCAACTGTAGTCATCGAACTTATTTGATTACCGTCTGGTTACAACAAAGGTTATAATAAATGTTGCCAATTGTTCCAATCCTAAACGATGAGGCGATTAGTAATGTCCGACGTTACCTGAACAAACAAGTGGATAAAAAATATACAAACCTAATTTATTTCCTGTATTATTTCCGTGTTATTTTAAAAAGCTGTTACAAACAGACACTTTAATTTTATTTAATCGTATAACTGTGCAGTTATGATTTCTTTTCAAGTTGTACAATTCGTTGGATCGATTCGTGTAAAGCATTCAGCAATGGTTTAGTCTAAGTCTTTCCAAAGCGTTTAGGCGCGGCGACAGTGCCGCTGCGACATTCTTTAGGCACAGTTTTTGCAAAACCACTCCATTCACCTGTGATCTAGAACGTTGAAGGCTAGGATATAGATATAAGTATGGGCGTGGTTTGCGTATGTGGAATGTTCGACACCTTTTATGTATATTTCTATTTTTACTTACACATCTCGGTAATGACTTTCAGAGGTTATTATAGGGGTCACTAGTATTGCGAATTCATGTAATAAATTCATTTGGAAACTAATTATAATAACTACGTTATTTTATTGCATAACTCAATTTCAATATTTACTACACCTTCTGCAATGACAATATTATTTTCGTAACAGTTACTTTAAAGTTTGCACAAGATGGTGGTTTTTGATTTAACACTTATCCAAAAGTGTACCTTCATTTCCTCTTTGTGTATTCGTATAGGGGAGAATACATTTTGTCTCTTAAGTACATTATAACTGTTTATTAATTTATCATATATATAACAATAGTTATCGTCGAATGGCTTTTTTGGGAAATATACAAATGTAACCTTTTCTTCAAATTTGGCTATTAATTTCATTGCCAACTATGTCGTAAAATTTATTTCGAAAAGTTTACTGATTTGCGATTAAGTTAATACAAATTAAGGTGAGATATGTTGATATTATTATTAAAATTATGTAACTATTTAGATCATTCTGAATACTATCTAATAATGTACCATTAATTCGTATTTGGTTTACATGAAAGGATATCGGTTTGCTCAGCTATTAAATTATAAAAAATAAATAGTTTTCTATATATCAAAAATACTAAAACTAGAACTACATATAGTTTTGGTACTGTTTTTATCGTAGCAATATGTTATATTCCCTATTAAAAAAATATTACAAATTAGGAACAATATTATAATGAACGTACACTTTATATTTCTTTTTAATTTACGTATAATACAGGATATAAATTTCCGGGCCCTAGTCGAATACGATCAAGAAAATTCAGAGGTTTAGGAACATTATCCTTGGCAACTGGTGTATTGCTAAGAAGAACCTATAATTTTGCGGAAACTCAAACATTCGAGTTACATCGGCAGGTTACGTAAATGTTTATGCTTAATTACAAGTCTCACACAACGTAAGGTCGTAGAAAGTGAATTGACTCGTGTGAACCGTCAAAAAAAGCCCGCCATCTTGTCAGTTCGTGGCGCGCACTCAGCACTAGCCGACGTGCCCCGCCGAAGCGCTTTTTGAATTTGGAACGCGATTTACTTTTCTAAATAAAACCTAGAGCCGCGCGTGCCGGCCAGTGTTGTAACGAAGTTCCATTCAATATCGCCGCCGGTGTTGTTGTGAAATGTGTTATGAAACTTTTTTGTGAAAAAGGACATTTCTAAAATTAGTTTTTAATTAATGTCTCACTGAAAATTAAGATATGGGAGTTATCGATAGGAGAAAGTGTTTTTCTCATATGAATATGGTGAGTTTTTGTGTTTCATTTAATTCAAAGATATTTAAAAGTTTTTTTCCCTCTGCAATTTTTTTAATTAAATAAATTTGATGTTTAACTACATTTACTCAGAAATAAGCGGCAATGATAACCTGATAAAGTCTACAAACAACATGGTCTGAAAGTTTGAAACACTTTGCGACAACATATGAATGTGTTATTTTATTTCACCACATATATTAATTTATATGAAAACATTTTGTAATCAAAAGCAATTATATTCTATCAGTCGCCGTATTCAATAAAAGAAATTTTATCATAGTTACCAGATAATATTAAACGATGACTTAAGAGACACAAGTGGCTATTCACTAGCGACGAAATATTCAATCGGCCTAGAGAAAAATTTCTCTTTATTATTGCGGCGTAGATTTCCCTCATAACGTATTTGATGATATGTTTTGTTTTCTTACGTTATGATATTGTAGATGATTATAATTGTATGAGTAGATGTAAACTAAATACTTCTTCATTAACTTTAAAATTTGAGCAAAACATTCATTCCCCAAATATAATATATATCGATAAAATTAGTTCGCAACGCCGTCATTTGAAACTGAATTTCAGAGAGCAGTGCGCAGTGTGTGATTTATAATTGCACTAGTAATGGTAGATAGTTTTTTATTATAGGCTATAACTATTAACGAGTAACTTCTTTTTAATATTACATGATTTTTTCCGCTAAAATTATACTATATATTAAAATTTTAATTAACCCCAGATTAGAAAATAGTAAGAAATATTAATGTATGTTTTTTATGTAATTAAATGTTGGATAAATTAACGGCGTCGGGTAGTTTAAGCCTTAAGCCGATTACCAAGTTTATTAGATTCAAAAAACCTAATAAAGAGCGGAGTATAAATGTGAATGTAAGGCCTGTTACCCTTAATAATCAAATAAACCTTAATGTTTCCTTATCGAGGCTACATACATAGAACAATATGAAAAAGATACGTCTTTGCATAATTATTAATTCTGATTGTATATTGTCTTGAGTTATCCAAAAAATTTTATGAATTTATCCGCTTGTTTAAAATAGTTTAAATAGTTAAAAAAAAACTAATAATTTAAGTACACAATTGAAAAGGTCACAATGAATCATCTTTAAAATCTTCCGATAACTTTTTGGTATTAATATTAATAGAAATATGTGACGCTCTGCTTAGTTAACAAAATGTCGTTAATGTGGTTACATTTGCATTTGATATTTAATTGAAGGAGCTATTTTATATCAATGTATCAGCTATATCTTTGTTAACTATATTAAAATATGCTAACATTTAAACGTCATTGAGATTCTATGATTTAAATAAAAAGTCCGTAAATAAATTTTATAATGAATTCTCAAGAATTCTCTTGACATTATACAACGACCTCGCTGATCTGTCGTCCGTGTTTAAGTTTGATTGATATTTGATGATTGCTCTACCATTTTGTGGAAATTATATTAGGCAATAAGTTATAGATAAATTTAAAGTTGAACAATCAAACTTTAAAGATCAAATTCATTATATTATAATAAATTTGAAGAGGCACTTAATTACCGGAAAATACTTATAAAAGTTCGAACGAATTTTAGAAAATATATCGTTAAACAGTTTTAGTACAGACGTCCCGTGCTTTGAATGTGAAAACATTAAAAGCTCTTTCTAAGTTTATGTATTATCGCTGACATTATCAATACATTAGCTTTTGTTACGGCTCTTTGGAATTTTTCATTTTTAATAAAACAAAAAATGGTAATTCAAGTCATCTAAATTGAATAAAAAACAAACTTAAGGAAGCTTATTTAAGTTAGCTAGCTTATTTTAATATGTTAACGATAACAGGTTTGTGAACTGGTCATAGCATGACGTCATTAATGAACAATTTGAAAAATTTCAGACAATCTCAAGTGGGTATATATAAGTGTGTGATAAAGTGTATATTTTATTGAATAATTTAATATTGCTGGTAGGTTGCCATTTTAAATTGTAATTCATAGTGCGGACCGCGTCGCGCACGTCCTTGGCACGACTTGCGCCTGCGCACATTCCCCGTCACTGAATTCCGGCTCTTCGTGCACAATAGTAACAAGAGCGTTGTTACTGCGGTATGGAGAATTCCAATGTAGTTTATTTTGAATTTATTGGCATTACAATGTAAAATAATTATTTTGTATAATACTATTTTGTACTAATAGTTTAGGGTAGGTCTAGAGAGCTAGCGGTACAGTGCCTATCCTTACTTAATAACATTTTTTTTAACTCAACGAAACAATGAGAGTAATGAAACGTTTACCTGTCGGTGTGTCCGTTATACGGTCTGGTACGTCAGTGATGCATCTGCCTATAACAACGTGGCGTTAGTTAGGATGTTACACACGGCATCACATTGTGCTCGTGGCTTTGAATCATAATGTGTCCAGTCTCGTTACCCCAGTAATTTTACTAGCTACAGCTTCCTTTAATCCAGAACACACCAATGTTTCCACATTACTATATGCCGGTTGAAATAGGTCCTGCGGTGGCACTAGTAAATAATGTGGAAACATTATTGTTTCGGTTTGAAGGGCGTTATAACCAGTGAAACTATTTATGGTTTAAAATTTTTACAGAATCAAGTTTGAGGAATACTATGTTTTTTTTTTTTTTTGTAATATAGTAACCTTTTTTTCTCTCAAAACAGTTGATAAGATAAGATTTGTACTCTCTCTTTAAAACCAAAAAGATGCAATAAAATTAAGTAAAGATTTTTATAATAATTTATTTTAAATAAATTTTTATATAGAAGATGCGGATATTTGTAAATCGGTAATAATTAATAGTTAATTAGTATAAGTAAAGGTAAAGATAGAGTAAAAGAATATAAAAGAAAAGACATGCGTTGAATTAAGAATCTCTTCGTCGTCGGTTTCTTATAAAAAAAAAGTACCAACTAAGACAAGAACTTATTTTAAAAAAATCACTTCACAAAAGGCGGATTAAAAGTTTTTCATGTAACGTTAATCCGAATGTAAAAGTTCGGCGGCGAGAATGTGAGATAAAGTTAAGTAATACTTTTTAATCGAAATTAGTTCTTAACGTCTTTCGCATAGGAATTTAATTTATTTGAAGTTTTTCCCAATATCCATTTTTCAAAGTCATATAAAGTTACGAAATATCAAATAACATTATGTAAACATATTTTAAAGGCATGAATATCTTCGTTTCCCTGTGTTAAAATGATATATGTCGATGATGATCTAAGTTGTGTTGTAACTTCGTAACAAGTTTTATTTTTAATATAAAAGACATCAACGCGTCAAGACAAGTTATAACATTTCTTAAACTTATTGTTACGTTTTAATTAATACAACTGGGAATTAAATTGTAAAGTATACTTCTGATGTGAAATTTTAACTTAATGTAGAACAGTATTCTTCTATAATTATATAGTTATAACTTTTGTTAAAACTGGCGTTAAAGTGACGTATCGAGTATTATATTTTTTGTTAGTGTTCATAACTAGGTTACTTAAGATTAGTTGAAATTTAATGATAATGAATACAATTCAGCGTTTATAATTGTTAATAACTGAGTTGTTAAAATTTGAAGAAGAAATATGATTTTCTAAATCTGCCGTCTGTAAGACGCGTTGGCTCATATTAAAAACTTTCACGTGAACTTAATTAACATAGAAATTATGGAAGAAAGTAAAAGGCCACATATGTCTGCAAGATTGGAGATGCGGTGACTGTGTGTGCTGCTGGGGACCGTGTCCAAAGCGGAACTGCAGCTCCGACGGCTCGACAGTCGCTTGTGACTGCACAAACATGTCTCTATTAAATCGTCCGGCATCACGGAACTTTCTTTCACGTTATCTACATCGAATGGCTACCGCTTACCGACTTGCATTATAAAGTAAATATGCTATGTTCTCTCATAAAAAATAATTTATATTAATAATTTATAATCGCAAATACTCTTATAACTTCCATAATATTATATTACTTTCAATCATAAATACGAGAGTGTAAACAGATATTGTTTTGATTATTTCATCAACAAAGTTTCACATATAATTTACCTTTTCTTAGTTATTATTCAACATACACGAGGTGAGTTTTATTAATTTATCTTTAATATATAATAAACATATGACATACAGTAAAAATTTACAATTAACTACAAATGCATTTTACTGTAAATTAAAATCGAAACTACTTTAACAGCAATTGACTAAAACTTGACCTCTTTTGTATAAAGTTAAATGACAATGGGGCTGGTGGCGGTCTCATGTGCCGGTCGAAATGCAGAATTACACACAATGCAGATTTGTAATGCGAGAGTAATAACACACAAACATGTAGGCATGTTTGGAAAAAACCCATGCATTGTTTTCATAAAACATATAGTTCAGGAATCGAACAGTTAACTTGTGTACTACAGCGCAAACGTTAACCGCAGCCAGTTGAACTGCTTACAAGTTATATAAGCGGAGCAAATTCAAAATCGATTTTTTCTTCGCACGTAGAACGCGTCCGCGGCGCGGTTGTCTGGCCCGCAGGCGTGGGGTAGTTGTGGGATAGTTGTGCGGTAGTTGTGGGGTAAGGGGTGGGGCATGAAGCGGCGCGCTCGTAACAGTTTCATAAGTCTGCAACGCGATACCTTTGCGCGGTTGCGTCGCCATTAACTCAGGTGCTGTGACATAGATACACGTAATCATACGTTTCAATGTGATTTCAATATTATTAAAAAACATTTCAAGTAAAAAAACACTTCTATGTCACATTACTTATTCGACAAAGGAACGAGGACTCTTAATGTTTGGTAACTTAATGTCCTAACTCAATGTTGGAATCGGTGATAAGTTTCTGTTATCGGAGACCGTTCGGTGGGTACCATTCCTATTTCCGCTGTCAAACAGTGGTGCGCAACAGTTTGTTCCGGGTTGAAGTGCGTTATGGCCAGTTAAATAACTGTGGTAATGAAGCTTAACAGCTACTTCAAAATAACGAGAACGATGCAGTACCGTGTGCATCACCCTAATAAGTTATATCGATATGGGCAGGCGTAACAGTTACCATCACGTCAACGTCTTTCTAGACTCATTGATTCAATGTGAAGCATAAACCCAGTAATTTAGTAATGGAGGTATCTGGTTCGATTCCATTTGAGGCTTATATATATAAATGAAAATGTAGCTAATATAACTATGTCGCCTTAGTGTAAATAGGCGTTAGTACGTCAAGTGTGTGGTCGTCACGACGTGCCATTGTCGGCATTGGTCAGACAATTTTAGTTATTTGTAATTATTTAACTCTTAAATATTATAGCTATTTTAACTATTGAATAGAATACAAATACATATTCGATTCTGTAGAATATTAAGTTGCCTAGTACGGGCAATAAATAGTATTAACTAATGAGCAGTTACGCTCGATAACAAGAGAAAGGCGATGCTGTCAAGGGTATGGCCACGAGCAATGCCGACGGGTACGTCTCGATGGAATTGGAATTCGTCGACGAGGCGCGCCGTTGGAACAATGCTCACAGAATGGCCGCGTGTGCCTGCGTGTCCGTCTGAGATCTGATCGTCGACCTGAGATTGTACATCAAGAATCTTAAGGAAGGTGTTAAAGCACACTTTTCGGATATTGAAATTTTAAAACACACGATAATTTGTTGACTATTCAAATGAAATTGATATTACAAATGTATATTGTTACAACACTAAGGACATATAGAAAAAGGATATGATGGATGTCATTTAAACCAAAAATGAACTACTTTTGGTACCAACAAATAAAAACACCAATATTTGTATGAGAGGTAATCACACCCTGTGAATGTATGATATACTTTTAGTAAAACTGTGACTAAAGTCATCATGAAAGGTATTATTAAGAATATATATGAGAATGGTAGGTTTTATTTATCGATCAAGTTTTAATTCAAGCACGCAATTAAAAAAACTTAAACGAATTTTAGTATCGACGCATCACCGGCTTCCGCGTGTTATTTTTGAGCAAAGCGAAGGTGAATCGGTCATAATCATTTTAAGTACACTTATTATGGGGACAGGTTTCAATTAAAGGTAAAAATTGAAATATACCGTGTGTCTTGAGTGATCTTCCATCATCATCAGTCTTGAGATTTTGTCTCACTCCACGTCTTCCAATTTAACCGTCTCACCTGCGATTGTATTATATTTAGCTTTATACACATATGATCTGAAATGTAGATGTTGATGATGATGATGATGAACATCCTTCTATCCTCGTAAACACCAATCAAGTGTCCACTTAGAAATATAAGGATATCTCCGAAAGGTTACATAAATATTTGATTATGTCAATCATTTTACGGATAAGATAATGTACAGACAATTTTTTCCAGGCTCTATAAGTTTCAAGTTTGATAGTAAGTAGTGAATAGTGAAGTAGATAGCTGATCCCGAAATAATAACTAATGACTTTAGATATTTCTTTACACTGTTAGAGTAGCCTCCAGTTGGACTAATAATATAAACATAACATTTTACTCACAACTTTTTACACGTGGTGTAAAATAATACAATACTCTTGAAATTGAATGATACCAACGATCTTAGCTTTTCTCGAGCTAGTCTTGAAACGACTCGAGCGACGGACTGCCTGCAAAACATGCTTGTTATTCAGCTTTGCATTATGCGAATTGTTGCCAATTTATAATCAAAGAAAGTAGTGTTACCAACATAAAATGAATACAACGTGCTTTATCGTATTTGATTACGCTAACAGTACTCTGCACGACAGCATCGCGATCATTCGGTGGCAACATGTGGTAGATACACCGCCGACCAGCGGCTCTGTGTACACAGCAAACGGATGGCACGTCTACACACTAGTAACATTGTTCGCTCCACCGCCAACTTTACAATTATAACGTGTTGCATGTGCATCGTGTGTATTATTAGATTTATCAGTGACTTTATTTATATTCGGAAAGTTGCATAGATTTAAGTTTAATATACGAATATATCCATATTCTTCAGTATATATGAAAACACTCAAAATGTTTTATTTTAGATTACTTATAGAACTGAAATCTCTTTTTCTATCGATCAGATATCAGCGATGCTCTTCCGAAGTAGGTGTCCAAGAGACACTTAAAAAAACCAAATAAAAATAGTGAGCCTGCTTAAAAAGCTTTTAACACACAGCGAGCCGGACGGGTTTTCTTGTCTGATTCATGTGACGGCAGCTAGTGTATAAATACCTTTACAATGAATAATTTATAGCACGCACGCGATATTAATCTTCGTTGTTTTTCGCATAAAAACCTTCGAATACATCAGGGTGCAGATTCGAAGGTCGTTTTAGTCAAAGGCGATGTTTTCCTCACTCGACTCCATCTTTGTAGGCGATCTTAACATATCGTGTTTTATATACCGTCTTTACTTTCGTTTTGCGGACGCAATTATGTTAGAGGATATTGAAGATTTTCTTAGACAATAGAAATGTACTTTCCCACATCAAATGTATATATTTCTATCGCATCCATTAATTTTTTATAATACACTACACCACTCTAAATATTCTTCTAAACGCAAACATAGTCACTTCTTTGTTTATGATTAGTTCCTATTATTGCAATTTAGTTGAATAAAAAAATTATTAAATTAATAGATAGTATATATATAAACAAAAAATAACCTTTTTAATATTCCCACTGTTATGGTTTGTAGCATTCTATTCCAAAGAAAGAAACCTAAGCTATTTATCCATCAAGAGCAGACTCTTACCCTCCAACGGGTTCCCGCCTTGTTGTGGCGGAGGAGCTTAGTAACCGTGGGGCCCAACACGGTGAAGCTAAGCGGAACCCACCCGGTCGGCCCGCGGCGAAGGGCCGGCTGAAGCGGCCGCTCCAGGTTCGAGCACCGGTTGGGATAACTGGAACTCACCGGAGCGGTAGGTGGCCCGGAGCCGGCTTTCTGCTTCCTCCTGCAAGAGAGGCGGTATAAAACCGCCCTTGTAGCCGAGGTGGGGTGGGTGGGGGGCCGCGGCCGCTAACGGGTAGCGGTGGGCCCAACATCTGTCTGCCACGGGGAGCCCGGAGAGGATATCACTCGGGACTCCCGTGGTCTCTGGGCGACGGTTTCGGGGGAATCTGTCGTCCGCACAAAGGAGGCCGAGGTGGGGCCGCGCTGCATGTTACGGCGCGCCATGCAGGGAGGTTTAACCTTCTCTACCGAGGTGGGGCTGCGCAAGCGGCCAGCGCCAGTAAGGGTCGCGGACGAAGGCAAGCCATACCCGTGACCCTTGCTATATGGCGACGAGTCGAGAACATCGTGGAGGTTTTAGTCGGTGCAAGTCCGACATAACGCGTCCTTGTCCTTGCGAGAACGAGTATGAGTAGGCATTTCCCCCACGTAAAACTAAAAAAAGAAAAAAAAGAGCAGACTCTTGGATTCTTTGGGTTTCCTCATGGTATTTTCCCCTTACCAGAGGCTCAAGCTCATTAGAAATCACTGAATATCTAGATAGACTTATAGATTAAATAAATAAATATTCATACCGTCCACAACATAACGACCAGAATCTATATATAGATATCTACATTTAATATAATAATTTTAAAATACCGCATAGTGTTCAATTTTATGGCAGTGCAGGGATCTAGCCTCCAGGATATAGTCTACAGACGTCGCAGTGTCCCGGTTAAGAAAGTGTTGTGTGATGTGTTGTGTGATGAAATGACAAAACAGATGAACTTTAATAAAATTATTTTTTTGCCAGCGCTGTACAAAACAACGACCTAGTAAGCGTAGCCTATTGTTTTCACCGTCCGACGATTACACGCCTAATGTTCCACCGAATCGATTTGCAACGATGGATCTCTGTCGTCGGTTTGCAACATCGAATGATTGTGATTTTTTATACAACAAGTAATAATAATAAACACAATTTTATTTATTTTCTCCTTAAGACACTGACACTACTTACAGATTCATCACGGCCCTTTCACTCACATTTAACCGTTAATATAGAAAATTATAATATACCACGACTTTGTCTACATTATTAATAATCATCATCACCATCATCCGTTTGACGTCCACTGCTGAACACTGGCTTCCCTCCAAGATCTCCGCATGGATTTGTATTCAATTTCAAGCAATATGTAATTGTTAAATGAAGCTGCTTATCCTATTTCTATTAAAAAAATTCACGCTGATGTTGCTGGTGGCAGACCTCTGTTGCCGGAAACCATCTATCATAGGTAGGTACCACCGCAGCTACTAATTCTGTCAAAAACAACTATCCAAACATATTACCGTATTCCGGTTCAAAAGGCGTCACAGCTAGTGTAATTAGTGCGGTAATGAGACGTCGCATCTACATCATTGCCTACATCGTTTATCCCCCCCACTAGCGCCACGTTGTTGAGGACAGATGTATCGTTTACTATTAGGCGAAAGTCCCGTCTGTCTTTGTACCGAGAGGAGATAGCTATTGAGCGGCTTGTGGTCCAGGGACAGGTTGAGGGTGCCAGTACCGGGCCACGATGAAGAACGCCTATGAGATCTAAGTGGCTCGTCATCGTTGCCACTGTATGATTCACTAGGAAAGTGGCCATCAGAGAGGAATGGCGACGTGTACTGACTATATGTTTGTGACCAACATCTGAAACTGTGACTCTGTCAAGAGTGCTACTGACGAAGAAGTATCACCACTATACATAGTGCTTTTGGCAGCGATTGCCAGTTTTCCTTCTTCAACTAGGAATTTTATCTAGTAGTAATAGATCGTTGAAGTTAATGAAAACATTACAAATAACAATCGCGGTTCAGCGGAGCGATGTCAGTAATATCATAGTAACGAATTGAATTTGTCAAGCCACCCCGCGCCGATCCGACCGCGCGGTGGTGAATTTGGAACCACTTTTATGTAACGATTAGACATCATAGCTACAGCCGGAATTTAAATGGTACGGCGCAAACATTACTGTTCCGGTTTGAAGGGCGCTGTAGCTACTGTGATAACTGGAGTAACGATATTCAACATGTCATGTCTCAGGCGACGAGCGCAACGCGGTGCAATGCACACTACCTTACCTAGTTATACGTAGGTTGTTATAGCCGGATCACTTACCATCAGGTGAACGTCCTGAGGCGAACCTCGACTCGTCGCTTAATTACATATAAAAATAATGTTATGTAGTTTTGCGTCCGAAGTGTGAGGTATCCCGCACAACTACTCACGAGACCCAAACCAACCTCACCTGCTCGCGGTGCACCCTGCTAATCAACCAACGAGCCTCTGGCTCCCGCCCATTCGAATTAGGCAATCGTGGTGGGTGGCCCATAACCCCCCACATGAACCCTTACATATGACCACTCCTAGTGCTCAGCGATACCGGAGGCTATGGTCACTGTATGTGGCGATCTTTGGAAGAGGCCTGTGTCCAACAGTAAACGTTCATCTGCTGATGATGATGATGATGTAGTTGTGAATTACACACGCTTTGTTTAATCTTCACCACACAGATAAGCAAGAGATATGCGAATGTAGATGAGTATTTAAATTAAATCATCACAAAATTTCTAACCAACACTGTACAGTATCAATGCAACGAGACGGGACTGTATATCATATGTTCACCTGTTGAATGATGACCACCGTGACAACGCGGCGCCTGCCAACATATTATATACTGAGTCACTTTGCGCTAGTCACTTTTCCAAATAATTACACTAGCTACAGTTCGGTTACAGTACAGTTAGCCTTTCAAACTGTAATACAGTAATACAGTAATGTTACCACACTGATGCGTTGTAGCAGAACTAGGCGCACATCTAGACGGTCTCCGGAAAAAGATCTAGCAGCAGTGATCTTACTTAAGAAACATGCTCCTCTATTCACACGGTCACGAGAATGGTAGTCTCCAGATGACCTCTTCCTAGCATATGATTTCACAGCTTCGTGTATATCGTAGTCCAGGCGACCAGCGCTTATCCACTGGCAGAAATAAGCCTCTTTTGCTATTGTTGAGAACTTCTCCGCAAAGAACTCCGATTGAAACAAACTTCGTACGATATGTATTAAATGAACATTTGTGTTACTAAGCCCTTCATCATTGTCCATATTTCACTTGGTCTACAGTCATGAACCATAACGGCCTTTACCTTCCCACGATTCGTATCTAACAAATCTATGTATTGTCTCAACGGCTCGTTAAAGTCATTCTAAACAAATATATACGAAAAACAAATAATATAACCTTAAATATACAAGGTAATAATAAAGTAGAGTCTATTTTAAAGCCATCATGATATATTATGTGCGAAATTAGTAATGAGGAGGGGAGATGAAAAGCGCACAATCTCCATCTGATGATAGGTATTATTTTGGTAATCATTTGTGGAAGCAGCAAGCACTATCTAGACCAGTGTTTCCCAACGTGCGGCCCACGGCCCACGGCCCACAGGAGGGCAATAGGAAAATGGACTGGATAAGAGTTTAACCCTTACGTTCCGGGCCATTTAAACGCAACGCCAGATTTCGGTGCCAATTTTAACGAAAAGAAGTATATTCTTAAATAATAATTTTTTTAATATTAAAAAGCACACTGACCTAGAACCTAGACCCTTGGTCCCCTAATCTTACCGTGGCGGCACCGTTGCCAGCACTAGAATAGTTCCCGGCACCGCCTCGCATCGGTCTGAAAGAAAAACAATATATTATATTTGTTATTAATTTGTCTTTAATGCACTTATTGAGACGTTTGGATGAATTTTTCATTGTATCCTTTAATTTTACAAGGAGTTAAGTTAATGTACAGCATTACACTTGCTGGATTACATCCGTTCGATGCATTTCCAAATATTTCTAACTCTTCGTGTAATACTTTCAAAAAACGTAGCATAATATAGGGTTTTAAAATTTCAAAATAATTTGCTGACTTTTGTCGCGGCATCTGTTTGGAATATTCAGGATCTGGAGTTTCCCAAAAATTTTAAAATAACGTAAAAGATAAGTCGTGAAGTGCAGACCGCGTACCAGTCGCAGAAGTGTAGGATGCTTTCCCTTCAGAAGGACCGACGACATCATAACGCCTATATCCAGCAGTGGTAAAACAAAACCTTTTCGGAGGACGTCCAGGTAGCACCAGGTACCACCACGGCTCTTATTGCTGTCGCCAAAGAGTATGCCAACATTACTGTTTCAGTTCGAAGGGCGCTGTAGCTGGAGTAAATTACTGCAGTGATGGGACTCAACATGTTATATTTCCGGGCGTGAAGCGCAACGTGGTGCTGTGAATGCCATCTTGACTAGTGCCACGTTGTTATGGACAGCCGTGTCACTTATCTCCAGGCGAAGTGCCGCTCGTCTAGTCGCTTAATTACACGTACACACACACACACACACACATATATATAATAGGTCACGCCAGGTCGTCGTTTCGTGAACAAAAAAATATCAATAGTGAAATCTAAAGTACTACTTTTTAACACGACTTTTAGACCAGAAAGGTAGTGTTTAAATAAATATAATAATGTGAACTGAAATATAGGCAAATTATATAAAAAAAATAGATAGTATGAAGACCATTGCGTCGTCTGTGTGTGTGTGTGTTTTCTCACGTAGTATTGCTAAGTTGAACAACGATTGTGCTCCGTTGAACAACGGCGCCGCGTACCGTGCGCGCGTGGGCCTTGCGATGGGGAGATTGCGAGGAGTACGTAGACCTTGCCGCTTGCCCTTTGTTGTTCAGCTACCATACTATGTATATGACTACATTTCCCAAGACTTTAATACATTCTTAACAACTAAATTGAGTGGGACTATTCTTTATTTCCGATTTATGGAACATGTGAACCGTACAAAACTTGCAGGTTATATTAAGCCGTTATATGATTAGCTCAAGAGATAAAAAGAAAAAAATACTAACTTAAAGCGTTAATTATAGACCTTGTGTGTTGTAAATGAAGCTATATCTAATATTAAATATTGTTTTAGTTTAATAATACTAAATCCCATATATGAATCCAAATAAAAGTGGAGATCTTTGGAGAGGAGAGGAGACCAATGTCCAGCAATGGACATCTTTCGGCTGATAAATCATTGAACGAAATAAACAACATGTTTATTTCTTTTTATGATAAATATTTATAACACGCAAATAATAAATAAATAAAAGGAAAATGTTATAGCTAACAGTAAAGGGTCGCCGCTAGTAAGCTCTGTACTCTGCCCGACAACGTACTTTAATGTAATCTAACATTATTTTTTTTTGTAGTCCAACCTTGTCTGACCTGTTCTCATGACCTAGGTATAAATAGGGCTTAATGTCTGTAGGATTTTTTTACTAGCCAACGTTTGTTGAGGTGACACGTTGTAGGTGTTTCTTTTATAAACATTTCTAGGTAGATTATTAATAATCAAAAGTTAATTACATGCTTAAGTAATTTCAATGATATTCACTAGAATAAGTAACATTTTGACATTTAGTGACATTACTAGATGGCCGTTTTTCATCAATCAAAATACCAATGCATGCTCATAGGTTATATTCCAGAAGCTGTGGAGTCGCGCGGCAGTCTTTTAGTTGTCAGATATATAAGATAAATTTACATTGTTAAGCAAAACATGGACGTAATTACATGCGCACTATTATAATTCACCAGTTGATTTGTTCGTCCTTTAGCTATTTTTTTTCATTTGCCCAATATGGCAAGTGTACGCCTCAACCTGCTGCGACTCGTCGGCGTGCCGGTCGGGCCGGCTTGAATGTCAAAGTTGAGCCGACGGGGCACGACTTTGACTTTTATAAAGCAGACGATATTAAAAGCGAGTCTTCAATATATCGATTACCTGTTTAAAAACAGTCAATCGAATAATATAAAGCAAGGTTACATTGTTAACTAACAGATGAAGATATTAAAAAATTATTTATATGAAATGGAGTGAGTTTTACATTTTTTTTAAAGTAAAATTTTAAAATTTTCCTTACAATAAGTAAATTATTTCAGATTTCAGAATGGTACAACATCGATATTTTAATAGACTGAACCACTATGCGGTGTGGCTAGGCTGTTGCTTTTTCATTTATTACTTTATCAATGTTTCCAGGATAAGGTAATAGTTATTAAAGAGTTGGAAATTAAAACTATAGCATTGAAATAGCAAATATACCCAAACATATAGTATATGTTTTTTAGTGTTTCTCAATAAGATATATTTTCATTTAGTAATAATAAAGTAAAACTAAATAAACAAGTAAATAAAAACACATACTTCCAAAACATTTTCAAGTAATGATCTCACGCCGGGCAAAGCTTGTATCGATAGAACATATCAGTAAAGACTTCATAAGTATAAAATAATAATGTTGCGCTCAGTACAAATTTAGACAGATTACTTAAGGACGTGAATTAATAGGCTCAGTTGATGAGAAATAATTCAAAAGACCTAAACATTATCGGATGCCCGTGAGGCGGATTATTCTGGCACTCATATTTTCAATGTGAGGGTGGTGATTTCTATGTAATCCGAAATCGAACTGGGTACCGCCGTGTTATGTGACGAGTGCTTCAAATCTTCGCGAAATAGAAAACGACCAGGTTCGATTTCGCAAAAATTCAAGTGGAAAGCGAAAACTGTCTGCGTTATCGGTACTCCGCTCACGATGCACTTTCGCGGATACACTGCGATGTCGCTGTTTGTTCGTACGACGAGCATGAGCACACCGCTGCCTCATCACTGCCTCATCACTGCCTGATTACTAACATATGTATTGTATATTGCGATATCTCCTTCTGGTTATTTATATAACTGATATAAAAATAAACACAACTTTAAATGGTATTGTAACGTCTTATTTTACCGAACTTCAACATGTATTATTTATGTCAAATTTCTATGAAAAAAATCCGTTTGATTTAATAAAAAATGTTAGAATTCAAATATAATTTCTCTCTTTCTTTCTATCTATACATCCCCTACGACGGCAGGTTTAGCATCATATATTTTTTTATGATTAATAAAAACTCCTTTTAGTACATTTATCTTCTGTTACAATTACACAAATGCTTACTTGATAGACATACATAATCATTATTTTGATTAAAAACTATTTTTATTATATACTTGATGTATAACATTAAATCTTACATGGCTTTTAAACAGCAAAGTCTTGAACGGAAGGACGCTTTTTGTTGTGTACATAATTGCGAATAAAAGACTTCAACGCGTGCGAACGACAAATTTAAAATAAAGGCTGAGATATATTATTATTACTCAAAAGTCATAGATATCTTTAAAGAAATCAATAATTTTTTAATGATTTAACTTAAAAGGAACGCTGAACGTTTATGTTGTACTTACTTAAGTACGTAAGGAAATTCTTATTGAGTGCACTTGTCTAAACCAGTTGAGAGCGTAAGTTTCTCATACTTAACGTAAGTTCATTACTTTATCATGAGAAACTTGGTGAGTAAAAAACTGTGAGAGTGAAGTAAAAGTGTGTACATTTAATATTATATTAATCTTTATTATGCCAAGTTCATTACGTTTGTAATTATTCACAGAACAATATGTTTTTACTGCGGTATTTCGGTTTTATGTTCATACATTTTGTATGAAATTTAAAATCCTTAAAATGATACTATTACAAGAAGATTTATAAGGAAATTATAAATGCTATAGGTCTAGAACGGTACGAATTCGATTCCCAATGATTTTCAATTGAAACGCACACATATAATATATTAAAAAGAAAAGAGAAAAATGATATAGACATTAATTCAATATTATATAAAATAAAATATTAAAAATCCAAAAGTAGTCATTAAATGGATTGCGAACGTTTAAATAAATAAAATACAAAACTTGTGGTTTATTTATTACGTTATCTGTAGACACTTATACAATGCTACAACGCAATGCAGGCGCCGAACGGAGCATTTGTGGCATCCAGTGTTTAGAAAGGACTAGTGGTTGCAGTAAATGTCCTCAAATGTAGACTGAATACTTTATACAAGATTAATATAAAGTGTACTTCTTTTAGATGAAGTATTCGCTAAGTCTATATAAAAATGGACGCAGCTACATACCGTTTAAATGATATAGACCTTTTTAGTACATACGGTCTTGTCATGACATCTTACATCCCAAAATTTCCGTCCAGGATCTTCGTCAAAGAATCTGTTAAATCACTGAGGTGTGTTCCAAGTCGCACAGAGACCGACGGGGAGAGCTATGCCTGGCATCTAAACTAAAGTTATCGACGTAGCTCTCAAAATCTGTAAGATGAAGTGGCGGTGAGCTGGCCATATATGCGGTGTCAATGACTGAGAGGAACGTTGCAGTTGAAGCCTTGTACAAGGCGCAGGAGTATAGAATGCTCTCCCTCGAGATGGACCGACAAAATCTTAAGAGCCGTCGGAAGTGGTTGGATGTAAAAAGCTGAAACCAATATCTACTAAAAGACATTGAGTAAGGTCTACATCCAGCAATTGAGAAAGGTTGACGATGATGATCATGATGACTTAGGAGTGAAAAAGGTAATGATGACCAGATACCGAAGCTTATTGACTTCTACAACTAAAGCATCCTAGCACCTTCACAATAATAACTCCGGAAAATCCTTTTTTTTTTAAAAAAATTGTACAATTGATTGGTGTTGAAAATAAAAATGGATGAAACGTTACAATTTTACAACCAATTATGTCCATGTGTGTGCACTTTATTTTATGTGTTTATTCATGTCCTTGGCTAACCAAGTGCTCCGCCCAACGTCATAAGTGTGTTTTAAATTTAAATTATTCGCCGATATTGCACGAAACGAGCTCTACGCCGAATATTATCTTAACGCGTAAGCTCATCGTTACGAAAACCGTTTGCACAACAACTACAAACATCCACACCCGGTTACCACACCCGGCTCAACAGAAATAAACAAATCTCTGCGGTTTCCATTCCATGGACTAATGATATTGTGATTATCTGGAGTTAGAAAAGAAGACAATTAAAGAAACAAAATAGAGAAGACAATGTACTATTAAACTCTTAAAGAACCATTTGAAAAAATAAAGGAGAATGATGAATATTACCACCGTTATAATAATCAATAATACCATCCAATACCGACTCCATGTGTCAGTGGGGCGCACTTATTAGCCTACCAGACAGAGGTCTCTGGTTTGATTCTGGGTCTACACGTCGTACATATATATATATATATATATATATATATACGACAACATCGACACGTCATTCGCCTGGTAATAAGCACCTGATAGTGGTATACACAGCACCACATTGTGCCCGTCGTCTCGAGGCATAACGTGTTAAGTCTACTAACTCCAGTATTTTCACTAGTAATAGTACCAAACACGGTAATAGGGGCTGCAATGGACCTACCTAGAACATCTCCGGGAACAGGGACCTACTGCCAGTGAATATCTGCAGCTTGACATCGTGTGAAATTTTATTAAGACTTCTAAAGTACCAAGAAGCTAATCAAAACTTTAAAACCGTTTATAACTTTAACTGTAGCTTAAACAAAAATATTCTTAACTTAACCGTTAGTAGAGGTGAATGAGTGTAGTGATTGTTTCACTACATTTTAATGTTCCAAATGTAGTGTTTAACACATCACGGAGTATATCAAAATACATGTACTGACAATATCTATTCATCATCAACTTGCCTCATAGCTTAGTTTGTATCTTAAGATTTAAGCACTACGGTTCAAGTTACTTCGTTACGTTGTTTGTGAAACCTAGCCTTTGACAAGGTCGAGTGGCAGAATGGTTGAATCGTAAATGTCAACTATGGCATTATTATAAAAAAAACTGGTTACGAAATGTGACGATGAGTCGTGTCGTTTGAGTTAGTCCTGGATGCGGATCCTGCGCAGCGTGCCGACTTGTAGTAGTCGTTACCTACAGAGATAAGTATCCTCCTTTTTTTGTCCACATGTGCCGCCGAAGGGAGTTAACTATTGAATGACTTGTGGTCCAGGGAAAGGTTGAGGGTGCCAGGTCACGAGGAAGATCTTGTATGAGATGCACTGACCAGACAAAGGCAGCAGTCAATGGCTCACTAGCGTTGTAACTGTATGAACGCATTAGGACGGCGGCCATTAGGCCAGGCCGCGGAATGGCGACGTGGCAAGCTTGCGACCAACCAACCTGAAGTGATGAGTACGACTGATTTGTACTCACTGAAACTTCCTGCATGGTTCTACCAGTGCCGTGCGAGACGGTCCAAGATCTCCAAGGGTAGGCATTGTCGCCCCACTGCATGTTTCAAGGAAACTTACCGACCTCCCTCATTCCTCTCTTTGCTACAACAAATATAAGAACACCTTGCATTTGTTGCTTGCTGCGGGCGCCGACAACTGTAGTTATTACAGACGAGAAGTCACATTAAGTTATACAGTATTCTAGTACTTTTCTTAAATTTTAATATCATCATCATTATCAGCCGATAGACGTCCACTGTTGGACATACGCCTCTCCCAAAAATCTCCACATCGATCGGTCCTACCCTGCTGTCAGCATTGCTTCCGGCAACGCGGGGAACTAGGGGCCGTCGTTTGTAAGGGTTCACATGGTTTATCTTGCTAAAGAGGCAGCGCAAAAATTAAAAACTAAGCCAAAATACGACTTGTGCCCGATTTCATTCGTCAAACGTCAAATCCGTATAGACATAGACACGTTGCACGAGTGGAACCGGCGCTATAAAGGAAGCGAAACAGCCAGCATCGCCGAGCGCTTTCTTCCGGTTGCCATTGAGGCATATGGACTCATGAAGCAAATGGAAATGGACAAATTGCTCACGCACGTGCAGGTGCTCACGGGTCATGGTGGATTTTCGGAGTACTTGTTTCGCTTCAAGTCCGGCATGTCTCTGCGAGCCTTCACAACAGGAAACGATCGTACACCTGATCGTGGAGTGGCCGGTGTTCGGCAGAAAGCGAGCTGACTTAGAAATAGAGTTAAACACAAAAATAGATATAAGAAAATTGAGTTGTCTAATTAGCGACAAGGAAATTAGGAACAAGTTTCTAGAATACTGTAAATATGTTGCACAGAGAACTGTAAATAGAAATAAGTGGTTTTAGATAAGCGTGTAAATTCATTAAAGCACTAATTATGGATGTAGACAAGAATTCTGACCCGAGTCAGAAGATATTAATAATAATTTAAAAAAATAGGGTTCACATGGGTGCATTTGGGCTATTACCCACCACGCCGGCCCAATGCGTGTTGGTGAGAGTGAGAGTGAGAGCCTCGTTTGTTGATTAGCAGGGTGCATTACGAGCACGTGAGGTTTGCTCGGGTCCCGCGAGTTGTTGAGACCCTTGATACCCCTTCACACTTTAATATACACGCAAATTATTTAAAGAAGATTTGATTAGTTTTCTTAAGAAATCAAGTATATCAGTATCGTCATCGTCATCGTCGGCGTCGACTGCTATATATAGACCTCCAACAAAGATCTTCACATTGATCGGACTCGTGTTGCTCTAAACCAATATACTTAATAGATAATATTATAGTATATACTTAAAAATAATATTTAGTATAGTTGTAAATCTTAAACAAGTTTAACAATATTCCTTTTTCACCAATAGTCTATTGTAGAATAAGTTACAAGTTTCCTGTTCCTCTCTGGAGTTAATGCATTGTTAATTAGACTTCCGGTTTTGTATCTATGTTCATTTCGATAAAACTTGTAACTTTTATGATTTGCTCTTAACGTTGCTTTAATACTGGTAAATAAGCAAACATTGTAACACTTGATACTTGATGTATTTTAGTTAATGTTTCCTATTGTCTATAATAAACTTTTCTTTATTATAAGCGAAGAAATGTAGTTTACAATAAATTATTAATGAATGATTTAAACAAACAAAAAAACTAGTAATAATATACAGTAGTACAAATCGGAGTGGGCTTTCTTACGCTGTTGTCTATTTTAGGAATTTTAAGTAAAGTTAAATAACTTAGGTATCTTTAATGGAAATATTTAAACTCGTCTGCCAAGTACTTGTGTAAGAATTAAATTAAAGAACTCTACGATCGGTTTTGTTTAAAAATAAAACAAAATGAATGTTTGCACGCTTGCACGCGCGGAACGCAAGGACGGCGCGCTGCTTGGCGCACGGTACGAACAGTTGTTTGTTTTCTGTTTTCGTATTGTTTTCAATACATACATTTTGCGATGCGAATGTTTGGTTAACGTCTTATACGTTGTATTTATTTTATTTAAATTTAGCCTTTCCGGGATTTATTTTGTGGCTGATACAACAGTAATAAGATAAGCAAGATTTATAAGTGCTGCTGGGTCGTCTAAGCGACGCCTTGTTGCACGTAGAGCGTATATTTTATTTCCTTGTGCTCCGACTTGTTCTTGACCAGCATATTGCAGCATATTATAGCTTTTATTGCCTTCTTTTGAGAGAAGATATATATTTCGTCGTAGTGTGATCATTAATTGTGCTGTTTATTATCATGTTAAACATTGGAGGATATTCGATTGGTAATTAAAAAGGTATAGCATTAGTATGTAGGTAAGTATTCGTTTTACGCTTTACAAGCGACATTACTGTTTCTGACTTTTCGTACATTTAAGTAACAATAAGATAAACGATAAGGCATTTTACTATCGTAAGAATGATTCACTCAGTAGTAGTAAATAAGTTTGCGTCGGTAACAGCTTTTATTGCATTTATCTCACTAAAGCTTAGGGAACTGTCTTATAAACTTAATAATAGTTCAGCTGGAAGCTACAGCTGCAAATAAGTGGCTAATTGACTGTTAACTCCGCCATATTGCAAACGTCACTAAACATGAAGTGATATGTAAATTTTGGTATAGTTTATTTCAAATTACTGTTATTTATCACGTATATATACAGGGTGTCTGGTGGCAGATTTATGTTTTCAAATTTAAATAAAAAATAATATCTGTGACATATAATTTTACTAAGAGTATTAAAAGATAGAGTACAAATGCGGATTTTATTTTTAAAGATAATGTTATCCAAATGTCTTCCATCCTGTTGCACACACACACACTGTTCGAAACGGAACCTCGTATTCCGTGCCACACGCTGCAGTAAACTTGGTTCAATTGCGCTGATTTCTCGCCGAATATTTTCTTTTAAGTCCACAACAGTTCGCGGATTGTTGGCGTAAACTCTCTCTTTGAGGTAGCCCCACAAAAAATCCATTGCAGTTAGGTCGGGTGACCTCGGTGGCCACGGGATGTCCCCAAAGCGACTAATCAGTTTTTGAGGGAGATTTTCTCGCAACAAATCCATCGAAGCTCTGGCCGTGTGTGCGGTCGCACCTGTACCGCATCCTGTTGAAACCACGTGTGTGATGAGAATGATGAATGAGCTCGCAGGTTCGGCAAAAAGAAATTCGAAATCATGAGCCGATAATTCTCACCATTGACATTCGTCGCTTGGCCCCGTGCATTTTCAAAAAAAAACAAAAAAATTTGCGTGACGCAAAGTCATTTTTTTTCAATTCTTGAATTATTTGTTTTTTAAAAGGATGAAACTTCATATCTTTTTTCAAAATTTCATGCACGCATGCTCTCGGAAGTCCCAGTGAAGCTGCCCTTTTCCGTATCGAAAGTCGTGCATTTTCACGTAAACTGCGTTCAACCAGTTCAATGTTTTCGGGGGTCCTTGACGATCGACTAGGTCCTGGCCGTGGTGTGTTCATAGCCGAAGCAGTTGCGCGGAACCTCTCCACCCACGAACGAATTAAATTCACACTCGGCCCATCGCCTATCCGTCGAATATTGAAATGTGAACAAAACTGTCGGCGAGCGAGTACGTAAGAATCGTTACTCTTGAAAAATGCTTCAATAGCGAACGCGCCGCGCGATGCTCACCCGACCACTGCACCACTGCACCACTGCACCACTGCACCACTGCACCACTGCACCACTGCACCACTGCACCACTGCACCACTGCACCACTGCACCACTGCGACATCGTGACTAAGAAATCCGCACGATCGGTGATTCTAATGACACCACCTTCCCCACCACCCCGCACTGTTTATAACTTATTGAGATATTCGATTTTTAAAATATAAATCTGCCGCCAGACACCCTTTACATTAAATAAACTTTGTTGATCCTCCTCTTTTGAAAGAAGCCCTTATATACTAGTTGAAACATTAACAGGGTTTTATGTACTGTTTATAAAAAACACATCTTCTATGGAGAAGAATGGTCAATAAATTCAGTTAGGTTTCTCTTTTAAAGGGCTAACACTCGTGTAATCTTGAATACTAATAACTGGGCAGTGAAACGGCATTTACGGCGGTTTATTGACAATATGATAAAGTTGGTCACATTCGGAAATGTTTACCAGCGAAATGAAGGAAACAGTTCTATATTAGAGGGTAGGATATTAATAGTTTTAAGATACGATCGATTATACGTTTCCGGTATTTCAGGTCTGACGTTTGATTAATTTTTATATTATTTCCATTATAGACAATTTATTAGGGATGTTGTGTAAATATACTAACGCTTCATTACGAGTAATAATTTATTTTATAACTAGATACTGATTCTGTGTTCTTTTCATTGGAGTAACAAAAGAATCTGTGTGTTGGTGGCGGATGTTTGATGTCGGAGACTATTTAGGCGGGTGCCGCAGCGCCTATTTGTGTATATTAACAATAATGTCCAGTTGTAGTGTTCCGGTTTGAAGGGTTAGCTAGTGAAATTATAATGTGATGTACTATATATGCTGTGAACTTGTGGAGCGAAGCTGCTGGCGTCGCGGCATGTGTGGAAAGCGGATTGCGCTGCCGGCCGCGTTGCGAAACCGTCGGAGGCCGAATGGTCTCGTGTTCCGGATGAGCACAGCAATAAGGGAACGCGGTTGTGCAACATTACGCACTTGTGTGACCAGCTTCCGTTGAGATTCGTCAACGAAAACTCACTTCACCATTCATCAGCATCACTCGCAACAGTACGAGAACAGTAGGCCAGCGCATTCCTTCGTATCATTGCTATCTACCACTGTGTCAATATGATGGTAACGGTGACTAAAGCTGCTGCCACTGGCCTGTAATCTTTCCCTCTTCTATCCCCTGTTGCTGTAGCTGTAGGTGAAAGATTGTATGTTTTCTTCTTCTTCTTCTTTGTCGGTATCACTCTTGACAGAATGGTCGTGGTCAACACTTCAGGTGGTGGTCGCAAGCTTAGCAACACGTCGCCATTCCTCTCTGATGGTCGCCTTCCTACTTCATTCATACAGTGGTAATAATTATGAGCCATTTAATGCCGCCTTTATCTGGTAAGTCCATATCGTAGGCGTTCTTCCTCGTGACCACGAGACGCTCAGTAGCTACCTCCTCTCGGCGGTATACGTGGCCAACAAAAGTGAGGATACGAGACTAACAAAGATGATAAACGCTGCTTGATGCCGAGTTCTCGAAGTATAGACTCCTTGGTACGAAATTCAGTCCACGATACTCCGAGCATTCTTCTCCACCGCCTCATCTCTGGAGAGTCTATACTTGTTTCTTCTTGACTTGTCGCGAGGTCCACATTGTATTATATGTTTTACCATCACATAAACGTATAACTCTTACTATAATATTTCCAAGTAAGACGTTCTTTTATTTCATAATTATGTGATTACGGAAGTAGTGCACGTTTGGCCAACAAGTTAACATGCAACTGATAAGTTGTATCGAAATTCGCTCGAGCTAAGTAGTTAGCGCAAGTGGATTATGGATCCCTAGGTGGTGTGAAAGAGGCTGTAGTCAGTGAGGCAATGTTACTCAATAACGTCTCATGAAGACGAGTGCACTGCGAAGTGATGAAATAATAAACTACGTAGACGCCCTATTTTCTTATCACGCTGGAAAAGTGCGTTGGAAATGGCTGAAGCCACATTTCCGCTGAAGTTATTGAATATTGTGTCACATCGTTTTCATCGTGTTGTTTCCTTTCGCCGGAAGCTTCAGCTCTTCATTGAATAAAAAAATAATCAGTTTTTCTAAAATTGCCTTTCGAACTAGTGAAGGCCGGCGACCCGCGGGGTACAGAGAAAGAATCATGAAAACAGAAAATTCGCCAGTTTAATAGGGGTGAATAAATAGACCCGCTAGTTGGAAGGTCGCAGTGTAATTATTTAGGTGTTTAGAAATCTGAGAGTAGACTATGATTAAATTTTATTTCCGAATCATTACTATCATTGTAGTTAACCGGTTCCTGTTAATAACAATTAAGCGGAAATGAATGATTTGTAAACATTAGAACATGTACATGTTTAAAAATAATAATATTTCCATTGGCCATTAAGTATAATTGGTAATTAACAATCATCTTAATGTTCCCACTGTTGGGAATATACGCTTTTCCTCACATGCAGAGATTCAAGCCTATTTCTCCACGGTGCTCGTCGAAGGATGTTGTTATTGGCCTATATCGATTGTTTCGCGATGTTTTCTTTCACCGGAAGCTCAGGATTAATAGGAATCGAAGCCGCAGCTCCTATTTCTGTATGCAAACATAACTTTTTCCTGTTTGAAGGGCGTTTTATATAGGAAAACTATTGGAGTAACAAGACTTGTGTCTTAACGCGTGGTAGTGTGTGTGTCGTAGTGACTGCCGCTATTTTGTCATGGTCTATTGCCATATGCATATCACGCCGGTATATTGTCAAGTATATCACTTAACATCAAGTGAATGTCCAGTTCGTGTCAACGATTCGAAATATTATATATAAAAACCAGTTAATTGTATTTGTATGCGATCGCTTCTTGCCAAAAGCTCATCGCCGCTCGCACCTGAAAGTGTATATGTAATATTTACATAAACATAAGGTAAAACTCGCTCGAAAATGCCGAAATGATCTACGTTCGGAATATTTGTTCGCTTGCCAAAGGATCACCGAGTTTCGCGTGTGAGCTCTCATCACAAAGAGCATTCACTTTCTGATCGAAACCACGAAAGGTTTTAAAAGTAAACGTGAATGAAATATCGGTGCAAATACTTATAAGAAATGTGTCGTAGTCAAAACATTTTCGTGTTTTCTTATGATTTTTTTTTAAATCAATTCATTATACATATTTAATCAGACAAACAGACAGACAGACAGACAGACAAGATGAGGTTTGAGAGATATAATTTTTTTTTAAGAAAAATCAATAGATTAAAAACATTACGAAGCGTCGGCAGTTTTGTGACGCTGTGAAAACGTGTTCAGCACCACGTCATTATGGGTTACCACGTCTCGCTGGTGTCGTGTTCTGACCTAACTTCGGTCCATTGATTTATGATGAAAGTAACACCGAGACTAAGTTAATAAATTTCTAGCAAATTCCTTATTTAACGCTCAATAACCTCCAATTGGCTATTTTTGTTGGAGCCCTTGATGCGAGAAAGAAAGTGCTGCCCTCGTTTTATTTATTTTACTTATCTTGTAATGGTTGTAAATAGTTACTTATTTTCTTCTAAGCGACGAACTAAGTAACAAGTGCAAATGATAAGCGAGACACCATCCCACATATAGAGCGTTTCATCTGATGGTAAGAGCGTGCTCATCGCCAGAGACATAAGTTGTCGAGTTCTTGTTACCCCAGTAAATTCAATAGCCACATAGCCCTTCCAACCGGAACACGGTAATGTTTACACGGTGTTATTTGTTGCCTACAATAGGCGGTGTGGTGGCACCTATTAAGTCTCCAGCGACAGCGACCCACCCCTAGTGATTTCGTATCCGCTTGGTTAGCTACACTCCTTACATAGAAAACTTGCATCAGTAAGCCTTTGTTCTAATTATCATCACGTGAGAGCTAGAGAATTCTAGATTATCACGGTTTATAACCTAATGCTTAATTATCACTTAACATTATCAAGATCATTTCTGTTATCAACAAACCAAGTTGCTTCACATCTAACGATCACTAACGCCCGCTGCAAAATATAAAAGGACTATTTAAATCGTAAAGACACTGTAACGACACGATCTGTCCGAAACAGACTTGAGGCCGAACTACTTGTTATGTTAACACACATAAGTAATAACTTAATATCAGTTCCTCGTCTCCTATGTCATCACTCCTGCAATCGTTTGCAGTTAATGCCGCAGCTTTGTGACGGCCTGCCTGTGACACATTGATCGTAAGACTTGAACCTCAGCTCTGCAGCTCTGAGCGCCGGATTTGTGGTGTTCTCGGCGAGTATACGGTGTTACGAAAATGTTATTATATACGCAGTGGAGGCTGCCAATGTAACTATTATATTCACGTATCTAAGCCAAGCCATATACACGTAGAAGTTTCTAGAAGTAGCCAACAAAAATAACGTGTATTTGTTAGAGACGTTCGTGAAGTCATCGTTTCGTAGTTGAACGACTGAGACATAACTTCAACTGATGATTACTGAAAGGAGATGTCTATTGGCTGATGATGATAATGATAATGATGAACCAAGGATCACTTACATATATAGGTATATATTAGTTTGGCAAATATCTCCCTTCCGTTTTTTTGCTCTTTATTCAATGCTTTATAAAAAGTGTTACAGTGATCGGATTTAGTTCAAATACGCGCCGTTTTGTTCGATAATCTGTTTCCATTTAGACGGCAACTTCATAATACCTCCCTCGTAGAAGCCCCCCTCCTTATTTGCGAAGAACTTGGACAGCCACTTTTCACAAGCCTCTTTTGAGTTCAACTTTACACCACCAAGGGCGTTCACCATGGACAGGAACAGGTGGTAATCACTTGGCACTATGTCCGGGCTATATGGTGGATGCGATAAAACCTCCCATCCGAGCTCCCGTAGCTTCTGACGAGTCATCAACGAAGTGTGTGGTCTGGCGTTGTACTGGTGGAACATTACACCCTTCCTGTTGGCCAATTCTGGACGCTTCTGGTTGATCGCCTGCTTCAAGCGGTCCAGTTGTTCGCAGTAGATGGTAGAATTAAGCGTCTGGCCATATGGGAGCAGCTCATAGTGGATTATTCCCTTCCAATCCCACCAAACACAGCAAAACCTTCCTGGCCGTCAATCCCGGCTTGGCCGCTCGACCACGACCGTTTTTGCTTGATATTGTCGTATGTGATCCATTTTCGTCGCCAGTCACCATCCGCTTCAAGAATGGGTCGAGTTCGTTCCGTTTCAGCAGCATATCGCAGGCGTTGATTCGGTCCAGAAGGTTTTGCATCAAATCATGCGGCACCCAAACATCAAGCTTTTTTTTTGTATCCAGCCTTCTGCAGATGGTTTAAAATGGTTTGGTGACTAACTCCCATCTCCTGGGTGATGTCACGAGATGCCACATGCCGGTCTAACTCGATGTAGTCCATGATTTGATCGGTATTTGTCGTCACAGGTCTTCCGCCGGCTGGCTTATCCATGGTGTCGTTTTCACCGGCTCTGAATCGTCGAGACCATTCCTCCGCGGTTCGAAGTGATTGAGTACCATCCCCCAAAACACCATTAATCTCACGGAACGTTTCTCTAGCGGATTTGCCTTTAACGAAGGAAAACTTTAAAATAGCGCGAATTTCGGCGTTAGTGAACTCCATGTTTACACGTCTATAACTGTTGAACGCAATATCCAAACTAATTATGCATAGCGTCGTTTTGTAGGTTATGTCAAGACCTTTCAAATTATGTATAGTATTGCCAGATACGAGCTCTGTAGCGCTTTGTACATAGCCGCGAAATTCAAAAGACAAAAAGGCGGAAGGGAGATATTTTCCAACCTTATATATAGACACACATATCTATAAATATATGAGATATCCATAGATTCATTTACTCATCACGATATCTCCGATACTATAAAACTTGCACTCAAATCTTGGTGAAGGTATTGCGTCGGCCATGTAGGGGGCGACTCAGAATGTTAGTTACAAAATAGTTTTCCTAAAGGGAGGTGATGGGGTGTCGCGGCTAGCTCAGCGGACGGGGAACAGCTTTTGATATTTAGGAAGGGTGAGCTAGTGGTGATAATCTGTAGTAATTCTTGTAGAAATAACATTTATTTTATACTAATATATATATATATATATATATACAGCATATAGCATATAGCCAGTCGGCGGGCGGCGGGCGGCGGGCGGCGGGCGGCGGGCGGTACGATCTAGCGCTGCCGCATTTTGTGCGCCATTTACCAATCGTAAATATAATGTATCAAATATTTATCTTAATGTACGCAACGAATATAATCGACCAAAACGACATTACATAGAACTATAAAAAATTATATATAAATGTAAAGGTAATAGAATATTTAAATCGTGATATTAATGAATTTTTTTTTTGCTATAAATATTTGTTTTTGCAGTTTCAAAAGTCAAACAGGACAAAAATAATGACGCCATAATTACAGAAGCTGGTCATTTAATCCAACAAACAAGACTCGAATTCTATATATATATATACCTATACATACAATATCTTTGAACATCCATTAACTACAGGAGATATCTGCATAACTGCTAATTAAGCAAAATCTTAATTAGATTATATACAGACTAGACATTTATATTAATCCACCAAAGCAACATCTGTAATGAACTTAATCATAATAAAGCACACTGTGTCTTAATCCACTTGAATAACGAGCACAGGTGTTCTTTTATATCTTAAGTGTGACGTCATCATCATCAAGTCTACTGGACATAGTCTTCTATGAGGAGACACCTAAGCCGAGAAGGGGCTATCTAGAAGTTGCTCTGATGGTTGACGCGTGTCTATAACATTGCGGCACGGATGACACAAGGTGCAAGCAGTAATATAATATTTGTACGATAGCATTTGTCAGCAGGAATAGGCTCTGCGTTGGTTCCTACTTTCAAGGTTTTGGAGACCTACCACTGGTGCGTGTTATATAATGTGTTACCACATTGTTACCCATTTAATATACCACCTGCTTAAGTGGATCTGTCGAACGACAGCGAAAAGGTACCGCGTAGAAAGTGAGGCTGCGGCGCGCTGACGCGAGAGGGCGTGGCGTGACTGCTTTCCAGTTAGAGACAACTTACTGGAATGTTGTTTACTAACGAAAGGATTGACAAAGCATTTGTTTTAGTTTTGATACACCAGATTTAACATATCACTTTCCAATGTTTCTCTGTTATCGTGGGAAATGGCCCAAATCCCTCCATATGAAACCCTGCATAGAACAGCCCTTAATGCCCAGCGGTGACGGAGGTCATGCTGACTGTATGTAGAGATCTTTGGGGGTGTAGAGGCCTATGTCCAGCAGTGCACGTATATCGGCTGGTGATGATGATGAATATCTCATGTATTAAGACCAGTACCATGTACTGCAGTACAAATCTCCCAACTCCAATCAATCCAATCCAATCATTGAAGCATGCGACCGATCCAATGCCACCTGTATCCAACGGTTCACTGACGGAATCATCTTCATGACGTAATCAGGCATACGATCCTCAGAGACCTAAACATCTTTTAAGAGCATTATTAGCCTTTTAAACATCGCACTACATCTTTCAGCTTTCTTATCCGCTGGACTGTAACAACGACCTGTAGGCTATAATACTGTTCCCCGCCTGCTTTGCTGGCTGCTACACCTCAGCCGTAGTAGAGTAGTAATTCTTTGGGGAAGAAATCTTGTAAAATTCATCACAGCTGACCTCTGAGCAATATCTCTAATAAATTTTGAGTATTTACGTATAATAGTTTCGAAGATCTCGTGATGTGTGAATGAATCTCTGGATATCTGCTACATGTATGTAGATACATAAATAAATCTCGATTTTATCGTTTTATTCCAATCAATCATCAGCCGAAGGGGTCCACTGCTGGACATAGGCCTCCCCCCAAAGATCACCACATCGAACGGACCTGCGCTTCCTATATCAAACGGCTTCCCGCGTTCTTAATGATATAGTCAGTCTATTTGGTGAGGGTCCATTGTCAGCATGGCCTCCGGTATCGCCGGGCGCTAGGGGCTGTCGTTTTTAGGGGTCCAATTTGGTGATTTGAGCCGTTTCAGGCTTACATCGTCTCATTTATGGGTCATCATTATATTTTTATTATTTTTGATTAATAAATAAAACTAGGTTTGTATAAATTATTTGCGATTTGTGAATATTCACGAGCTAGTCGAGAGTTGCGCGACGGACGCGCGGTCCGGTTGTCACAAGTTGCCTTACCGCCGCCCCTCGTGTGATCGCTCCGTACGCGGACCTCTATTTCCTGAATCATAACAGGCTGTTCCGGAAACGGTAATAAACTTAGCAAATCAGTTTGTATGTGAACAATTATAAGTTTTCTGGCATGTTCGTTTGTAGTTTAGGCCTTACAAATGGAAAAGTGTTCTGGTAAAAGTAACAGAAAACGTCAGGATGAGGGTGTGATTGAATCAGTGAGGGAGAACTATGGAAATGGCCTATGTTCAGTAGGCGTCCATCAGCCGATGATAATGATGATACTGAAACATATGAAATAATTGTAAACAAGATAATGAAATGAAAACATCAATCACAACATGAAGCCGCGCATAATAAGTTTATTGATAGATAATGCCTCAATACATTGTCTGTATTTTATATATCTAGTTCATAAGTCCTTACATAGTATCTTACGTAAGTTAGTACTTAAATAAATTAATACGTCGGTCCAGTAAATTCGGTTGTTCTCGTGAAAATATTTCATCTATTTATAATCGATTCTTGGGATTTCGTTTCGGCCGCAACGTTTAATTCGCGATTACTGCGCCTGCGAGTTCATCATTGTTCATAATCATGATTAGTATAAACGTTTAGCAATACCAATGTTTACTATGTAGCAATAACAACTCTACTACCCGATGATAAAGAGCATTTTTGATTGATCCGTTTCACTGCTTTTTTTTGTTAAAGACAGACACCGCGTGCGAAATATCCATTGAGCAATATCTTTGGAAACGTTAGTATTGTCTGTTTGCATCCGTAACGAGCTGCTGTTCTAGTTTGATGTAATAAACAGAAATATATATATACATATATATATAAACATTTGACCATAGAACATATACACTGCACCGCATTGTTATAATGCGAATAATGTGTTAGGCTCATAGCGGACGCTGATTCAAATAAACTCTACCACCAATTACACTACATCACTTGTCGTCTTAGAATACGATTTTTTTTTAAATATATATTATATGTATCCCTCTGTGTGGTGGGTCTGGGCCTTTTGTAGCTTTACATTTAGTATCAGATTTTTATTCACTTATTTCCAACTCATTCTCATCTTACTTCCATCGAATATTTCATACTACGCTCTTCTTCCACACTTCTTTTCTCTATCATTCTGCATCCGGTTTCCTTCTTTCATACCTCCCGCAAGTGATGACTGTCACTTGGGATCCGGTGAGTGCCTGCGCTACGGAGGCAGTTACATTATTCCACCGTCTTCACGTTTGCAAGTGCAAAAAAGAATAGAAAAAAGTCGGTGGCTTACTGCTGAAGTACATCACCCTGCCTGTACCAATAGTTACGGTGCTCCGTCTGAACGGCGCTTTCCACTATAGAAGAAATATGTACAAGGTTCTATACCATAGAATGCTGTCAGGATGGAGCACCATAACTGTCGGTGCAGCCAGTGTGATGTACTCCAGCAGTAAGCCACCCAACGTCCATTGGAATGAAAGTGAGAGCAGAGCTGCGGCGCCGCCGGCAGGTGTTTGACCGGTTTTCCTTAGATATACCGTTTAATAGTGATGTGATTGCGAAAACTTTATCGATAAAACGGATTATATTCAATTATTACAAAAAACCTTGAAGAATATCTGACTCTTCCGACCTGAGCCTTCCGACTGACACTGATGATGATCACAAAACATTCCATATTGTTTATTAGTGAGAAATATGACCACTGTGGAAATAGACAATCTGTAAGTCAATGAATATCGCTCTAATATTACCTTTGATAGCTTGTTTAGATGCAATATATATATATATATATATATATATATATTTCTGTCAATCTATTTATTTATCTATCTACTAGAGTTTCATTTTACTCATCAAAGCCAGCCGATAGACGTCCACTGCTGGACGTAGCCCTCCCGCAAAGAATCTCAACATAGCGATCGGTATTGCGCTATCCGCATTGTCGGGCACTGAGGGCTGTCGTTTTTAGTGTCACCAGGGGGAATTTGGGTCGTTTCCCACCACGCTGGCCCAATACGGGTTGGTGAGGTCATTAATAACAAATTCCTATATCATTGACGTTAAACCGTTACTAAAGATGTTTATTCGATTTATTTTCTTAAAACGACAACAGGACGTGGAAATTAATTTTTATCGTAATTATCTTAACTAGATACGAAGGATGCAATAGTTTTGTTACATCCGGCGACCGGATGCTGTGCTAGAAGTAGGTAATGATTAAAAAAGTAATTATTAATATTGAATATGTATGTGTTTACCTACATCACTAAAGATTAGTAAACAAATTGTACGATTTTTCGACGCATATAAATGCATTGTCATCATCATATCAGTCGACAGAGGTCCACTGCTGGACATAGCACTCCCTCAAATTTTCCCACATCGCTCTGTTACGGATTCATATGGGGATATGGGCTATTTCCCGTCACGCTGCCTCAAAGCGTGTTGGTAGGAGCATTGTCGTGCTATTAAAACCTATATGATAACTTGTCATCAGAGAAAGCTCGAGAAAGACTCTGCAGAACGAAACCTTCGGTTGTTTAGGTAGCCGAATCTTCGAAGAATATAAGTGGTAGGCTTTTGTTGCTGGAAACCGTGTTGGTGGCTAGTCCTGGTGCCACCGCTCCCATTTCTGCCACGAAACAGCAATGTGTAAGCTTAACTGTATTCCGCTTTAAAGGACGCCATAGCCAGTGTTAATTACTGGAGTATCGAGTCGAGACCATGTCGCATGTATGAAGGCGGCGCGTGATGCGGACACATGTCCTACCTACATGTGTGTCCCCTACCTTGGGCCACGTCTCAGATCAGGTGATCGTCTCGCTTCTGTCGTCGCTCCAACGGATAAAAAAAAACGCTTGGTGTACATCACTAGTACAGTACACACTAGTGTCAGAGTATCTTGTGTATGCTCAACGTGTTAGACAAGGTGCGCGCGCGGATCCGTTAGGTAATTCACTTTCCACGAATTAGTTGCAGCAATATCTGACGTTGTTTGATGTTGGCTAAACGTTTCATCATCAGGTATGCCGATTATAATAAACAGCTGATGGTAAGAGCACTACAACTCGATTGGAAATTTCCTAGGGTAAGACAGGTTTATCTGAGAACTGTACTAATTATAAACACCTCGATGATCACCGCCAATGAGTAGTGAGGAACTCTGTGATGTTCTATGGAACTGTTCCGGTAGATTATAGTCTCTTTCCAATCGTGAATCTAGGTCATAGATCTTAAATAATATAGTGAAATAACAAATCGGATAAATATAAACTATCACGGTATAACTTTACGTGAAAAAGATGGTGAAGCTAAAAAGTGGAACAATGTCCTCGCGTCTGCAGACGAGACTCGAAAAATCAATCTCATTTAAGTTGTTTTTATCGGTTAAACGCTTTAAGCATTGTAATATAGGCTTTAAGTAAATATCAATTAATGTACCGGTTTACCGGTTCCGTGAAGGTCAACTAAATCATATGAATCTCCTTGAATTTTTTTTTCAAAGGTACGACGCATAACTTCCTCAGAACCACGTCAAGGTTCAATCTACGCGACATATAATATTATATATATATAATTACTATTATTATATTATTTAAAACTTTACACCCCGAAGAAAAATTATGTCTCACGGCGATTAGCGCAATGTGGTGCAGTGTGTACCATTCTAAGCACCGCCGCGTTGTTCCGGACAGGCGTACCGCTCACCATCGGCTGAACGTCCCGCTCGTCGCGTTGCTCAATGAAATAAAACAATTCTCTCCCAGTTTACCACAGTGTTGAACAGAAAACTAATATAAGTAATAAAAGTATCTTGTTAGTCAATATGTAAATAAGATGTTATTACATATCATCATCATCATCAGCCGATAGATGCCCTCTGTTGGACACCGGGCTCTCCCAAAAATTTCCACATACAGTCAGCTCGGCCTCCGGTACCGCTAGGCACTAGGGGTTGTCGTATATAGAGTATCATATAGAAGGACCCATCACACAGGCCCAGTTCGGGTCGGCGGGAGCCAGAGCTTCGTTGTTTAATTAGCAAGGTGCACCACGAGCAGGTGAGGTTGGCTTAGATCTCTTGAATTTGGGGTTGTTGGCGATCAGGATGGGGATTCTGTATAAGCAGACCTCGGGACGAGCTATCCCAGCATAGCGTTAGCGCAGCCGAGGTTGTGTTCCGAACGAAGATCCCGTGACCTCGCCAAACGCCGAAGGTGACCACCGAGGGGGTTTTAGTGGGTAAAAATCTCCACATAACTCTGACTTCCCTCCAGAAGGCAGAGAATCTTTCGAAGATTTCTCCCGAAGCAAAAAAAAAAAAAGGTCCCGTGAGTTGTTGTGCCCTGTACCCTTACATCCCTTGTTAAATTTAATGCGTTATATCATAATAAATGTGGTACAAACAAATATAACAATACTGGAAAAGAACATATACTATACCAGACGCTAAAGTATATAACCATATATAACATAAATACATATATAACATTAAACATCGCTGACACGAGCTCAGGAAATAACGAGAACAGAGATATTTCATACAACGTGCCTCTGTAATATTCGCTTACAAGAAGCCTGACTGAGAGCTGTCTCTATATTTGGTGGAAGCTAATTCCAAAGCCTGACTAAGCGAGGAGTTAAGGAATTGTACAGAAAATATGAGCAACGAGCATATCAAGGAGGTTGGCAGCAACAGGATGCGTACAGACGAAGACCGAGCCCTTAGAAGAAGCCTATGTCATGATGATGATGATGATGATAGAAAATTGGTTTGGTTTGTGAGCTAGCAGTACACCGAGGATTTTTGTTGTATATATAATATATTTGTACAAAATAAAGTATATAACATATACCATGAAAAGTATTATTCCTCTAAGTACGAAATACTTAATATAAGGTTTATAATTCTATTGCTTATAGCCTTAGTGGCGTTAAAAAAAACAAGTATCAGGGCTGGTGGCAGTAACCGAGCCGCCGTCGCGAGGCCGCGCAGACAGACACGACCTGGTTAACATTGCCACATAAACTATATTGTAATGAACCGTTAAATAGGTTACGGTAACTAACCGATACCTAGATCCTTGAATAGATATTTTTATCGGTTAAATTATTAATATTCGTTAATAATAGTTATTAATCGTTAACAATATATCCGAACCGACGGATTACCTGCTGGATTTAATTCTCTTGTAATATATTTCTTACAACGCTGTCTTGCGCTGGTGGTTCAGTGGACCCCGAAGGTCTCCCAATGCTGCGATTTGCAGTATAGGACCACCGTTCCACCATTACAAATCCTCAAAGTTTATCTGTTCTTCAAGTTTTCTAGCCATTGCCACTTAAGCTACGTGACTTTCTCGGTAATTCTGGTATCTGTGATGATCTTCTCATTTCTTCTTTCATAACGTAGAGATGCTGAATATCGCATTTTTATTACTGGCTGGGATTCTGAGATTTCTTGTTAATAACAGTATGTAGTTCATCATCATCATCATTTATCCCTATTATCGTCCACTGCTGAACATAGGTCTCCTAAATCTATTTCCATGCTATAAACGTGTGACAATTCCAGGAGGTGTAAGCGCACCCTCACAGGATATCACGGGACCCAAACCAACCTTTCCTGTTAGTGTTGCACCCTGCTAATCAACAAACGAGGGTCTGGCTCCCACCAACCAGAATTGGGCCAGGGTGGTGGGAAATGGCCCAAATCCCCCCACATGAACTCCTACAAATAACGGCTTCTAGTGTCTGATGAAACTGGAAGGTGGAGATTTTTGGGGGAGGCCTGTGCCCAGCAGTGGACATCTATCGGCTGATGATGATGCGTCTAACAATTCCATGCGATCTTCAGCATGTCATAGGTTCGGCTGGCAATCAATTGTTCCACGCTCACGTGTACATAGCTATAGAATAATACTTTAGTTTATTGTTTATTATAAACGCCATTAAGCCGGACTTTGTGCCAAGGCGAGGCGGAGCGCTTTCGACACGATCAGTGGCGGCGCACATTCGTGTCGTGATTTTTTTCGCAACGCGACCTTTGCACCGGCTGGTGACCGATTTAGTGGTGGTGGTGGTGGTGAACACGCGCACCAGCTTTCAGGTGCCAATAACCAATTGAAGGTCTTAATCGGAAATTCATAATTATGTGTGTGAATATGTTTCACTATTGACTAATTTTAGGAGACCAACACAACAACTCATGGGCAAACCTCACCAGCTCGCGGTGCACCCTGCTAAGCAACAAACGAGGCTCTGGCTCCCACTGACCCCTATTGGGCCAGCGTGGTGGGTAATGGCCAATGTGGCGAATATTTTGTATCTAATGGCAACGAGCACACTGTGGTGCTGTATGTGTCATCCTTACATCCTGTTGTTAAGGACGAGCGTATCATTTACCATCAGGGTTTACCATCAGGTGAACGCTCTGCTCATTCCGTCTCTTCGTAGAATAAAAGAAAACTATCCTCTTTCCTTTATTCTATGATACTACGAGCGGAAACGTTTATGTGACTGTAAGTAGTACAGCTGTACAGAGTGGTGCTGGTTAGAATGGTATACTCATCTTCTCGGGACATATGTCAGTTTCATTTTTATCACTAATTTTACTAGGTACAGCGCCTTTCAAACCAGAACACTAATGTTTGCCGAGTGCTGTTTGTCGGCTGCAATACGCGCCGCGGTGGTACTTGGACGGTCTTCGACAATTTGGACTTACCGCCAATAGTTCTTTGATTTTTTATAGTGACAACAAATTACCAAAAAGTTGAAGGTTTTTAGATTAATTGAATCCTTTTTTTTTTTTATATTGGTGGTGGAAATGCTGTTACCGCATACCCAGCGTCCTTTTCAAGGGAGGGGACGCCGGGTTATGTGAGGCTCGGGACCACTGAGATGTTGTGCGTGACCCCCATACCCACTAAAACCACCACCGCTTGTCCCGCCATACGCATACTGAAGACGCCCGGGTTTCAGCCAAGCAACTCTCCGGGCGCCTCCGCGTATAAAACTCCTCCTGGTGGGTGCCCGCGGGGAACAAAGGCACCCACCTGCCGTCCCGTACCGGCCCCTCGCGGGACCGGCACGTTGGGGCCCCCCGACCCACAGACGACCGCACGACAAGACAAGACGGAGCGCACGCCCGGCCGCCGCCCTCCCGTGAAGGAATTGGGCGGCGGCCTCCTCCTCCAGACTCCCCTACTTCGACGAGGGAGGGGACAAAACCAAGACTCCCCCGGGGACGCACCCCCAGGGGAAACACGACAAAGGCCCAAAGGGCCACGCCTAACGGCCCGAAGGCCCCATACCGCCGGCTCATCCACCGGGACAGGTGGAGCCTGATGGCCTCCACCGTGTCCCGGCCGGCGGCAGGGTTACCTAACTCCGTCTCCCACCGCCGGATCAGGACGTCATGGGCAACGCGCCTGATCCGGCGGACCGTGGCCGGGCCCGGCCGACGCTCTCCGGCATCCCACAGGAAGAGGTACACTTCCGCGAGCGACTGCGCCTGTAGATGCCAAGGCGCATCGGCCGCGAGAAGCGTACCCGCCGTCCAGGACACCGTACGGTACGCCCGACAGGCTCGGACCGCCAGGATACGTTGGGCCCTCTTCAACACGGGCCCGTTCCTGGCGGTCTCGCACCTGTCCACCCATACGGGCGCACCGTACAGTGCCATACTCCGCAGGATGCCAGAGTACAGGCGCCGACACAAATGACCCGGCCCCCCGACAAAGATTAATTAAATCCTAACCGAACCAAACACAATGGTTACTACATTAAACTTGAAGTATTGTAATAAACAGCCCATTTTTTGTATGAATGACTAATAGACGTTTTGGTCATGCAACATTGAAAAAAAAATGCATAATAACATAATTATATGCTACAATTCATAGTTTTCGAACCGCAATAGTTTTCTTTTGACAATTTCTAAAAAAAAGTAAGTAAGTAAGTAGATCAAGCGGAAGTAACGCCTAGTAAGTTATCACATCGCCTGTGGCTACCTGATGTATTACTGTTATTTTCGGTCATATTTTGCATTGATAAAAAAAAGCTTTCTCCAGTCAGATTAATATAAGTTATTACTTACGATTAACGTGTTAGTATTATTACTTAATCTCAGCTTTACTTTCACACAGCGAAAGCTTAATCAATGTGTTTCGTTAATACTAATTAACGCCTACTTATGTCATCTAGACTTACTTGATGCAGGTCAAAGGCTCCGTAATACTGGGGTCTCTAGTTCTGTTCTAGAGCTCATTACCTTTAGAAATAGAGGTTATGTGTCAGTTATAATAATGCATTCCGATTTGAAGGACGCTGTAGCTAATAACCGTTACGGTGATGACGAAGTATTAAACTTATTTTATAAATGAAATGCTTTGTAGTAATGTTTTAGGTTTTTCACGCTCCCTGTCTCATCGGTTATTAAATCTGTGCTTTTTTCATTTACCTTTTTTTATTTAGCGACGCGACGAAAGCAGCAGCGGCTCGCCCGGCGGCCCGCGACTCGCGCGCACGGAGCAGCGCGGCGGTAGTTACGTCGACATACACTGCGCGGTCGTACATTGCGCTGTCATAGGTTGTTGCGCAGTAGCTTCGCGAGCTACAGCGCCTTTCAAACCGGAACCTAGTAATATTTGCACCTATAATACTGTAAATATACTTCCAAGAGATATATAACATACAGTGTAACATATATATACTATATATAGATGAAGCAGCAGCAAATAGAGCGGGTCTGATGCAATTTGTGTGTGACTACATTCAGCTCGAACATCACAGTTTCCATTTTTCTTTTTGGTACTTATTAGAATCTCTCTATATACAATATTCTTGAAAACGACCTTGCTGGTGGTAGACCTCTATGGTAACAAGTCTTATGTCTTGTGTCTCAAGGTGACGAGCACCGTGTGGCGCAGGGTCTACTCACCTAACCAGCTCAGCGTTCTTATGGATAGATATTATTATTAAATGAACCTATGTGCAGAAAACAACACACGTTTCGGTAGCCAACAAAGCCCCTGCCCATCCGCGGACATTTATTGACTGATGATGATTATATAAATGTACGTTTGCATATCCTTAAAATTTTATTATTAGGTTAAATTTCTCGTAAAGTATCGATCAAACAGTTTCAGATTTATGCGCGTTGGAAAGGTGACATTTCGCAGTAAAAGAATTCTTTTGCTGTTTTTTGTTTGGTGCATTCAATTGTGAGTTACAGGGTGTTAAAAATGGAAGTGAACAAAGAGAAAATTCGGTACATTTTACAGTTTTTCTTTGACAAAGGCGAAAATGCAAGCCAGGCGGCTAAAATTGTGAATGGTGTTTATGGACCCGATACTGTAACAGCCAATTATGTGCAATTTTGGTTTCGTAGATTCCGTTCAGGAATTTTATGTTAAAGATGCACCTCGCACAGGTAGGCCGGTCGCCGACAATGTCGATAAAATCGGAGAAATGATCGAAGTTGTTTGGCATGTTAGCAGTCGTAACATCGCCCAGGAGCTAAAAATGGACCACAAAACAGTTTTAAACCTTTTACACAAAGCTGGATTCAAAAAGAAGCTCGATGTTTGGGTGCCACACCAATTAACGGAAAAAAACATGATGGATCGAATTTCCATCTGCGAAGCCTTGGCCAAACGGAATGAGATAGACCCATTTCTTAAACGGATGGTGACTGGAGATGAGAAATGGATCACATACGATAACCCTGTGCGGAAACCATCATGGTCAAAGAGCGGTGAAGCACCTCAAACGGTGGCCAAACCAGGACTAACGGCCAAGAAGGTTCTGCTGTGCATTTGGTGGGACTGGAAGGGGATTATTCATTATGAGTTGTTTCCATATGGCCAAGCACTAAATTCTGATCTCTACTGTCAACAACTGGACCGTTTGAAGATAGCAATTGACCAGAAACGGCCAGAATTGGCCAACAGGAGAGGTGTCGTGTTCCACCAGGACAACGCTAGGCCACACACGTCTACAGTGACTCGCCAGAAACTTCGGGAGCTTGGTTGGGAAGTTTTAATGCATCCGCCATACAGTCCGGACTTGGCACCAAGCGATTACCATCTTTTTTCTTGCATTACAAAATTTCTTTAGTGATAAACAATTGGCATCTAGGGAAGATTGTGAAAATCGGCTACTAGAGTTTTTTGCAAATAGAGAGCAGGACTTCTACGAGAGAGGCATTATGAAGTTATCTTTAAAATGGCAACAAATCATAGAACAAAACGGTGCATATTTGACCCAAATCGGACAATCCGAAGCATGTTAAATAAAGTCCTGAAGTTCATATAAAAATAATGGATTTCTTTTTCCCCAACCTATTATAATTATTAGTTTCCACGAACGTTTCCATTCGCCTTAAGCGATAATTTGGGTTAGTGATAAAAATCTAGACTTTAAATGAATTTACAGCGACCTGTTAAATACCCAACAAAACCTGCGAACATAAGCTGCATTAATATATTTTCAAAGTAGAGCGCCAATGCCGATTGACGAAATGTTGAAGCAAATGGACATTTTAATAAATATCAAAATATTACATATATTGGTTAGCATTAAAGTTATTAAGTCGACTTTACGAATAATTTATAATGTTACTATGTAACAGCTACAATCACAATCACTGCTGGTAGGACACAAACACTGCAGTCAGAGCCCGTCTAGGTAAATGCTATCGCAGTTCCTATGGCAGCCAATAAACAGTATGGTACAAACATTACTGTTTTCCGGATGAAAGGGCGCTGTAGCTAGTATAGTTACTGGGGTAACGAGACACAACACCATTTGTGCCAGGCGACCGGCACAACGTGATCCCGTACCGTCCTAACTAGCGCCACGTTGTTATGAGGAGGCGTATAATTCTCCATCGGGTGAACTTCCCGCCCGTGTCGTAGTTTACTAGAATAAAAAAAAACAGGTTTTTATATTATTATGAAAATAAATAGCAAAAACTTTCAAATTCACAATGAAGTATTTATTCCAAAATTTTTTGGCTTTATGTCACGGACCTTTGCCACGACTCAATACAAAATGGCGAACTATTTAATATAACAATGTAACGAAACGAATGAGGTTTCCAACTAATTATTTATGTTGTTGAGATCCTAGTTAGAATGTTATACACTACATCGATATAAAATGTTGGATATCGTTACCGCAGTAATTCCACTAGTTGAAACAAAACAAACTTTTTATTATGTTTAAATGATCTGTAACAAAACAAGCGGCTGCTTCCGCCTCGCGCCTGCCGCCGGCCGGGAACCGAACCCGCATACGTCTAAAGGACTGTTGCGTCGCGCAACATCTACATTTGGAAAATGGAATCCCTGCTTTAACTTGTTTAAGCAATAAGTCCTTTAGAAGAAGGCCTTTACTTAATCTCTTTTACATGTTGAAACAAGTCCATTTAAATTCTAGAACTAATTTTTTCTGCCAATAAATACATCTAGCTTCCTGATTAGACTTAGACGTGGCGGTCTCCCCGCGGTGTCGGGGGTCCAAGTTTAGCCGAAAGAAAAAAATGCATAATGTAAACTGTTCAGGTGACTAAGAGTATTGCCACTTTGTGATAATTCTTATCCTTGCGTTCCATAGGAGATGACTAACCCGTAACTCCGGGAAGCAGTTTCCCGTGTGACCATTACTAGCGTATGCCAGCCACAAACTTTCAGTTCAGACGTCATTAGGATGAAATGAAATGTTTCGTTGTTACCAGTAATTATAGTCTTTGCAATATTAAGATCAAATAACGCCGCGTTACACATCAAGCTATTACATTGTAATTTTTTTGTGCGGTACATTACGTAACGTAAAAACATAATTGTTGTGTTACCACGGTAACGAATGCCGGCGCTGAATGCAAAATAATATTATTGCATTTATTGCATCGGCTTGCGACAGGTTTGTTACTTTCGAAAAATTTTATATTTCATTGCGTTTTTGTTGAATGTTAAGGGATGCTGTCTTTTCATCTCTTTCTTCTTCTCCTTGTGATTGTCCTCTTCGATCTTCTCTGGATGTAGTCTAGAAATTGTGTTTTCAGACTTAAGTTAATAAATATAGTAAAACATATGTATGTAATTGGGAAAACTTCATCAAATATGATGCTAATATACTAACGATGTACAGTACTTTGTTGCATTAGGTCTATAAAGTGTTAAATCCCGTTACCTCAGTAATTTCATAGCTTACGCCGCCATTCAAATCGGAAATTGGTGATGTTTCCGCACTATTATTGATTAGCTGAACGGTTTCCGGTAAAGGGGCATACTACAGAGAGAGATAAGATTGCGGGGTCCACTGCTGGACGTGGGCCTTTCTAAAAACAATTTTGAACCTTTTAAATTTATTTTACGGAAATTTTCGATGAATTTAAATAATTTGCCAGTACATTAGAACCCGTTCAGCCACTCCTCTTCTCTCCCCTCCCACATTGGAAGTTTACCTCAACGCATACCAGGCATACCAGGCATACCAGAGGTACAGGCAATAGTAGTATTATCTAATAGCTAACGATGCATAAAGTCCAGCACACGCGAGCTGGTTGCGTCATCCAACAGGTTGCCGTTGATACCTGGAAACTTTTACATAAACGGTCCACTTTATGTTGCCAACACAAATCCAGGTCTTTTATCACAAATCTCATAAATCAAGGTCATAGACCAACGCGCTGTCCCTATTGCCGCTGAAACTTCACGGAAGCTGTTATTTTTAAATTATACCTTCATGGTTCACTTCACTAGAAACATTAACAATAGAGCGGGAATCTCAAAATAAAAAAATTGGAAGAGGAACTAAGCTCATCGACAGGGGTCACGCTCAATATCTCACGGGATCCAAGCCAACCTCGCATGCTCGTGGTGCATCCTGCTAATCAACAAACGCGGCCCTGGATCCCACCAACCTGCATAGGATCAGGGTGGTGGTACGTGGCCCCATTCCCCTTTAAATTAACCTCTACAAATGTGGAGATCTTTGAGGGAGGCCTGTGTCCGACTGTGGACGTCTATCGACTGATCACGAAGCATCGACAATTGTCGCTTTTGAGGTGAACCAAAAACTAAGTACTACCGACAAGATAATAGATTTGTAGACAAGGAGGAGAGGTATACTTAGTGATGATACCCCTATCCAAAACAATTGAATATTATCTTAACTCCATGTTGTTATGGGCAGGTGTATCACTTACCAACAGGTGAATGACTCGCTCGTCTTGTCGGTTCATCAAATAAAAAGCAATAGTTACCTCAGTAATTTCAGAGCCCTTCAAATCGGAACACAGAAATTTCGGCTGCTATAGGCGCTGCGGTGGTACCTAGACGGTCTCCGGCCACAGAGACATTTTTTTTATATCGTGGAGGAAATCTTTTTATAAGATACCCTGCTTAAGGTTGCTGTTCAAGGTTATGTGGAGCTTCTACCCATTAAAATCCCTTCGGTGGTTTCCATCAGTACATTAGGCGGAGCACCGGAATCTCCTACGGAACGCGCCGGCGCCGGCGCCAGCGACAGTGACCCATCACTATACGTTAATCAAAACTAGATTTAGTGTAAATCTATTCAACAGTGTAAGACACTAAAACACTACCCTACAGATACGGAGGTAGACGTTTTTGAACATGTTTCTTAGAAGGTTGAGAGAAGAGTTCGAATTTCATTATCCAGTTCGCTGCAAAACGTTACAGGCCCAAACATGTCTGACTGGTGCCCGCACCGAGCGGGCCGAGCAACGGCCTGAGGTCCATATTCGAGGGCTGAATATTCATAACGCATGCGTTACGAAACGGTAGCCGAGCTGGTAACGGTCCGGCGGTGGTCGCCCACCATGTTAGGATACTAAACGCGACGGGACGGGTACGACCGGAATGCACAATTCAGTTCAGGAATCTCAACATAAACTTCACACTTCAGAGAACAGTTGGAGAGTTTTCAAATCTGACGATGGCGGAGGAAGAAAACCTTACTTGAACCTTTAAATAGATTTGTGATATCGGGAGTAGGAAACGAACGTTTTTAGGATACTAAATACGGCGCGATGAATTTCATTAATGTGTTTAAGATCTCATAGAGCCATAGAGACGTAATAAAAGGTTATAAAGTTACAAGACACGGCAGTAAAAGATAGAAAATAAAATAGGAAAATTGTGAGCAGAAGAAAATAAAGAAGTGTGTTGTTTTTATATAAAGGGACGGAAGGACGGAAAAGAAGGAAAGAGAACGGACAAAGATAGAAGAAAGAAAATTTGTATAAAGAAAGTTATGATGGAAAGAGAAGAAAAAGAATAGAATAAGGAATAGGACAAGAAAATGCTAAACAAAGAAAGTTACGAAAAGAGTAAGCAGCGCCCTAGCCTTCCCCCATAACTGGGAGGAACGTTTTTAAAAAGTAAAAGAAATGACCTCATAGAAGAGGAGATAAAAAGATAGTCTTCAAAAATTTGGCTGATCAGCAAAACAATCAATATGATATATTATGTATGAAGAAATGAAATAAAAGTGATAGAATTAGGAAAAACCTCCTACTTCGCTGTGCCGGAGTCGTGGGCTCCGTCATCCGACGTACTCTTCTGCAGCTGATTATAACGGGTGAGATTCCTGGAAAACGAAAAGTGGAGAGAAGGAAAAAGTCATAGTTGACGAACATCAGGGAATGAACTGGCATATCTAGAGGGTCCGAATTGTTCCACCGCACCAGAGGCAGTATGGTATGGACGGAACCAAACTGATCGCCAACCTTGACTAGTTGGAGAGGCACATTAAGAACAAGATGGAGTTAAAAGTAGAGGACTGGACATCACTGGCTAGAATTTTCTAGAAACTCTTCTTTTTAACAATCCTTCGGAGCGTTTGTATTAATCACCAGGTGAAGTTCATTCCCTCGTCACTTTGTCACTCAAAATACTTTGACGTGACTGATCTCTCGGGACCGCGGCGATGTGGGCCAGCGGTCCGGTTTCCGGTTTCTGACGTAAGCCGACCGGCGCGCATAAATACCAAAAACCGTACGTAATCAGAGTTGCTTAAAATTGTTTATTGGGTTGAATGCAATCGTTTCATGTGATTATTTAGTAATAAAAAGCGAGAGTTACTCGTAGATATATTATTTTAAGAAATCCGTTAAAAAAACATTGGTTATGAGGAGCTGGTCACCTTCCATTGTGACCAAACTAGATTCAACAGATAACCTTTGTACACAACGCTCTCTAGGAATCAGGAGTTGAACGAAATGGTCTCTCATTAATAAAACTATATTACGTAGCTTCGAGTGCTTTAAAGCAGTCATGATCAAGGGAATGCTGAGCTCGCCGATTTCCAGACCCCGTGGCTATTCAAGAAGTACATACATCTATTTAATTATTACTCGCAGTCACAGCTTCGCAGAATCAGCTCACCGTGGCTTATAACTCATTTAGTCATATACTTAGTGCTTATCTTATTGCTTAGTGGGGATTCCAAACCCATAGTGTTAATAAACCACCATACCAAAGTGACCTTGGTAAGCTCTAACTAGGTGTTCTCTTACAAGGATTTATTATCTAACAAATCTGGATAATCGTTGTGTGGAAATCTTTAGACAATACCTCTTTAAAAATTATTTTACCTTACTTATACTATTGCCCAAATCCGCCCGCCCCCCTCTCCCCAGTCCAAATGAACCCTATATCCAGCATTCGACGTCAGTCGGCTGATGAAGCTGTCAAGCACTACTACAAATGTATATCACTTACATCTGCTCCACTCCTCTTAATAAATAATAATTAGTACTGAACATTAAAATTACAATAAAAAATCAAATATAAATATTTTTACTTCCAATGAAATTTATATATTTTTTTGATAGGGCTCAGGAGTTTACTGCTCTGTACAAAATTCATATTCTTTATCAGCATCATCTTCATCGGAAGCCCATACACTGCAGGCGTTAATGTTTTTTTATTTGTCCACAGGATATGACAACGTGGTTGTCGTTGGCGTTAGCGGTCGTTACGTTCACATCTCCAGGTAATTTGTATTACTATTTTTTTATTCATCTAGACGACTGCAAAATACTGTTTGTACTGATAAGCTTCGGCCGGTAGTGACGTAACACCTGTCCCTCGTTCATTATTTGTATATCAAGCATCTTCATCTTTTTTAGCCTATCACTGTCCCATTGCTGATAGCGCTCTTCGATCGATTGCTATCCCGACCTTTACGATGCTACCTGTATCTGATGATTCTCTGCGACCTTCGCCAGGTCGTTGGTCCATGGCAGGCGATCATCCCACGCTGCCCTTGCCAGTAACAATAAAGATTAAATATACTTCTGAATACCTGTGTATATTCTTAGCCTCTTCTTAAACGTCTTGCTATCACATCAGCTCCTATTTCTTCAAGGAAACAGCAGGGTTACTGAAAGACGCTGTAGCTAGTGAAATTACTGGGGTGAAGACTTAAAATCTTACGTATGAAAGAGACAAGCATTATGTGTATATCATCCACATAACATTATAAGCAGGTGTACCAGGTTCGGTTCCGTGCTGTAGACATACAGAATGTAACCTTGTAGCCTCGGGCTATTAAGGATAGGACTAAGGTTGTACAAGGCGACTACAAGGGTCCTCGGGTTCCCGGGCTGAGCTCAGTAAGCGGGCCTTAGGAGGACGGCAAATGCACGGTGGTCTTGTATTTGTCGTAGGGCAGCGTGAGTGCTAAGGAGAGCATTGCTCTTCCGTGGGATGTTTTAGCCGGAGTGCAGGAGGGCAACGGTGCGTTCCGCAGATCCCGAAGCTCCTCTTATTGCACTGAGGGACACCAGCGACGGGGTTTTAGTGAGTAGAAGCCCCAACATAACCTAGTCTTCCCCCAGAAGCAAGGTATCTTTCAAGAAGATTTCCCCTGCAAAAACAAGGCATACAGAATGTGATGCTTCGTTCTGCGCTCGCTTGCTCCGTGACAGCCGCGAGGCCAACGCCCGGCCGGTGGGCGTCGATCGCCGACACTGACGCATTGTTTAAGATTCACTTTGCCTCTCTATAAACTGTTTAACCTTCGTGCTTGGTTTTTATTTCAACTCGCATGAGAAGCGGCAATGAAAGTATACGACTCCGAATGCACGGAAAGAATAAATGTATACACTTTATTATATGTGAATAATAAGGTTTTCCCCATTTATTTGTTCTTAGTAAAAGTGGAAGTGCGTTGAAGATGTTTGGTTGTAGTTACTTTTGGGTTAGTTTTGTAAGCGGTACTTGTGCCTAATACTTTTATAGAGGACGGAGAGCAGGAGCTCCATACCGAGATGTCGTCTTATCAAAGCCTGCTAAGGAACTACGGTTGTCAGCAAAGACATTCCCGTAGTTCTGGCCAAATGCAATTGTGAGAAACCGTGGGGTTTTAGCCGGTAAGAGTCCGGCATAACTCTTTAGTTGACCCGACAGCAGAAGGGTATCCAATGCAGGATTTACCCACGAAAAAAAAGGGTCGATTCTATATATCTGAGTATTGTAGTCAGTGTTAAAGTTGCATCAGAAGCAAATGATCTTGTGTCCACCAGTTTCTGTCCAGCGTCTCTTATTACCGTGCAATATTTGTAGGACGTCGAGTCTTTCATTTGATCTGTCCATCTAGTTGGTGATGGATTTCACAACCTTTGGTCTTGACTGTTCTAAACTACAATCATACTTTCCAAATCTATCTCACCGCTGCGCATACGCAAGGATACGTCATATACTGTAAACAAACGAGTTTTTATTCGGATTGACGAATTAGTGTATTTTTGTCCAAGTTATTCTTTTCTAATTCATCAATTCTTTATCTCGCTCGGGTTATGATAATCCACGTTTCTACTCTAAACCAAAAGATAGGAGAATTTAGTTTATTTTGTCTTCTATAATTTGAATTCCTGTTTTCTAACGAATATTGTTATAACAGATCATGGCATTTTAATTCATTTGGCTGCAACTTTTTGAAAAGGTTTTAGTTATATTTCTATTCAAAAAGATAGCTCAGGAACTCCTATGCACAAATAATAGTCAAATATAACTGTGATAAAATTTAAAAGCATTATTAATGCTTCAAGAAACCGCTGAGGTCTTGAGCACAGGTCGCATATGATACACTCGAAGCTTTGAGTCATTAATAACCTTTACGTGCATCATTTAACTTATCTCGAATAATGAATATAATAGCAGACATCGCTACATGGTCGGTCACAAAGTTATTTATATTACATCATAAGAAAGTTATTTCAATAGATACGTCGGATGTTTTAGTTGTTGCGTTTAACTGTAATTTATGTAATAATCATATATTATATTATATATAAATAGATTTATATCGAAATTATGTACAGAAATAACGACAGTAGAGTGAAAATATTTACTATGTTTTGGTTTGAAAGGTGCTATAGCTAGTAAAATTACTGTGCTAACGATGTTTAACGTTTTATATGTTAAGGCGACGAGCGTAATGTGTGCAACTAGTGGTGCTGTGTATACTATCCTAATTAGCATCTTTTTAAGTGCAGGCTTACTATTTAGCGCCAGGTGAACGTCCCGCTAGTCTTGTGTTTTCATCTAAAATTCAAATATACATATGTTTTATTCTTCCATTTCCTGTTGCAGTTCTAACGTCGGAGCCGCGTGTTGTGTGCTACTACACGAACTGGTCGGTGTACCGGCCGGGCACGGCGCGATTCAACCCTCAGAACATTAACCCCTACCTCTGCACCCATTTGGTGTACGCATTCGGCGGCTTTACGAAAGACAACACACTGAAACCATTTGACAAATATCAGGATATTGAGAAAGGTAAGATATATAAAGAGTAATTTAAAAAAAATAAAACTTGCAAGCTGAAGACGCAGTGGACTAGCTACGTCGGTCATATTAGTAACTGCTGATGGAAGAGAAATGTCTTGGATTGGAAGCATCGTTCAAGGAGTAAGGGTGTTGTGTGCCGGCCCTTCAGTTTGATAGAAAAACTCATTATGCTGTTCTTTTAAAGAAGAAGCAGAGAAGTACGTTTGGTAGATAATTTTGGGATTTTTCGTCAATAAACGCTGATGAAGATAATGATGATAGGAATCCATGACAAATATTTATAGCGTTGAAGTCTTTTGTATGGGAGAAATTTTAAATAAATGTAGTATTATTTTTTTGTTTTTATTAATATATGTATTGATTGAAATGTTCAATTATCTTTAACAAGGTGGTTACGCCAAATTCAACGGTTTGAAAACCTACAACAAGAATCTGAAGACCCTGCTGGCCATCGGCGGATGGAATGAGGGCTCCAGCAGATTCTCGCCGATGGTCGCCGCAAGGGATCGGCGGAAAGAGTTCGTTAGGAACGCTATTAAGGTACGCTCCAAATAAATAACAACGCAATAAGTTATACCTATATTTTCTGATAGTGTTTCTTATATAAAACGGATGTAGAACACTCCTGCGATGTTTACTTTGAAGCAATACTGTACAATTAGGACTTTCTACTTATTAAAGGTCGCTGTTAAGTTAAGCTTGAGTAATCATTTTACTTATCAAACATTAATACCCTTAATTAATGGGTAGTGGTGTGACCATCCTAACTCTCTACATACTTTGTGTGAACAGAGATCTACCACTAGTGGTTGCAGCAGCTCTCTCTATCCGGAGATCTTCTAACTGGGCATCACCGAAGGGTCTATTTCTACCGCTAAACAGTAATGAGCAAACATCACTGTGCAACTACTGTGATAACGAGACTTAACATCTTATATCGCAGGCGACGAGCGCAAAGTGGTGCAGTGCGTACCATCTAATCTAACGCCACGTTGTTATGAGCAAACTTATCACGTAAGTGATTATAAAATCAGGTGAACGTCCCGCTCGTCTCGTCGCTTAAATACATAAAAAAAAATTAAGAGGTCTATTTATAAACAGTACGTTTATTATAAAAGTTATCTGTTTCTATGAGCTAATTAAAATTTGTGTATAATATATGAGTGGTTTTCACAATATGTTGTTGTTGTAATAAAACAGTAACCTGTAGTAATTAAATATTTGGACAACACGGGTAATTGGTTAAAGTTAAAGAAACCAAACGTATATCATTTTATTTATTTTTAAATAACGTATGATTTAAATTAACTTGAGTGCTATGAAGTGAAACTTGTGTAATATTATTTATAATTGTAATGAAAGATAGAAATTTTTTAAGAGTTTCTTTTATAAATCATATTATATCATTAATCCGTGTTAGCTCTGGTTGTGAAATCGTAACCGTTTTCGTTTTAACGAGCTGCGGGTTCGATTCCCACTGAGCTCATACTTGAAGGAAATATCGCGAACACTGATAGGTTGAACGATGGCACGGTCATTAAATAGCCTACTCACTCGTAGAAGAATGCCCAAGGTCTCAACAGTGGCAACATTATGCGAGCTAATTGTTATTCATCATCATCATCAGCCAATAGACCTCCACTGCTGAACATACGCTTCCTCCGAAGATCTGATTCGATCGTACAGAGATAAATATATATAGCAAACAGGAAATCTCCGAATTGTTGTTTAATTAGAACCTTTTAATCTAAATTAGTATCCCCTAGATAGGAACTTAAGCGAGACCTAATCGGAACGTGAAGGAGGTGAAATGGCGGTCTGATTCCAGTCTTAAACTAATTCATACCAATAACGCTTTCATAGAAGTAAAGCTTGGGCCTTGCACAACCGGGCGGCCACCTGTGCATGCCGGCGGGGGAAAGTTTAAAGCATTACTCAATGCGTCAACTTACGAACAAGTTATCCCTACAGTAGCTTACATTAACTTGACTTTGAAAACGGAAATGATTTCTTACAACTATGAAACCTTTTTCCATATGAGCTGCAGGAAACATTTATCTAAAATTCCGTTCGAGGACGGCGTCCGCTCTCTTGAGGAAGTAACGAGAGCGGTAGTGCTATTATGACTATACTGTAGATTACTTATAACGTTAAGTACTGAAAGCTAATTGCATTTAAATGTTAATATTGCCTTTTTTAGATATTAACCTTTATTTTCTACATTCGACATATTTCAAATATTACCGCAGTGCTTGAAGACAAAGGTCTTCAACTCGTGCGCGTTGCCAGTGTTCACATATGGAACCTAGATGTTGCCCCTTACTGTCTGTCTTATAGAAATAGCTCAAACTCACCCAAAGGGCAATGGAGAGGGCTATGCTCGGAGTTCCTCTGCACGACGAGTCAGAAATGTGGAGAACCGCAGAAGTACTAAGCTCATCGACGTAGTCCGTTAGGTGTTAGCTCGCGTGTTAGTATACCCGGCTAGCAAGATATATGATTAATTATCGATACTACGCCTATCATTTATTACATAATTACTATGACAAAACCAAATATTTATACATCGTGTATTAGCAATTATGTAACAAATATTAGAAAACAATCGAGCTTTAGAAATTATAATAAATCACAACTTTTACAAGTTACATCATAATACTTATTAAGTACGTTATATGTATAGGTGCTTTCGTCATCGTGATCGTTATCGGCCGATACACGTCGACTGCTAGACATAGCCCTGCACCAAAGATCTCTACGGAGTTCATTGGGGGGAATGGGGCCTTAGACCAGCACGCTAGCCCAGCGCGGGTAGGTGGATGGTCGGGGCCTCGTCTGTCGCTCAGCAGGGCGCACCGCGTGCTGGTGAGGTTGACACGGGTTCCGTAAGATGTTGACGATGTATGACAGTAAAATGTCTCGCAAAAATAGATACTAGAAGCTGTAATGGTTTAGTTGTTAGGCAATTTAATTAGCTTAAAATTTCAAAGAGGTACGGGTTCGATGCCAACAATGATTGAGCTTCTCTTGAAGGAAGAAAACGAAGGAAAATATTGTGAGGAAACCGTCAGGTCTCAAAAACGAACAGCTTATGAGGATAAGTGATATTGATCAACTCACCTTTACTTAATGTAACGAAAAATGGGCACGACTGCCCGGGAATATTATCAAGACTATTACTTTCTTCTTCTTTTTTGATGATATCGCAGAACACCACTTTCACGTTTCGAATAAAATTAGTTATTCTGATGTCTAAGTTAATATAAAAGATCTCTTCAGGCTGCCTAGGCAATGAATACTGGGGTACCTCTTTGTGTGTCCAAGACTGAGCAATGGTCTGTAAACATTGCTGTGAGTTCGTGAGAAACTATGAATAGCAAAATTAATCGGAATAAATAAATTTAATATTGTGTTGTTTAATTAAATAACCATTTTATTGTCCCACAAGTGGGACTCATTGCGTTTTTAAAGCATAATCCAGGCTTCACATGAGCGCAGTGTCTTAGTGATATTCGTGTTAAAAATAGCTGCCTCTTTCCTGGCGTTGCTTATTACACAAGCTCGACAGGCGTGGAGTTGGTGATATTGAAACTCCTCACTCACAATAGGTCCTTATAATAAACCACTTCAATCTGATAATTTCTTTCCATTGTCCAGTTCCTCAGGCAGAACCACTTCGACGGGCTCGACTTGGACTGGGAGTACCCGGCGTTTAGAGACGGCGGCAAGCCGAAGGATCGTGAGAATTACGCGAAGTTCGTGAGAGAGCTGCGCGAGGAGTTCGAGAGGGAGTCGGACAAGACGGGCAAACCGCGGCTGCTCCTCACGATGGCCGTGCCGGCCGGCATCGAATATATACAGAAGGGATTCGACATTGAGACCCTGAACAAGTGAGTATCGTCATATCTCACATTTACAGTCGATTAGTGTGCCGTGTCATAGTCTAAAGGTCACACGTTCTTCAAACCAACTTTGTCCATAACGCAGTTTACTTGAAAACATTACTGTGTACTAGTCAGTATTTCCATTCGAACAGGATGCGGATGATTTCACGGAATAACTAAATATTATTACGACACATCATCACTTTATACTAACTAGTATTTTAGTCAATCCCTGGTCTGTTTTAAAATACTGGAGTAACGGAACTAAACATCTCAAGGCGACTAAAATGTGGTAAAGTATTTACTATTGTATATGTTAGCAGCACAGTATTACATTTTATAAATTTTCTATCTCTGTCTCTCCCTCTCTCTCTCTCATGTCGGATTGATATCAACTACATACATAAAACTCACGCGAACCTTTTAGTTTTTCAGCAGTACATACATAGATCCACTAAGTTCCACAATATTTGGTGACATCCGCTCCGCTATTCGTTCTGTGGTTAGGAAAACTGTCACTTTGGTTCGAGAGCTGGAAGGTATTACTAAACAGTAGATTTGCAATCGGTGTCATCAAACAAAATCACTAACGGTTAGACAAACATTGCCAAACGTTGAGCAGTTGGAGAACTTGACGATCGTCCCCGTGACCCTGACGCGTTCGCGTTACGACGTCAACTTCGACTACACGCCACGTCGCCGGGCCGCGCCTGCGCCCGCGCCCGCGCCCGCGCCACGGCTACAGTTACCTAATTCCCTATCCCATGGTCGTGTTGGCTAACCTGATGTGTGCGGTAAGCATAAGCAACCGATGTTCCGGCAGGCGGAGCCTTGATGCCGTGCATCATTCCATTAGTATTTTGCACAACGTAACTTTGACACGGTTAAAGTTAGAATCAAGGTTACCGTAACTTTGTCCAGATTGCCTAAACTACTGTATGTTGTCATCACTTCATTCAGGAATGATCACCAAATATATTCATCAACTGATGTATTAGTATTTGGATGCGAGCAACGCGTTACCGATCTATGTGAAGATCTTTGGGGGAGCCCTGTGTCCAGCGGTGGACGTCTATTGGCTGATGGTGATGATATAGATATTGGTTTTATACACTATGTTTATTTTCCCTTATGTGTGTATATACACACATATGTAAGGGAACCCATATGTTTTCAGAACAGCTTTCTTGAATTTGTTCACACTACCAGTACTTGGCTATTGTGGTGGATAAGCAACCTCTCCTTGTAAGAGAAGTCCCAGCAATAACAATATTAAGACAGCTTCTCATTTCTTTCATGTAATTTTATGATGTTCAAGTGAGAAGCAGAATGATGGCTCCATAAATGACTTAATCTCAGATGGAGAGGAAACAAGAACGATCTGATTTTACATTTACAAATTCATAGTTATCGGATTCTTATAGATATTTCCTCTCCTTATTTTCCACCTATGTGAGGCCACGCCGGAACATGCAGCGCGCCCGCCTCTCGACCTCTTATAGTTACATGGGCAACGGATTCCCCCGAATCTATCGCCCAGAGCCCATAGGAGCCAAGAGAGGAAACTCCAAACTCCATGCGGCGGACCTGGTCTTAGACTCCACCGCCAACCATTACACGGCGCCGGAGAGCGGTGGAATACAATACCGCCACCTTTCTTCTCCTGCGTCTCCACCCCAGCTGCGAAGAGTAGTGCAAGCCTGCCCGCAGCCCACCGGCACAATTCCGAGGTGAGCTCAAGAAGCTCACCTGGAGAGGTCACCTCGGACCGGGTAGGTTCCTTTTAGCTTCACCGTGGGTGGTCAGGTCAAGCCAGAGCCCCACCGCCACGACAGGACCTGTGACCTGTGTCTTTATAATTTCTTTGATCGCCGAAAAAACTTTATATATATTACATATGTTTTTAGTCGGCCAGTGCTTCGTATTGTCTGTCTGTCTGTCTGTCGTTTGTGTGACTTAGTGCATTAGCTTACTACTATGAGGGCTGTGTAGAAATGTGATGATGTGATGATTGGAACGTCTGCCGGTACAACTCGCTGCAATATACGCGTTGCAACACCACGAATCAATGACGTCCCTATTTCTTAAGAGACGAACACACAACATCACACGATGTTCAGTGATAACGAGGACGTAGATGATAAAGATTTTTCGGTTAGAATACCTCTTGTGTTAGAGAACCGGAACATAGAGATGCTGTTGCAGTTAGCCAAGCCATCGATTCCGAAACTTGTGGCTCCGGATTCGAACCAAGGCCCTTCGTTACTAAGCAAGCGTGTTAACAGAGGAGTACACCACTTCCTATAGCAAATAGGTAAATGAAAATATATCTTTATTAGTAATAAAACAATTATTTTAAAGGATACGCATATCTTTTGGTACACAATACACGGTATAAATCAAAATTAGATCCAAAGGCACTGCTTAGTAACTCAATCTTGTTTATTCTAGAAAAGTTAGTACTCGGAAATATACACAACAATCTTCCGTTCAGCCAGATTACGCCCAATGTTAGGCATAGGTCTGCCTCAAGGATCCTCATTGAGGAAGAATCGTGCCTTAGCTCCACCACCCTGGCTCAGTGCGGGTAACATAGTTTTCATTCTCTCATCATCAATCGTCATCTGTCAATAGAAGTCCACAGCTGGACATAACCCTCCCCCAACGATCCCCACACCGATTGCTCCTGAGCTGACCATTATTTCTTTAAAAATTGCTATTTTTTTTTCAACATCCAATTTATGTTCCCACTAGTGCAGCGCTGACCTCCCCTCAATAAGGGGGCGCACTGCTGTTAAAGCTTCAGCGTTTGAATTTTTGAGAAGATTTACAAAACGAATTGACATTTGATGCTATCAATTATTCAATTTTGTTACATAACAGTAACAAGTAATTACATGTAACAAATACTATGTAATGTAAAAAGTTATAACGTACATTGCAGACATCCGGTCTGTGTGGTGTTACTTTACGCAATGGAGACCACGTATATTGTCATTCGGTAGTGCCATGTGCCATGTGCCACGTGCCACGTGCCACGTGCCACAGACGTGCACACTTGCCGTCTGACCTACCATTTATAATGTTGCAGCAATCTCATCTCCACAACGCTCTGATAATTCCGTTTCCTCAAAAGCCCTGACGCCGCGTAACCGCCGTTACAACGTTTTAAAGAGAATTACTGAGAGCACGAACTAAACATTTACAATTGCTGCATTATTCTTTAAATCACTGAAAATTACGTAAGATATGTACACAACTTAAGTGTGATTAGTTATGCTTTGATTTTGTGAAGGCTTCGTCTTATAAATGATAATTTAAGATATACTTCCATGAGATTACAAAGTGTAGGAAACTGAAGCAGTTAAGCGGTAGCCGTATATCATCATTCGTCATCATCATCATCAGCTGATAGACATCTACTGCTAAATGTAAGCCTCAACCAAAGATCTTCGCATACAGTCAGCACGGCCTTTGGTACCGCTGGGTACTAGAGGCTGTAGGGGTTCATATGTAGGCATTTGGGCCCACCACGCTGAACCAATGCGGGCTGGTAGGAGCCGGAGCCTCGTTTGTTGGTCATCAGGATGCACCACGAGCTGGTAAGGCTGGCTTTGGTCTCGTAAGTTGTTTTGCGGCCCTTACACCCCCAGAAAATCTTATGGTCAATAAAAAAGTCCCTCCCCCTTACACCCTAAAAATAATACCAATTAACACATACAAAATTCATTACAATATATAATATATAACATCGACGTCACTGAAGTAACAACATAGCTACTAGCTACTAGCTACAATGAAGCACATTCGCTGCCCAATTACTCCCAATTCTGATGGTGGCACACCTTCTAGGTAAAGTAGGGTGCTAGGCGTGCGTCGCTAGCGGCCAATGCTTAGCCATGTTACAAAACGAAAATAGGTTTAGTTTCATCGCCACTCACGTGAATACTAGTGAACGTGTCGACCTAGGAACTTGACCTTTCGACGAGAGATAGATTAATAATAGACCTATATATTATATATGTAGATTATTTATTTTTCGATTGTCATAGATCTTTTATCATTTTATTTCTAATTAACTCTCAGAAACATTTTCATTAGGTATTATGTATGCGGTTGCTATGGTAACGGTTACTATAGAAAGTCGTTTCGGTCTTATTCCATATTACGGCCAGCAAAGCGGCCGGGGAACAGCTAGTACATACAGTATATACATCTAATACCATATAGCAGATAAGACGATTACGTGTGCTCCACGTAAATGTCTTTGTAGTGAATAAATATCCAATTTTTATCTTTTTCACATATAAATAACCCTCACTGATGCGTTTAATATGTTAATAAGTTCTATTACAAAGTGTTGTCTCTGCTTAATGTCGCCATTTTATTGTAAAACTTTTTGTTGCGGGGTTTCCCATCAAGTTGCGATACATCCTCCCACATTCTTAATATAAAGTGAGTCAGTTCTCTTCACAGTATGCGACTCGTGCTTGAATTTAACTTGATTAGTTTAATTAATGGATGTAATATTATATATCCATATATACACATATATCTTTAGCCTTATAATGACATATGTTTTAAGCCAACATATACATATATATCATCATTACTAGCGTATAGACGTTCACAGCAGGACATAGGCCTTCCCCAAAAATTCCAACATAGATCGCATAGTGATTCATATTGGATTTATTTGGGCCTTATATATATATAACTATATGTAATGCCTATGCCCAGTAGTGGACGTCTGTCGGGTGAAGACTGATTACAACATACTGATGGTAGGACTCCGTTGCCGGAGACGCTAAATGTATATTGCAGTCGACAAGCAGTACTGTGCAAACATTATCGGGATTCGGCTGGAGAGGTGCTGTAGCTAATGAAATCACTAGGGTACAGAGACCTAACATCGTATACCTGTAGGCGACGAGCGCAATTAGAGGCAGTGTATACCATTCTAACTGCCGCCACGTTGTTTCGGGCATGCATTTCACTTGCCAACAAATGAATGTTCATAGAAAAAAGACATTGAGGGTAAACGTTAAAGAAAAGAAACTACATGAAAGAATACCACCGTTTTACCATCGGACATATTTATATACAGCAATCATTCATTCCCATGATCAACCAGTTATTTTGAGAGTCTTTAAGAGAGAGGAGAAGAATGACCACGCTTCGCTGTCGTGGTCGAACTGTGATATATACCGTCATAACAAAACCTCGTCTACCGTGCAGATATTTAGACTGGATGAATCTCCTCACCTACGACTACCACTCGGCGTTCGAGCCCGCCGTCAATCACCACGCCCCACTTTACCCCCTCGAAGAGCCCAACGAGTACAGTGTGGACAATGAACTCAATATCGTAAGTATAAAATATTTAATTGAATTTCTTTGCATATTTATACTTCGTCATCAACCGATAGACGTCCACAGCTGGACTTGAGCCTCCCTAAAGATTTCCATATCAATCGGGTAGGGATTCAATAGGGGGGATTTGGGCCATTCATAAACAAGCTGGCCTAATGCGGGTTGGTGGGAACCAGGGCCTCGTTCGTTCATTAGTAGGGTACACGAGCAAGTGAGGGCTTGAAGCTCATGGGGGAACCCTTATATCAATATTAGTTAGATTCTTTAATCTATCTCTTAAACTTTTATATAATGTTTCCAGGACTACACGATCAAATTCTACCTCGAGAACGGCGCTGATAGAGATAAGCTGGTGCTTGGCATACCCACATATGGAAGATCTTACACACTCTTCAACCCCGACGCTGTAGAGATCGGTTCCCCAGCCGATGGACCTGGTGAACAGGGAGATGCGACGAGGGAGAAAGGGTACCTGGCGTATTATGAGGTAGGAAGTATAGCCTGACTAGTTCATATAAAGCAACAAATTGAAAAAACTAAAAACAAATCGAAAACTCATTAAAGGAAGGAAAGATGTGATTTAAATTTCTATCAATATACCCCGAGCCTCCACTTTACGCAAAATAAGAGCATAAGGCGGATGCTGTGACCTTAGAAATGGGACTTTCGACAAAGCTAGTGATTTTCTAGACCAAGAAACATGTTATTTTCTTTATTATAGCTAGTTTCAATTCCATAGATATGTGAAGCTCTTAAGCCGAAACAGAGGAAAAGAAGCATCAACTCCGATTCCGAAGAGTATTCTGACGAAGAAGAAGAAATAGAACAAGAGTGGACCGTTATGCATCCTAACCCCAACGCAATGGGTCCCGTCGCGTTCAGAGGTAACCAGTGGGTCGGGTACGACGACATCGAGATGGTGAAGAAGAAAGGCGAATACGTCGCTGAGAACGGACTGGGAGGTGAGGCCGACATACCTTTTATATATTTCATATCCACAATCATCATCACCATCAGCCGACAGACGTCCGCTGCTAGATATAGGCCTCCGCCAAAGACCTCCACATCGACCGAACCTGCGCTGCCCGCATCCAGCTGCTTCCTTCAACCTTCACCAGCTTGTCGACCCGCCTGCTAGGGGGCGCGCCAACTCAATACAATATTGACTACAAAAGTGTTACACATTAACTACAGCGCCTTTCAGTTGAATAACAGTTCGCGTGTTCATGTTGATAAGAGCAACAGAGCTTGAGGAGCAAATCGATTCAGCTTTTGGGAGGCTATTCGTATAAATGATGATGATGATGAAATGAAAAGAAAAAAAACTAATGTTTTCGATGCTTTAGATTATGTACTATATTGAAATTTTATTTAATGCTTTACTTTAGAAATATATTCAGTAGAGGCGGAGGGTGTTCTCCTAGTGGTAAACGAATGCCTTGCTCCTGTGAATGGCTGGTTAGCGCCCGCAGGCTGGAACTGCTGCTGCTGTGTGATAGCTAGATATTAGCACTATTTTGCACTAATATTTTATTTGTTAAATTATTTAAGTTTTTAATTATTTTAAACTATCAATATCTTTAAATGTTTTTAACATAGTTTAGGAGTTTAAATTTAGTCGACAGCTTAGATGTACTTATATTTGAACATTAGACGTTTCAAAAAGCCGAGCTGCGTAACTCAGGGTTTTTATCTACTTCGCTTAGGTATTCTCCTGTCTAAGTCTTTTTTAAGTTGTGTTTATAAATGTTCCGACCAGGTATCATGTTCTGGTCAATCGACAACGACGACTTCCGCGGCAACTGTCACGGTAAACCCTACCCGTTGATAGAAGCGGCAAAGGAATCCTACATACTGAAACTTGGGTGAGTCAATTATCATCAAATCATCTTCGATCAAACCTTTTTTATATAACCTTCAGGATTTTACATTGATGGTGAACAGTATACAATATAGAAACTAAGCGTAATGCTTAGCTTAAAGTATATAAGAAACTTAATAATTTACTAACTTTATCTCTTTTACAATTCAGCTCGACAGATAACGCTGTAGTATCAGCGAAACCCAAGTCGCGAGTCAAGTCTGGTGGGAGAAGGAGAAATCGACCGCGGACTACTACTACCACCACAACAATAACAACAACTACAACAACCACCACTGAAAAACCATCGACCAAGTATGTAACTCTCGATCAGCGCTTTCTACTAAGTTAAAATTAAATAAGTTACTGATCTGACGATACGGTGAAGGTTGACTCGTGACTCTGTCTCCCACCAACCCGCAAAGGGCCAACGTGGAGGGAAATGCCTAAAATTTCCCCATATGAACCCAAGACGTAAAGGCAAAGCGCAGGACCAATCGATACGGAGATCTGTGGAGGATGATGATAACGTGAGAATGAAATGTTAACTAACGATAACTCAGCTGGTTAAAATTGAAACAGTTTAAACACTACGTAATAGAGATATCTCGATCAGACAAAGCAATCACGTGTTCTACAAAGGATGTCTCTATTTCAGGAGTAGCAAGCGAAAGAGCGGTTCAGCACTAAGCACTACTCCGGCTTGGAACATCATAACACCGGAGCCACCGACCACACCCGATCCAGGATCAGGTACGGAAATTACAACACTGTATAACTAATTGGAAACTTATTACTTCTTTAAACATATTCTCTGAAGAAATTTGGGATTTCATTATCATCATCAACCGATAGACATCCACTGCTGGCGATGAGTCTCCCCAAAGATCTTCTACATTGAGAACATTTGAGGATTGGTCCTTTCATCCCAATTTGAGATTTGGCACAATTCAATTTTTAATGAAGAAAGATGTAAAAATAACAAAAATGTGTTCGTAATATGACATCTAGCAGTGGACGTCTATCGGCTGATGATGGTGATGGTGATGATGAATATGACAATAATAAATATACCTTCTATCTAGATATACATTGACAAGCTGGCAGTACAACTTTAAGTTACAACATAACATAAACAGCTTCTATTAACGTTCCCAATGGTGAGACTTTCTCGCACGACAGAGTTATGCCGTTCATTCACAACGCTGGCAGATGACTGGTGGTAGGTCTCTGTTGCGGGAGACCGTCTACGTAGGTTACGACTAGTGAAATTTCTAGACTAACGAGGCTTCCTATGTCTCAAGGCTACGACCACATTGTGTTGTTGTGAACACCATTCTATCTAGTGCCAAACTTCAGTCTGATGAGGCCAGCTAATGATGATGATGATGATTGATTTAATACGTGGTATCTATTTGCTGAAGATGTCGATGATAGTACGGCGTTTCCATTAAGATAGAAGTATTGTTAGGAGTAGATTAACTTACCATCGGATAAACGAGATCGCCTTGTCGTGCGACCGTTTGAAAAAAATAAATAGTTTATTTACTTTTACTGTATATCTAATTACAGATTTCAAGTGTACCGATGAAGGTTTCTTCCCCCACCCTCGAGACTGCAAGAAATACTTCTGGTGCCTGGACTCTGGTCCGTCAGACCTTGGAATCGTTGCTCATCAGTTCACTTGCCCTTCGGGTAAGCAAGCGAACTCAATATCTCAAGCCGCAAATTTGAAAAGACAAAAACAAACTCTCTTGATGTCTGAATTTTTTATCAAACATTTGTTCAGTTCCTGACTTGATGTGGTCATAAGAGTACTTGCTTTACAACACCTGGTAAATCTTGCTCTGCATTCCAGGCCTGTACTTCAACAAGGCAGCCGACTCCTGCGATTTTGCGCGTAACGTGCTGTGCAAAGTTACGGCCGCCACAACAAAAGCGCCAACGAAAGCACCAACAACAAAAACTACAATCACTACAACGACAACAACGACCACTAGGAAACCTCTGAGGATTAGCACTAGGAACTCTTTGTTGTTCAGAACAACTTCCACCACGCCCGCACCGCAGGTAATTATCATTACCATCACACTTTATATAAATAATTAACGTTTTAAATTACCCTATAAATTAAAATAATTATAGATTTTTGTACCACGATTACAATCATGTCGTCTTCTTGCAGGAGTCCGAAGAGTACGAAGATGATGAAGAAAATACTGCGGATGATGCAGAAGATCCGAAAGTTATCAAAGAACTAATCGATTTAATTAAAAAAGTTGGTAAGTGGGTTTAAGATCTGTAAAATATAAATAATCGTATGAGACGATGCTCACCGGCACGTCATGTATCTTCACGCTCTTCTATTATGTGGAGGTATATGACATCCATAGGCTTATTGATAATATCTTCAAGAATTCCTTGTTCTTCTTAAAGTGCCTCTCCAACTAGTGAAGCTTGGCGATCAGCGTGGTGCAGTCCTTTCTGTCTCTGGTTCGGCGGAACGATTCGGACGCCCCAGATATGCCAGTTCATTCCCTGATGTTCCTCAACCATGACTTTTTCCTTCTCCTCACCCGTCTTTCGTTAGACTTGTAAATATACTGAAGGCGGATTTATTAACCATTAACTATACTAAAGTAGCATATTATTAACACAGTAGGAAATAGATCATAATAAATGGTTTTTGCAATATCAAACAATATAATATGGATAATCTATCCAGAAATAGATGAAAGCAATAAAACTAAATTAACTAGACATTTATTGTTGCAGTAGCTCGCTGGGCTTTTTTTTTTTTTTACGAGGGGAAAAATGTCCTGCGGCATACACGTATGTGGGGCTCTCACCTACTAAAACAACCCCCCGGTGTCCTTCACGGCCTGAGTGCCGGGTTGGTGGGATCGTAGCTCGCTGGCCTAACGGTTAGAGCGCGCGGCTTTCATTCCGAAGGTCACGGGTTCGAATCTAAGCATGTACCGATGACTTAATATTTAAGTTATGTACATTTGTGGACTTTAGTTACACCAGCGAGATACAAACGGTGAAGGAGAACATCGCGAGGAAACCCAGACACTGAAATCATCTTTGTGTGTGTGTGTGGTGGTCCCAGTAAAGTGGCAACAGGCTCGCCCCTGTTACATGGGACCTAATCTGACCACATCTGCCTACCCCTACTGGGAAAATGGCGTAATCATATAAAATAAATATTGTTGTAACTTAATGATTTATGAGGAAATGTTAAAAATTGTACGTCGCTAAATAATTGAATTTTACAAGTGTGTGTTACTGTTCAGGTGGTGTGGAACAACTAGAAAAGCAGCTCGGGTTGTCAGAAACGTCGATTAGTACCAGCAGTGATCCAGCAACAAGCACTACCCCGTCATTTAACAAAAAACTTTACCAGAGAGTTTTGGAGAGGACACGTGGAAAGGGGAAGTAAGTATATTTAATAGCAAAAGACGACTGTTTCACTACGACACTACCCTCAAAGACATTATTTCATTTTAACACTCACTTTCAGGTTCAGTACAAACAGCTTAATTGAGAATCAGACAAAAAACAGCCGCGGTGGACCGCAGAATGAAGGTCTCCAACAAGTGTCTGATGAGGATCGACTGTTGAAAAAGGAAAGACCACAGTGAGTATACTTCAGCGACGGATTTTGTTTGTGGATGTATTACTATAAAACTTCATCGATAACCTTTTAGTAATTAAAACGTAAATTAAAGTAAAGTAGCTCGCTGGCCTAATGGTCAGAGCGTGCGGCTTTCATTCCGAAGGCCGCGGGTTCGAACCTCGGCATGTACCGTTGACTTAATATTTAAGTTATGTACATTTGTAGACTTTAGATACAACAGCGAGATACAAACGGTGAAGGAAAACATCGTGAGGAACCCGCACACTGATATCATCTTTGTGTGTGTGTGCGTGTGGTGGTCCCAATAAAGTGGCAACAGGCTCGCCCCCTGTTACATGGGACCTAATCTGACCATATCTGGCGAAACGTGGGTGGTTTATTCACTTCTGCCTACCCCTACTGGGAAAAAGGCGTGACAATATAAAAAAAAAATAAAACGTAAATAATGATGTGATATAAATACCAAGTTAGTTATTTTATAAAAATGATCGTAACGAATTTAAAAATTCCAACATATCCTTGTAGATACGTAACCATAAACCGGTCTCGCCCGCCGCCAACATCGACCACTACAGAATCTTCTCTAGAGAGCGAGGAGATCGAAGACGAACCGGAGCTGGAAGAGCAGCAATTAACAAGGGGCAGATCAGCTGGTGTGCAAACAAAGGTGGCAACCACAGCGAAACCACTACAATACGTTAATATTCGAAGATCACGACCAACAACTACGACCGTCTCCGACACTGAAGATGATTCAGCATCCAGGTATTACGCGGTGTTATTTTAAATTTCTCATTATTTTATTAAACGTACTGAAAATTTGTTACGGATTTTAAACTTTACAATAAATTGAAAAGATTGTATTGTCTGGATTGAACGTGCTTGCCTTTCACATAGGTTGAGTACAAGGGTTGTAGCCATGTAAGCAGGTTCGATAAAATCTTAACATCAACCAATCTGTACAAAATATTTCTTCGAAAAGGAGCCTTGTAATCCACAGCGCCACGAAAACATGTATCACAACAGGCAATATTTTCAGGAATGCTTTATTTGAACGCGGGGAACCGTACGTCTCCGTGTCCGAAGCTGTTAATTCTTTAGATATTACAAATTCACGAAGAGAGAATGTACCAGAATACGTGACAATCAGACGAAACCGACCGGCTTCCGAAACTACCACCGTACAGTAAGTACTTTTTTCTTACTAATTATACTTTTACTGCTCAAATTTAATTTCTCTTAAATCTTTTTGATATTATTTCAATATAAACATATTTAAGTTTTTGATATTCTATATTTAACATCCTCCTCTTCTACACAAACTTGTCAACTTGTATTTGTAGTGTACTTAATAATCATAGTTTTTTCGTTCCTGTATAATATGGACTTGATTCATTTTGTTTTTCACATAGGTTTATCTTATAATAAATATTTTACAGATACCAAAACTCAGAAACAGAAGTTGAATCCCAAGAATCTGCGTTAGAAAGAGAAATTACTTCTGCTTCTATACAACCACAATACAATTCAGTGTTGAGAACTCGTTCAACAACTCTTCCTCCTGTCGAAGAACCCAGTAGTCCAGAGCCAACTACAATCCTCTCTGTCCAAATATCATCCTTATTAAATTCACCAACGGCCGAAGACGTACAATCACCTGAGCCTATGCCACCCACGTCTACAACAACTGAAACCGTTGAAATTACTGCCGCTGCAACTGCAACTTCTCCTACAACCATTTTACCGACTACGACTACTACCAGCGATGTTCCTTCCATCACTACTTCTCGTCGCAATGGATTGAGGCGTCGTGGATCTACAACTACAGCAGGCACCACGACAACAACACCATCAAGCTCCACAACGCAGGTGAGTTTTAGGAATTATAATTTTGTACATCGTCGTAGGCCTCTATCCACACCTAACGAAATATCATCGGAAACGGATGAAGCGACATTTTCTAGAAAAATTAGGTCTACTACACCAGATAGCAGAGAAGTCATAGCGGAAACTTCGGACATAGAAAAGGGGCAAAACAAAAAGTTTAGAATTAGGTATCAATCTTTTATTGACGATTCTCTACCAGCTGCGGCGTCACCAGTTTCAAGGGGTCAATTTAGACCACAATTGAACATAGATGATGATCCTTTAACCCCTGTTGACAATGACGCGTCCACATTTGTTCGAAGAGAAACAAATGAAAACAATTTTAATGAAGAAACATCTTCCACTCAAACCGATGATTTGGAAGATAGCGAAATGTCAGCTACGACAGTTGATGATAAATATTCTAGTGTCGTATCCAGAGGTCGAGGAAGATTTTCTACCACTGTAACAACAGAATCAATTATTCCATCTACAACTACTGAACCTACGTTTACCCAAAGGCGCCCTGCATTTGCTAGATTCACTCCACGCCCATTTGCCAGGCCTACCTTAAAAACACTTACAAACAGAGATAGATCAGAAAGCGTAATATCGCCGAGAATTCCATCCCGACCACCTTTTAGTAGACCTAGAAACTCGGGTTCTATTGGACTTCAACCTCGAAGATTACCCTTTCCATCTAGAACTTCAACTACTACAACTACTACAACAACAACATCAACAACACCTCCACAAATGAATACTTTAGAAAATGATGAAGATGATTTGGAAAGCAGACCTGATGATATCTACCTATCAGAAAGTACTATTGAAGAAAAAGAACATGACGAAGACGATGATTTCATGGAGAATATTTCTACTATTTTCAAGGATACAGAGAAGATAACAACTACTGAAGCTTATAGATACAGTGAAACTACTACGAATGACGGTACAAGAAAATTTAAAGTCATAAGAAGACGACCCACAACTACCGCTGCTCCCGAAACAACATTGACACCAGTTTTTAGTGATAGTACAATGTCAACAGTCCCTAGAATTCGTAAGATTATAAGAAAAAAAATAAAACCATCAGAGGATATTACAGAAGGAACTACAAAATCCATTAGTCCTGAAACTTTTAGTGAAAACACGGGCCTTACATACAATTATGGCGAAAAGACTAAATCTACGACAATTGCTCCAACTACGACTGAAAGCATTCTTGACACCGAAGATCTAACAATTGAACCAAAGTTTGAATCTAACAAGCAGCAACCGATATTAAAGGAGTACAATAAAAATGAAGAAAATCCTGAAACGAGACAATTTGATAAAGACAATTTGGAAAATGGAAGTGATAATTTAATGAATCAACAATACTTAAAGCAACTTGATGAAACCCTCCCTGTAAAATATGACCCCCAAACAAGTCTAGATATACAACCAACAAAAAGTATTAATGAAGATTTATCCTCGAAGGATGATTCAAGTCCGATTTATAACACAATGCAAACCACTCCAAACAGTGAAAACAATGGCATTGAAACAGCTATAATTATAGAAATATCTGAAAACATAACTGATATGGCCCTTAAAGAGAATTTATCACAAAATATCACGATGTTTGATTCAGAAAAAAATACTAATGATATATTTAATAAAAAATCAGAGACACAAAATGGAGAAGTAATTACAGAAAACATACCATTCAATGTAACAACAGGTGATACAACAGTATTAAATGAAAAGACTAAAATAGAGATAGAAACTGACAGCAAAGCTATCAATTTGTCAGATAATCTTTCATCTGATGGTGTTACAGAATCACAATCTAAAGAAACTACTGAAATAGTTCCAGAAACAACAACGACGAGTACTACTACCACATCAACAAGTTCCTCAGTACGAACAAGGTTACCTTATAGACCTTCTAAACGATTGTTTACCTCCACTACAGAATCTTCTTTACCATCGAGTAGCAGAACTTTTAGCAGAAAGTACAATCCAGGTGCTTATACAAGTCCTGCGACTATAGACAGAGGACGGTTTAAACCAGCTGTTACCAAAACACCATTGTTCACGCGTAGTTTTACAAGAAGACCATTTACTACAGCTAGAACTACAAAAAAAGTGGAAGAAGAAGAATATTCTGATGAAGAATTGTTAGACGAAGAAGATCTAGAAGAAGAGCCTGAAAATCCTTTCGTTTTTGTGCCTTCTAGTCAATTATTCACTCGAAAACCTGAGTCAGAAGAAGAATATGATGACGAAGAAGAGTTTGATGAAGGCTCAGAGGAGGAGACATATGATGAAGAACAACCAACGACAACAACAACAACGACAACTACAAGAAGTAGATTTACTACCAGTTCTCGAAGACCACTTTTTAAACCAAGACTTATAAATTCAAATACATTTAGAACTTCTACAACAACAACAGAACTACCGCACTTACCAACAAATACCACGCAATTGCCAACAAATCTGTCTGCCAATGAACAGAATAAAACAGTCGTATATAACAGATTTGCTTCGAATAAGCCAGTCAACGACACTAAGAAACGTGTTCAGAATGTACCCATTGGCTACAATAGTGCGAAACCCAGACAAAATGTACCATTTAATAACGAGCTAACAAAAAATATTTCTCCAAAAATCGAAGAGGAAAAGAAAACTTCAACTGATAATTCTAATAACAGTGAGACTGAAATTACTACAACGGAACATGATGAGTATCTTTCAAATACGGAAACTGTGACTAATTTACCTGAATTACACGAAAGTCCTGTTACAAATACAAATGAATTGGTAACTACAACAGAATTATTAGAAGTTGATAACGAAACAAATGAATATTTAGAGAACACAGAACCTTCTGTAATATACTCAAATATTTCAGATATTACCATAAATGTGGTTACTGAATCTATAACCAATATATCCACAGGATTACCAATGACTACTTCAAGATTAAAATTATCAGAGGAAAGACGTTCAACATCAGAAATTATACCTGAAACTACAACTATTCCTACAACACCGATTCCAACCACGCCATCACCATCACCACCGCCACCGTCAACAACAACAACTACTACCACTACTACTACAACAACAACGACGACAACAACAACGACTCCATCACCTATTGTGAAAACACAATTTAATAAACTATTTTCCATAAGCCGAGTTGTAGAAGTATCATCTAAACTTGATAAACATCATTTGAATAAAAATAATGAAACTACGTTTATTGAAGAGGGACCTATTGTGGTAGAGAAGAAACCTACTGTAGATAAGATTGGAGAAGTAAGCCGGTTTAGTCTTATCAAAATAGTAGAAGACGAAATTCCTATTTATTTAACTAAACTGGGCCATGTGTATCCTGTCGATAATCCTCCAAATAATAGAATACGAATCGATGAAGCTAGGAATGCTAGGTCCTTGGCAAACTACGACAGCTATCCTAAAGAAAACCTACTTACATCTGAAAGCATGAATGAAGCGTACAGACACATAAAAAAGGTTAGGGGTCAACATAAAGAAACTATGCTTAAACGGGAAATTGAACACAAACATAAAGATGGCTTGTTAAGTTACATTAACGAAGATAAAAAATCTGAGAAATCTAGTGAGTTTCAAAACTTTCCCCAGTGGCAGTTTGTACCTGCCGCATATGAAAACGAAGAAAATAAAAAAGCAAACAGTTTTGAAATAGTGACACCGCGTATAATGTTAAGTGACGCATCCACATTACCTTTAGAAGGACTATTTAAAACTACGTCCCCAGTTACGCAAAATATAAAAAACCACCCTTTCTTTGTATATTCAGTGGCAGTGCCAAATGAACAAGCGGAAGAGAAAACCTCTGAATTGGAAACAACAAAATCTGAAATCAGTAGTAGCATTGCCAATTCTACTAAGGCAGATGAACTAAAAAAACACGTTGCCGTGGAAACGACAACAATGAAACAAATGAATACATCAGAAGAACCAGAAATCACTGAAAGTCCTCCCGCCACAATAATCTCTACTATTACGAGTTCTGGTAAAATGACTACAAGTCCCATTATAGATCTGTTAACGACACAATCTAATTTCTCGACAATTACCGCCACTGCTACCACTCCGACTAATGGAGCGTCATCGACGACGGAAACTAAACCTGTGAAGACAAGTACTGTAAAAATGACACAAACTGACACTAAAAAGGCGAAACCTTTTGTACGAAGGCCTATCATTAGATCATCAAACTCGACGAGAGCATTCGCAACACCGCGAACGCCTAAAAAACTTAACAATACCTTTAAATCAAATAGCATTCAAAAAATAAACAAAACGTCGACATTCAATCCGACTAAATCGAGATTCTCTAACAGTCGAGCGCAAAACGTGCCTGTAGATGTAAGAAAGAGAACTACGGTCGGCAAATTCGCACCGAAGGTATACACTACCGAAACTCCGAAGTCCATAACAGAGAAGACATTTAAAAAGCCAAAGAGGCCAAATTTCCGTCCAGCTTTCGTACCGAAAACAACTACCACCCCCACATTGACTACAAACGTCGACATTTAATTTCTCATTCCTCCGGTAATCTTTGACACAGATCAAACTTTTTTTTTATTATTGGACGCAACTTCCGTTTCCGGTAATAATTTTGTTTTTTTTTTCACCGAGTTTTATGTAGTTTTTATCATATTGTAATCGCAGAGATCGCTTGTACATATAGGGACATCTCTATTTCGTCGTAGTCATATTTTATACAATCTTATAGCTTTAACTTAGATTAAAAAGTTCGTCTGAAAGTTTGTTCGTACCAAAAAAAAATTGTATATTATTCATGTTAGCTCATTTGGTTGACGAGAACTTTCCATTACAAATTGTCATAGGTTATGATTAGAGTTATTATTTAAAGTATATAATTATTAAAAACTAACAAACATAATAATCGTTACCAATAATGTATATATACGTATATGATATATGATATATGATATACGAGGAAATCAGTGGGCTTAATGTTTTATGTGTTGCACGAAGTTGTATTGTAAGAAAAGCAAATGTATGCAATAAATTGGTAGTGAAAATACTTTTATTATTTCTACTTATTACTACTTATAAACGAATATATGGAACTTTGTTAAATTGTTGTCGCAAAACAATTTGATGACTACATTCGAAGATCTTCGTATAAGGCTCAAGGTAAGTATACATTTTGCTTCATGAAAAAAAAAAGCTATTATCTTTTTTAATTTTTTATTTTATATGTAAAGAAATTTCGGCTATTACAAAAAACTTAGATGGTGAGTAGGCATACGCTGGTGGCAGGCATATACTGGTGGTTCGTGGGCTGTGAAAGCGGGGGTCTTCATTGCCCACTAAGCGAGCCGGGGTGGTCTAGTGCGTAGTGCTAGTCGTTCCAAAGCTAAGGTACTGAGGAGAGTAACAGCCCTCGTAGTCCCAGCAGGCACCAGTGCTATCCGTAAGAGTGTCCCGCGCCGCACTGAGTATGACCACCGATGGGGTTTTAGTGGGAACAACTCCCACATAAACATGTCTACTCCCCAGAGGTAGGGTATCTTTTTAGAAGATTTCCGCCTCTAAAACAAGTTCTCTACGTCGAGTTCTCGTTCTTCTGATGGTACGTCTCTTGCCAGAGACTGTCTAGGTGGGTACTACCACAGTGCCTATTGCAGCCGACAAACATTATCGTGTTCCGGTTCGAAGGGCGCTGTAGCTAATGTAATTACTGGGGAACGGGACTCAACATCATATGTCGCAGGCGATGAGCGCAATGTGGTGCAGTGTATAGCGTCATAACTAGCGCCACATTAAGAGCTGGCGGATCACTTTCCATCAGGTGATCATCCCGCTCGTCTCGTCTCTTTGTAGAATAAAAATGAGAGCCGTTTTCTGATTTTCATCAATAGGATAATATATATATATATATATGTTATCAAAGAAAATTGACCATAGAGTAAGTTTATAAAACTTTCTTCTTATATATAAGATGTTATATTATCTCTTACGTTGTACTGTTTTCACTGATTCATTGATCTTTAAGTAAGCACGTACACTTTTGTATTCAACATCCATTGTTAAGTTTCTTGTGTGCGTCGTGCCGTGCCGTGCCGTGCCGTGCCGCGGCGCGCAGCAGCAGCAGCAGCAGCGTGCCGCTGTTTTGTAACATTAATCAATTACAGGCGGTCCAATGGCGGCGCGGCGCGTTCAACAATTGTTGCTTGTGTCTATTTACAACTTCAGTTAATTAACAAAAAACAGTAGTTCTATCAGTGGTAACAATGAAGAAACAATAATAATTACCATTTATTAGCTGCATTTACACATATTAATACACTGAAAACTTCGGATCTTGATCGAAGCTAAGCTCGTATCTCAGGAACCTAAATCGCAAGTTCACAACTATTTAGACTATTATAAATATACAAATTAAAAGTAAACAAAAATGGGCTTTTTTGCAAGTAAGACTTAATAATCACAAGGGTTATAATTAATTAACAGTTAATGTTTACATACATAAAAAAGCATAGCAATCGTCATATTTCCAAATCCTGTGTATTGAGTGTGGTGTGTGTTCGTGTAGATGTGAATGTATTTAATACATCTTATGATGTTGTAGACGTTATCTAACAAGCTCTTCGGTTTCCTTGTCGTTCAGTATATATAGTTTACTGGTGGTTTAAAATAACACTTTACTGGTAACAAGTCACTTTGCCTAAGTCTGTATAGGTACTACCGCAGCGCCTCTTGCAGCTGACAAACAGCACCATGCAGACGTTACTGTTTTCCGCTTTAACAGGCCTAGTATAATTATTGAATATATTATAATAGGTTGGGGGAAAAGAAATCCATTATTTTTATATGAACTTCAGGACTTTATTTAACATGCTTCGGATTGTCCGATTTGGATCAAATATGCACCGTTTTGTTCTATGATTTGTTGCCATTTTAAAGGTAACTTCATAATGCCTCTCTCGTAGAAGTCCTGGTCTCTATTTGCAAAAAACTCTAGTAGCCGATTTTCACAATCTTCTCTAGATGCCAATTTTTTATCACTAAAGAAATTTTGTAATGCAAGAAATAGATGGTAATCGCTTGGTGCCAAGTCCGGACTGTATGGCGGATGCATTAAAACTTCCCAACCAAACTCCCGAAGTTTCTGGCGAATCACTGTAGACGTGTGTGGCCTAGCGTTGTCCTGGTGGAACACGACACCTCTCCTGTTGGCCAATTCTGGCCGTTTCTGGTCAATTGCTATCTTCAAACGGTCCAGTTGTTGACAGTAGAGATCAGAATTTAGTGCTTGGCCATATGGAAACAACTCTTAAAATATATAATCCCGTTCCAGTCCCACCAAATGCACAGCAAAACCTTCCTGGCCGTTAGTCCTGATTTGGCCACCGTTTGAGGTGCTTCACCGCTCTTTGACCATGATCGTTTTCGCACAGGGTTATCGTATGTGATCCATTTCTCATCTCCAGTCACCATCCGTTTAAGAAATGGGTCTATCTCATTCCGTTTGGCCAAGGCTTCGCAGATGGAAATTCGATTCATCATGTTTTTTTCTGTTAATTGGTGTGGCACCCAAACATCGAGCTTTTTTTTTTTTCTTTTTTGATTATTTGATACCCTTCTGCTGTGGGGGCAACAGAGGGGTTATGCCGGACTCGTACCGGCTAAAACCTCACGGTGTACGTCTCAATGCTTTAGTCAAAACCACAGGAACGCTTTCGCACACAACTGTGGTCTCGACGGCGAAAGGCCACAATGAGGCCGCATCTCGGGGTGAAACTGGAACTCTCCACCCCATTTACCAGTAATAGGCGGAAGTACCTCGCGCTCCATCTCGAGGCCTAACGTACTTGGTAACGGATTCCCCAAATCCACCCCACCATGGCCTCCGTTATGGAGGTTGTAAGGCGTGGAACATCCTCTTGAGATCTCTTGATTGAGAGATGGGTGTTTTCTCTCGCTCCCTCTCTGCAATCTCCTTCTGCGACATTACTTTCTCGCAGAAGGTCAAGCCAGCGTCCCACGAAGACTCACTACTGATCATGGCTGTAATAAGACCAAGCAGCGTGAGGTCATCCCCTACAAAAGCGACGAGGTTTTGGCGCTGAGCAACCCAAGCTGAACAAAGCTCCAGGGTGTGCTGCGCAGTGTCTTCGTCGCATACACAATGATGACACTCAGTTGTCGGCTCTTTTCTGGCTATGCGGCACAGGTACTTACCAAAGCACCCATGACCTGAAAGTACCTGCACCAACCGGAAGGTCAGTGACCCGTACCGTTCGGCGACCGGCCTACCTGTGCGAGGTGCATCTTTAACATCAAAAATTCCTGAACGGAATCTACGAAACCAAAATTGCACATAATTGGCTGTTACAGTATCGGGTCCATAAACACCATTCACAATTTTAGCCGCCTGGCTTGCATTTTCGCCTTTGTCAAAGAAAAACTGTAAAATGTACCGAATTTTCTCTTTGTTCACTTCCATTTTTAACACCCTGTAACTCACAATTGAATGCACCAAACAAAAAACAGCAAAAGAATTTTTTTACTGCGAAATGTCACCTTTCCAACGAGCATAAATCTGAAACTGTTTGATCGATACTTTACGAGAAATTTATCACTACAGCCATCTACGGAAAAAATAATGGATTTCTTTTTCCCCAACCTAATAATAAAGCGAGCACACTGTGGTGCAAGTATTACATCCTAACTAGCACCAAGTTATTTTTGGCAGGTTTACCATCAGGTGAACGTCCGCTTGACTCGTCGTTTAATTGAATAAAGGATATAGTCTTGATATTAACTATAATGATCTAAATAATCCACTATATATATGTTGAATGTATTAAACACTTCATCCCCTATTCGTGTAAATTTTTTTTTACGATTTCGCAGTGAATAATTTGACAGTTACCTCACACGGCAGTTGTTAGATAATTAACTATGTGTAACCAGCAGTTAGGCGATTAACCGAATAGTTTGCCCCAGCAATGACCCACAAATACGTCCGCTGTTTACGGCCAATAGCCCAGTTCATGCTAATTCCCCTTCTCTTTGCCTATCCATATATAGTTCGATTGACATCGCCAAATTAATGAAGCTTTTCCAATTTCGGACACGCAGTGACGAGTGTTTACAGGATAATAACTATGTGAACAATTAGATATTGCCTTCATTGCTTCTGTTAAATAATAATGAGGAAATATTCCCATTTCAAGGCCATACAGTAAACTTTTGTAGTAATGAGCAGTAACGTCTTAATTATATTAACAAGCGGTTAGTTGTAAAATTAACTTTTAGTTTATTTATTTATGAACATTTTGTAATACATACTCTCAGTAGGATTTACTTAAAAGTGAGCTCTACGAAGGTCTATTTATGCCGCGATTCACATAATAAATCCCAGGGGTTTTTTTTTCTAATTAATACTCTACATATTAACCATTTAGAAGAACTATATCTAAAATTAAACACACACACATTTCGCAGAATATTTAATAATAACCCAGCCCATCGTGTGCCGGTTTAAAAGAATGTATACGCCTGCCAACGAGTCACCGCGCCTTGCGCACCGCAGTACAATACCTCGTCAAACAAAAATTAATATTTGCATATGTATGTTTATAGCACTTGACCTAGATCTCACATGATGTTAAGTGACGATGAGGACGGAGATGAATAGTGCTAGCCCGGCATACTCTTTTGTGATGGCAACTAGATTGTAGCAATATTAATGCCGCGATAGATTTACAGTAGGAGTATGAGAGTGATAGCTAGAGAGAAAAGACGATCAGTGAATTTTTTTTTTTATTCAATTAAGCGACGGGGGAACCGGATCCATCACTTGATACTAAATGATACGCCTGCTCATTGCAACGTGGCGTTAGTTAGGCAGACATACGCAACTCCACACTACGCTCGCTCTACACCTGAGGCATAAGATATTGAGTCTCGTTACCACAGTAATTTCACTAGCTACAGCGCCGCTCAAACCGAAACACAGTAATGTCTGCAGGCTACTGTTTACCAAAATAGACGTTGCAGTCGTACCCATCTACATGGTCCTCGGCAATAGAGAATGTTTATTGCTGCTCAATCCTCAACGGATACCGAGCCTGCGGAGCCGAAGTCTGCTACCTAAACTTTAGCACTAGCTCGTAACGTACTGAAATGTGAAGTCACTCAAAATCCAGCTATAGTAATGTAGTATCAGCTCATATATCGAATTCAATAAGATGAAAATATCATCATCATCAAACGACAGATGTCCAATGTTGACATATCATAGGTAAAGGATCTCCGCGTCGTCATCATGGCCTCCGGCACCGCCAGGCATTAGATGCAACGTCGTTTGTAAGCGTTCACATGGGAGGATTGGTGGGAGCCTGGTTAATTGATTAGCAGGTAACACCGCGATCAGATAAGGTTGCCCTCCCACAAAGACCGCCCCAAACAGTCAACATGGCCTCCGGTACCGCTGGGCAATAGCGGTTGTCGTACGTAGGGGTGTACATGTGGGTGGTTTTAGACCACTTCCCACCATGCTAACCCAATGCGGGTTGCTGAGAGTCAGAGCCTCATTTGTTGATTAGCAGGGTGCACCAGGCAGGTGAGGTTGGCTTGGGTCCCGTGAGTTGTTATACGGAACCCCTTACACCCCATACGACTATACTTTCAACAGTAGTTGCAAATATACATCATGTAATATCTACGTTATCCGTATGTAACAAAATTTTAAATCCGTAATAAACTCGAGCGGTCACAGAGCCTGATCCAGTTGAATTTATCATCAAAAAAAAATTATTAAACCGTGTATTTGGTATACCCGAATAAAACACTCCATTGCCGTACCGTATAGCGCGTGCTTCTAATGATGTGGCAACAAATTGCCCATAAAAAAACTTGATCATATCTGAACTATCACGAAATACATCAAAATGTATCTTTATTGGTTTCTTATTCAAAGGTCGGGTCATTCATTTATAGAATACTTGTTAATAACTCACTGTTTCAAATATTATTCGTATATACTATATATAATATATATCGCTTATATAATGGTTCAACTAGTGGTTACCCTCATTGCCGGGGACTCCCATGTAGGTACTGCAGCAGCCACTATAACAGCAAACAAACAGTACTGTGCAAACATTACTGTATTCCGATTTGAAGGACGCTGTCAACAAAATTACTGTGCTAACGTAACTTAAGATGTGACGTGTCAAGGCGGCGAGCACAATATGTTGTAGTGTATATCAACCTAACTAGCGCCATACTGTTTGCGAGCACATCACTTAGGATCAGGTGAACGTCTTAGCGCTTCGCAGCATAAAAAAAATATAGATTTGTATAAATGTAATATAAGATCCATTACGTGTGGAAATGTAATAAGAATCAATATATCATATATACATTACTATTCAAATATTACATTAACATCACAATATATGAGTAATATATAATCTGTGATGTATTTCAAATTTATTTTGTAAGCGAAATTTGTATTTGCGTCGTACAAAATATTAGCTGATTACGTAACGTTTATGAAAATATAACCAAGGTCATTATATTTATGTTAATATATTCAATGGAAACATTCTATTCTATTGCAAAAATAAAATTCCGATTGGAGTTATGCTTTACTCTACTTATACATACAAAAAAAAACTAATAGAAATCTGTAGTAGTATTTAAATATTCTGCCACTACAATACTTTGTTATAACAAAGTATAGTACCTACATTTAGTAATAATACTTTTATTGGTTCATGATCACTGCTATATGATCAATTCATAGCAATCGTATTATAATTTAGGAAGGAAAGGAGTACTATTCGGTACTGCATACGTTATTCTAGCACTACAAAGTGATAGGCAGGCGTATAATTTACCAGCAGGTGAACGTCCGCTTCCATTTATCAGCTCGTCGAAAATAAATTAATGTATTTTTAGACAGTAAGTACGTTTTACGTAAACCTTTATGTAACTGCGTAAAAACAAACTCACTTTCACTTGTTTCTGATGAATCTATACTCAGTGTATAGGATAGGCGCGAAAGTGACCTGTCAATTTCGGCGGGAAAGTGAACTGTCAATATTGCCGCCAAAAATAAAGTGTTCGGCTAACATACAAGCTGCATTGCCTTTTATGTTTGCAATGAAGTAAGATGACCTTAGTTTACGAGATTGTAAGTCTCATCTGCATCAGCCAGGTGTCCCAGTTTGCAGGCCGGTTTCGGTCATGTTAAAGCACTGTGGAGGTTTTACGCAAATTCAGTTAATGCGCAACTTCCGCTTTTGCATACTAATGATAGTGGGAAAATTATTAATATTTTTCATTTCAATAATCTCCCTTAGTGATATTGCGTTGATATGATAATTAACCCTATGGATTAGGGATGAAAAGAAACGCCGAAATAGTTTTAGTTTATTTTACAAACCATTCAGAGGTAGAAGTTTTATTAAATTTACAATTATTTTTAGACTCCTTCTCGCACAGGACGGCTGTGCCGCGGCCTCTGAAACAAAAACATACAAAATATTATTATAAGAAACTAAACAGATCAAAAAAATTAAGTTATAAGAGAAACTGGTGGACATGGGCCAAATATACCTCGACCAGGCAGGGATTTATATTGGGAATTTCGACCATTTCCCACCTGTGGCCCGTGAGTTGTTGTAGGGGACTTTATTATTAAAATATAAATAATAGGAAACCTCAAGTCTATTTATGTATACAGATTGAATATTATGTTTTATTCTATTGTTTTCATACAAAAGAAAATGTTTGCACATAATTGTCCTAACGTTATGCCGCCTGAGATATATATATATATATATATGAATACATTAGATTGAATACCTTGATACGAACCGTATATGCATTCTTATGGAGTCGTTAAATCAATTACACTATCCATTAGGAATCTGTATACACTCCGGGTGACGGTTTTACGTGGAAACAAAAAAACAGAAACATTTACTTCCACGCCATTGAAATCACTCGTCAGATTTCCGGTTGCTCGGCAACCAGTTGCGGCCGCAGTTTGAACGTAGATACCAAGTAATTTATGTAACACTTTACTCGCTGGTGGTAGGTCCCTGTTGCCGGAGACCACCTATATAGATATAACCACCACCGCAGTGCACATTTCTGTCGCCGAACAGTACAGTGTTCCGGTATGAAAGGCGTTATAGCTAGTGAAATTGCTAAGGTAACGAGAGGACGTCTTATGTCTCAAGGCGACGAGCATAATGTGGTGCTGTGTGTCAAGACCTAAGTAGCGTCACATTATTATGGGCGGGTGTATCACTCATTATCACGTGAACATCCCCCTCCTCGCGTCACTTCGTAACAAAAAAAAGAACTTTAACTCTGATTAAGTGTTGTTACAAAAACAATACCCATTCTTTATGTTAAAAGAGATAATAATATTCCTGTAAGAAAAATATTGTTCGTGTATAGAAAAATAATTATGTGATAAATCTAAATTTTTTCGTATTATATCTATACATAACATTTCTGTAACCTTTTTAATGTGTATCGAATAATATTAATCGTAATATTATAATAAATACACAGAAATAAACATTACAAGATATGAGAGAGCTAAAACTATATCATACATATATGTATGAACATTCCCACAGTGAATATCTCACTAGCGCTCCGTTACCGGCATACCGAATGTTTTACATACATACGGCCTCCATATGTAAATTACTGGGGTAATAATATTCAACATATTCGTCCTCAAAGCGACAAGCACTGCGATGCAGTATACATCATCCTGACTGGGACCGGGACCACGTTCTTACATATGATATGTAATAGCTGGACACCCTACTAGTTGCGTTAAATAAAATTAGTTCCATATACAACTTTTCGATAATTAAACTAAATTTAATACTATACTCTACTAGTCTAGATTACTGCTGAGATTCAAATTGATAAGATGGATGCTGTAGAAACAAAAAAAATTAGCTCTTCTCTTCAAACTGCACAGAGAAAACGGCTTTCGCCTGTCTCGTCCAACCCACTGCGAACACGATTACCTAATCAAACGAATCTCGTATTGATTCATTTTCTAACTCGACACCTGTTTTTACGTACGTGACGAGTGTTTAGTTTTCTATTCGATAGTTAACACTTGTGTAATAAAAAAAATATCAACGACCAAAACATTAAACCTCTTAAAGGCTACTAGTGGTAAGGCTCTAGGGAATCGCGGCAGATGATCCAAGTAGGTGCCACGGCAGCCCCAACAGCAGCCTACAAACATTATTGTGTAGGTATTGTAATAACGGAGACCTCGAGACTCAACATCTTATGTCTCAAGGCGACGAGAGCAATGCGGCGTAGTGTATCTGTTCTAAGTAGCGGTACGTTGTTATGGGCAGGCGTATCACTTACCGTCAGGTGAACGTCTCGCTCGTCTCGTAGCTTAATGAAATAAAAAAACTGGTGAAAGTTTTAAGGTAATGAAAGGTAACATCCTTGTGTAAAGGGCATCGATGCTTTAGAAGGGAATATGCAGAGTTACGTATAAAGTGAAAGATGAAGTGGTTGGAAGGTTCGCGTTAGTCCGTTATTGGTAACGAGGAAGTCACGATGATACTTCAAACAGAGAGCTGGTTAGAAGATACACATAGACACGCGCCGAGGTGGTTGTGTCGCAATCGTTCGGCATGCGGATTGTGCAAACGATCCAAGATCAAAACAAATAGCCCTATTGACGCAACGCGTAAGGGTGCGCCTTGGCACCGTGGCACCGTGGCACCGTGAGCATCACCACGCTGCTGTAGCAATACAGTGATGTCCAAAACAGTTCATCGACGTGTTCATCGCGAGCTCGTCTTCCACATTACTTTAATATCTCCATTCCTACAAAGCCTTATTCAAGCAAGCGAGTTAAAAGTTGTGTCGCTCGTTGTACACCAGCCGATATCCGAACGGTTGAATCAAAGATGATCTAGTTCATTGTAACTGTTGTTATTCATTTAGAAAGTTTTTTTTCTTCATTTCCAATTTTCCGTAATATTTGCAACATATTCACTGCTAGTTTAGGCTATTTACTTATTTTATAATATTTTTTACATTACACTTATGCTATCTAATCATTTAATATGTAATATTCACGGAAGTTAATATACAAACTGTACCACGACATATCTAATATATAATTGATAATAATATAATATTACTATTGCTCTCACTTGTTTATAATTAATAAGTCAAAATTAATAAAAAAAAGAAACAAAATAAACAGGTATTGCTTTGCTTACATAAAAACATGGTGACAATGAGGATGTTGACGTTTGACATTAACTTGCATTAATAAAGTGGAAAACCTGTAAAGGGTTTACTAAACAATAAACCATTACACTCCAGTTATTTATCTCGCGACTCATTCTGTATGAATTGCAAATGCTCTTCCAGAATGAAACAGCTTAATGGTTTGTTAACACTTATTTACATGTTTTGTAATCATTTCTATATACATGTACAACATAACAGGATTTAAAATAACCGCCTTCATGTATTTGACTATTTAATGTCAGCCATAATTAAAACCTGCTTCGTTACAAAAATCCTTTAAAAAAATAACATAATCATGAAGTGAAGGAATTCGATAAATTAAAACATCATTAGCTTCATAATGATAATTTTTAATGATATTTTATCAAATACTAATTTTTGTAAGTAGTTCACATAGTTGAACGCTACCGGTACAGATTAAATACGAAATTATACCATTTTAATTGACAGCTGTCATTCGTCATCACTCAGACCTATATCTGATACTGATAATAAATCTATTTTATTTTCTACTCATCATTATAATATATATCTACTTAAAATATAGATTAATTAGATAATTAAAGTGTTCAAAGAAAATAACCTAGATTGAGTGGTTACTGTAAGATATAGTTAAAAGGAAATTTTATTGTATCATTATTAAGACAATAATAAACATACTATGATATTGATTTTAAATTTAAACGCAGTAGAAAACATTAATACGTTTGCATCTTTTTAAATGAACAAAACGTGCTGCATTGAAAGTTCAAAAAAATATATTCAAATGTTGCCATGTATTCAAAGTTACATCCGGTTTGTTGATAAAAAAAGGATACAACCTACACAGTCGTGAACAAGGCCGTCCGCACAACGAGCTCGTGTTCATACACAACTGCATCTAACGCCACTAGATTCGTTAATAGTGCATTAGCTTCAAGTAGTGATGATCTTCAGTTAAGTTGAAAAAAAAACGAAACGGCAACATTACTTTAGTGTGATAAACAATTTTTAGATGTATGTATGTACCTGTCCACAAGAATTGCTAGTGAGAATGGTACATAGCTCTCAGTGTGATCACATCATAAATATTATATATAAGCATGACACACGACGTGTCCTGCTCATTGCCACTCGGAGCTAGCAATCTTTTGGACTGCATCGGCGACCTCGGCGACCTCGGCTCTCCTCACTTCTGTTTCGACCGGGCAGGGTAACCTCGAGGATAGCGCTGTCCGTTGATCCCTGCGCGACTTCATCTGGTCATTAGCCCATCACTATTCCCGCCAAACGGAGCCAAGGTCGACGCGCACGGACGGCACTATGTCGACACGCACATGACACCGGCGTTACGTCGATTTAACACAGATTTAGTCGATTTTCATTCGAAACCCGTAATATGAGGTAATCATTGTGTTTTATTGAGACGTGATTTAACTTACTACCTACATATATATATTCAACTCACTATATATACATATATATATATATATATATATTACGTATAGTTAAACCTGTTTTTTTAACAAACATCTATTTTAATCGGAGCTGATGCAAGCGTCATTGCAAAACCTGATACTTTACAATCCATTTGGACATCACCTAAGTGAGAAATATTATAACGTACAATTAATTAAAATTTATTGCTTTAATGAAACTTCGAGGCCTATGTCCAGCCGTGGACGTCTATCGGGTGATGATGATGATGAATTAAACCTATAAGGTTTTACTTTCATCCGCATACTACTTCATTAAAATAAGACTTTACTGGTAGTAAGTCCCTGCCGCCTGCCCGCCTAGGCAGTTACCGCCGCAGCTCCTATTTCTACCGACAAATATCACTGCATTCCGGTTTGAAGGGCCTAGTATAATTATTGGGGTAGGAAAACTCAGCATGTTATATTTCTGCGCCGAGCACAATACGGTGCAGTATATGTCATCCTAACTAGCGCCAAGTTATTGCGCGCAGGCGTAGTACTTACCATCAGATGAACGTCGTAGGTAATACCGCATCGTTCATTTCTAACAACAAATCGTGTGCAAATATTACTGTGTTCCGGTTCGAAAGACGCTGTAGCTAGTGAAATTACTGAGGTGACGACGCTTAACATCTTACGTATCGAGGCGACGAGCGCAATGTGGTGCTGTGTATATCATCCTACTTAGTGCCACAGTACCGTGGGCGCGACTCCTCTCGTAGCTTCGTTGAATTAAAAGAACCACTATAACTAAGCGGGACAATGACATGAACGATAGATCCGAAGAAGTTAATGTTTCTCATCAATCCTTTACCCGTAACTGTTAATGATTTGATGGTACTTATAGCGGAACTAATCAGTGATATATAATATGTTTGAAATTAATTATTGTAATGGAAAAACCTTTGGTGACGTCATCAGAAGAATAATGAATGTTTAATACTCGCGGTACTTATAGTGAAAAGGTCAGAGGAAGGGTCACAGCGTGGCGCGCTGTAAACATGATACATCATTCGCCGTCTGCCGACCAACCTGTTACATGCAGGTAACACGGAAATATTGTTATAACAATCAATTTTGTTTTTTAATATCCTATAGCTCCAAGATAGGACAAAGGTTCTTGGGCTCCATCCTTCATTTCATCCCACGTTTTTCTGATCTTTTTCTCTTCGTCTGCTGCAGTGCGGCGCCAAGTCTGCCAGATTCCAATCGAGCGCCTTTTTGGGAATATGGTTGGGATCTCTTCGTAGAGTATGGCCAATCTACTTCCATTTGAACTAAAATTTGATTTTTTCCGAAGTTTATAATGTGATAAAAACATATACAGCCTTCGCTTTGGAATAAATATCACCATACTATTTTACTTTTCGCTAACTCCGTATTTATTGACCAATCCATGTTTTCCTCAAAACCGCAACTTGACTTTCGACATTACACTTCGACTTTGATGAGTTGCTTAAAAAGTCGCCTCGTTTCGTGGCCTAGACCGTGTGTAACGTGGAGTCACCTTTGCGCAATCACAAATTATATGGTTCGCACATACACGAGTACGATTTGGGAAATTTTATTACAACTATGTTCATAACAAATAAACACATAACACTAGTACAGTCAAAACAAAAATTGTGATCCTAGCAGATGTCTCATTTAACCTATCGGGTCGACCGTACAGGAAGGAAACGCAACGTGGATTATCGATAAATAATATATATATAAAAATTATACCTTACTATAACAATTTAACTAGTCATCATCATCAGCTCATAATAATAAGTTATAAATCAAAACAAAAATCACCAGCATGATGCCCGATTGGTATTCTAGATTCGTGCTCGTGTTGTAACACGACACGACACATTGTTATTCCGTGTCGCACCTGACCTTTAGTGTTTTAACGAGGAGCTCTCGATTCACTACACCTGTTTATTGTGGACATCCCAGAGAATAATAATAGGGCCAAACTTAATTAAAAACAATCTGTATATAGCAACAGTCAAACAGCGAACTTTTACTTTTCAAGCTAATTGCGCGCACTGCGATTGGTAATGAAAGATATGGTAGATATTCGATTTACTTGAGTAACGAGATTTAATATCAGTTTATATCATCTTATCGTCTTCGTCACGTTGTTATGGGCAGTCGCATCACGTACTATCACGCGAACGTCGTGCTCGACTAGCAGATTTGGATATTTGCGATAAGAAAATAAGTTTTCTTTTACATTCTGACACCTGGCAAAACTAATAGAAAGTACTCTAGTATTTTCTGGTCTATCTTCCACTTTGACTTCTTACTCGATACTTAAAATGCGATAAAATCTTTAAAATGAAACTGCATTCTATGTATTATAATCACCCAAATATATTATCATTGGGTCAGGGCTGTTAGGGGTCCTGCTCAACAACTCGCGGGACTCCAGCCAATCTCGTGATGTAGCCTGCTAATCAACAAAGGAGGCTCTGACTCCTACTAACCCGATTTGGGCCAACCCCTACAAAAGACGGCCCTTGGTGCCCGGCTACACTGACAGCGCAGGACCGATCCATGTGAGGATCTTTGGGGGCAGGCCTATGTCTAGCAGTGGACGTCTAACGCCTGATGATGGTGATGAAGTATATCAAATCACTGTGAGAATCATTCAAAATAAAATTTTACTCATAATACACATATATCACAAATACGTAATATTTAATAAATCACTGTTTATCCTTGTCAATGTCAAACAGGTGTTGTCTATTAAAAGTCTATGGTTAAATTCGATTAGCAAAATTATTATACTAACATCACAAGTACGGAAAAAATGAAGATAAACAATTTTTATTATTTTCCTTATTCTTTATTATGATACAGTTGCGCCATTTTTATCGTCAGCAAAAAGTATCAGTAGCATAGCCACTGTTCTGTGTGATCGACATTCAAGTCATAAATAACTTACGAGTACATGTTAAAAATAAAATAGAGTACATGAACATAATAAAGTCAAAGCCTTAAAGGGTTCAATGTCAGAGCAATTGTCATTAAGGACAAGTTCAACGGGTGTCGTATTCGTTAAATTTTTGCGCCGACGCCACTTCCTCACGAGTGCGCGAGCTCGAAGCGTCTCGATCACCTTGAAACGGCATTCCGCTGCTGGCAACACATTATTATTAATAATCTGTGCTACGCCCACCTGCAGCGACTCAAACAATGAGTGCAGTCAACCAGAGCCACATGACTCTTAGTTGGTGTAAGATTGTGCTAAAATTATTTACTCTGTAATAATATAACAAGTAATAAAACGATGTGCTGTTCAAGGGAGATCTTATGTTTGCATCTTATTCTGGATTGATTTCTTTCCTCACTCACCTCTGCATCTCTTTTCATCCTAGATCGACTGGCAGAATGACTATAGACTTAAAGTCCGGATGTCATAAGCCTGCTCTATATTCCAATGTAACTTTCAATTAGTTTATTAACTTATTTAAAAAACCTATTAATCAATATCATCATCATTATCAGCCTTTGTTTATCCACTGTTGGATTTTGGCCTTTCCCAATGTCTTCCACCAAATGCGATTCTCAGCCTTTCGCTTCCACCGACTTCCGACCCCTCTGATGATGTGGTTAGTCCACCTGGAGGAAGAGCGTCCTACTCTTCTGCGACCCGTACGCGGCCTCCCCTTCAAGGTTTTCCTCCCCCAACGGTGGTCACTGAATTGAAATTTTATTTACACTAATATTATTTTGGATAATGGAAACAATCGATTTTACGAGTAGTTCACATGGTATTCGAATTTAAATGAATGGTAACATCTTATACTAATTAGCAGTGATTAATATTTTCCAGATATGTTTTAGATAACTAAAATACGCAAATACGACCGCACCAAACACTAATGATTTAAATTAATTAATACCAAAATTCTCTTCTTTTGAATATTCTTCATTAATATACATAATATATAGGACGTCATCATCAGCCGATAGACATCCTCCAAAGATCTCCACATCGATCAGTCCGTCGCTACCCAGGTTCAGGCCTGTTGCCAACGTTCATTATAGTCAGCATAGCAGGGGCCTTTGTTTGTAGGGATTCATTGGGGGGATTTGGGTTATTTCCCACCACGCTGACCCAATGCGGGTTGGTGGTAGATAGCTCGTTTGTTGATTAGCAGGGTCCACCACTAGCAGATGAGATTGCGTCATGTGAATTGTTGTACGAGAGCCTTCGCCCCCTAAATGTTTAATATATAATACATTAGATTTCCTTAACGCAGTTCATGTTTTATGAACTTTTAAAAAAAAATGAACGCCTAGAAGGTTGTTGAAGAGGCTTGTTCATTTTCACTGTGAGCATTCGCGTCCAGCCCCACACTTTCTAATCTGTTAAGTGACACTGTGACTCTATGGCTAATTCTGTACCGTCGTCAATTCTCTTAGCTGTACTCTGCTTCCGCATATAAAAAACATGTACAATACAAATACAAGATAAATTTAATGAACTAAGCCCACTTTCTCCGAGCCCATTACGTTACTTTACGTAAGACATTGGAATCAATCAATCACCGATATAAGAACTTGTTTTACCGCTCGTAATTTATTGCAGTTATCGGAAGTTGCAATGTTGTGGGAATTAACTAGGGGAGTGGACTTGTAACATGGATATCTGCGGTTCGATTCCTAGGCCACTTGTTATGGAGTATCGTTCGTGGTAGGGTGTTGAGGGGTATAAGGGGTCCCGCACCACAACTCACGGGACCCAAGCCTGCCTCACCTGCTCGTAGTGCAGCTTGCTAATCAACAAAAGAGGCTCAGGCTCCCTCTGATACGCGTTAGACCAGCGTGGTGGGAAATAGCCTAAATATTCCCTTATGAACCTCTAGTCTCCAGCGGTACTGGAGGCCATGCTGACTGTATGTGGAGAACTTTGGGAGGGGCCTATATCCAGCAGTGGACGTCTATCGGCTGATGACGATGAGGGTGTTTTCAAACTCACCTGGCAGTTACTATTCTCATACCGCGGCGTTCCTCTTAATACGAGAGCCAGGTTATTCTGCGCAAGCCACACTTGTCCATCCTCAGCCACCATGACGTATTGAGATAATATTTAACCCATTTAAGATATAAAAACAATATTTAATATATTATCAGTGCATATAAAACTTTAAGCTGATTTTCTGTCTGTGAATATAAATGTATATATAAATAAAATATATTTAAGGCAGCAAAAGCTTTAATAATCAAAAGTTATTGTAAAATGTTAATTATGAATTAAATTATTATCATTTGACTCGTACAATAAAAGCTTTTATACAATGGAATTTATTAAAAACCGTAAAGTTACTAAATCGATCTTTATAAGGAGCGATGAGCGCCATTTTGTTTCCTACGCACAGACAATTATGCGTGTGGTAAATTCCAATCGGACTGTGTAACAGATAATATATACGAATAAGGTCTTACGTAAATATACTGGCAACATTATTTTCGATCATTTGTAAAATATTAGTTTATAGCAACTCAATTATATCTATGAAAAATTATTATTTGTATAAATAAGTATGTTTTTGGAAATTATTAAATTCATAAAGACAATAGAATGTGATAACTAAAATAGTTTCTATCGATCATTCTTCCTTAGACCGTTGCGTTATTGAAGATGTTGGGGACAGAGCGATGTCCAGCAGTGGACGGCCATGAGCCGACATGTTGTTATGATGATGCTGATCTCACAACACGCTATTATGTTTTTATTGCAATCTTCTGCAATGCGGCACATTAGAGGCACTCTGGTTATATGAACTGATGCAATACTTAATTTTGAAATCACATTGCCGCCATTTTTTTGTTTTAAATTAGTATACAGGACACCAATAGTTAACTTTAGGTCGTTTGGTGAAATAAAAGAGTAGTTATTATGACGAGTTGATGGATTTCCAAAGTATATCGCGTTTCGTGCGCTCGGTTAAGCGAAGTGTTTACGTAATAATTGCGTAACTATTGGATCTACAAAATGATTCGGGGTAATAACAAATTGTGAGTGTGCGATGTGATATTACACGTTTTGCGTCGCTATCGAGTTTACGCACATTGTATGTTTTTATTGAATCACTTCATACATTACCCACTTTCTAAGAGCATCTTAAGGCCTGATGCAGTATTTAAGTTTCGCAAACATTGTTGCGATTTCAACTTATTTGTTACTCATAACGATGTCGATTCATTTAAACTACATTATACTAAAACATATTAAAAAAACTACTTAAAGTATTAAAGATGAAAATAGGGTATATCATATACATACCAAGATGTTTCCGACAGTTTGCATGCAATGTGTACGATTGACATAGTATGCACACATCAGAAAGCGGACTGCGTCACTTAAACATCGTGCAACGTTGGCAGCTGCGGAGCGGGGGCGGCACTCGGCGGTGCAGGGTCGTGCGTGCACTGACCAAACTTTTTGATCGCGGAGAGGGAATGGCCACAAACGTCCTTGTCGCCATCCGATCCAACTTGAAAATGGTTTAAAACAAGAGTACCTTAATAATGAATATAATAAAAAAAAACACATTTTGAAAATGTCTTTTATTTTCAGGATCTGTACTACGACGTTGATTACGATCTTTTCTGATGTTAAGTTCTCCTTTTCCTTTGCTGTTCCGTTCAAGAACCGAGCAGCCGTAACTCTTTGTTCGTAGGATTGTTAAAAAGTAAAAAGAAAGAGAAGAATGTATAGCTCAGTTTAGTCTTTACTTCTTCATTCGCTTTGCGACATAAGACGTTAAGTATTACTTCAGTCATTTCACTAGCTACAGCGCGCTTCAAACCGGAACACAGTAATGTTTATCGGCTTCAATCGGCGCTGCGGTGGCACCTAAGTAGATCGTCTTCAGCTACAGAGACCTATCGCCAATATTTCTACCATACTCTATATTGCAAGTTGAAAATGTTCTCTATATATACATATGTATATGTATATACATATATACGGTAGCCGGCGCCGTCCTCTTTGCTGGCCGTGAGATAAATTAAGACTTAAAATTTGTCTCAAACATTCCTTGAGAGCAACCGCAGCCGCAATAGATTTTCTATAGCAACCGTTACCATAGCAACCGCACAAATAATACTAAATAAAGATGTTTTTAAAAGTTAGTTAGAAATAAAATTATGTAGGATCTATGAAATTAGAAAAATAAATAGCCTTTAAGCATCAACAAGTCATCCTGCACCGAGTGCTCGTGTTACCAAGTCCATACACCTACATTCACTACTTTTCAAGTGATTGGCGAACATACAAAACTCATTTTATATATATATATGTATATATATGTATATATATATATATAAAATAAGCTTAACTTTTTTTTCCTGAAAATTTTATGTAAAACTAAAGTCATCTAATAATTGTCACGCTATCAAATAGTTCCCATTCGCAATTTGCAACTTTAGCGTAAGTAAACCGTAACATCTGCAAGGTATACATATATATATATGCAATTGAACACTATTATTGAAACATGCTAACCTAACGCCGTGTTGAGTGGAGCATACTTTTGTTCCACTTAACGAAACCTCATGACTCCGTACGTATGTAATATAATATAATATAAGATGGAAGTGTTCATCGCAAAGTTAACTGCGGCTCCGCCACGCAACTTGTGACCATTACATACTGTGCATGCTTACTTACGTTTCCTGTTCTCAAATGTTCATTTTTAATTAAACCTGTTATGAAAGTACACTAACTGTGTACCTTTCAATTTCTCACATGAAATTCTAGTAAATTATTATCATACGATACAGTAGTAGTGTTATTAAGTGATTCTCTACTTATCATATATATAAGTATGTATTATATTATCACAGGAGGAAAAAGTAATTACATTTCGTTATGTTCCGACCAAAGATCGATATCTCGTAAAATATCGATCAAGGATCGTTATGTCGTATAGTACCGATCGAGGATCGACATCTCGTAAAATATTGATCAAGGACTGACATCTGTTCAAGTAACGATCAAAGATCGATATCGCGTAAAATACAGATGAAGGATCGATATCTCGTAAAGTAATGATCAAGGATTGATATCTGATAAATAAATAATCTAGAATAGATATTTTATATAAGTAATGGTGAAGGAATTTCATATTTATATTCTTTTAAAAAGCAACTTTCGCACTACAACAATTGTTTTGATTATTTTTCTTTGATCCATTCAATTGTGAATTACAGGGTGTTATTAATTAAAACAAAATAAGTGCTAAGATTTGTATGCGAGATGCGTTACAAAGGCTACCTTACCTTGCCGACGAAGCATTCCATAAACGTATTACATATAATACTGTATTTTAAGCGAAAAGAAATTGTAATCTTTGTATTTTATTTATTACTGTTTAATTATTATAAAAAAAAAACAAGATTACATAGATATGCATTATTCATAAAACCTAATGCAATTCCTCATCATCAGTCATAATCTAATATATGGATATCAGGCATAATCTAATATGCTACGTAGTTTTATTAATTCAATATGTTAATTAATATAAAAGTGGAGCAGCGCGACGCACACCAGTTAGTAAGTGGTAAGTTTAAAAAAAGTGACGCAAGTTAAGATGATGGTAGCCGCGGCTAACCAGCACGGAACCCTACCACTTAACTAACTCTGCAACGTGTGGCCTCGGAATCGAACCGGGTACTTCCGTGTTACTGCGTTATGAAACAATGACAGTAATCTATTATATGTTACATAAAAAAAACTTTATCCGTACACGCACCCAGCTACGCAGTTATTTCTGGTCTGCTCTCGCGTCGGCTGCGCGGCCGCAGGGCAAGCAGCTAAGTTACCCCGACGGCTTATTGCACAACCTGACCGCGACGCGCTACCTATGCTACACGCAGTTGGTCATTATATGATATAGTATTAATTAACATTTATTTGTATTACTTATTAAATGTATTATTCATATACTCTAATACTTTTTTTTTAATATAATTACGAATATTTAGGCATTACTGTAGCCTCCGTTGCGCAGTGGTTAACCAGTCGCCTTTTAGCACGGAAGTTCAAAATTCAATTCGGCCATACATTGTGATTAACAGTATCGATGGTGCCAGCAGTGAACGTTAGGATAGGAGTTAGTTTCCTACGCGAGTACGCTTCACCATCTCCAGCCTCATTATCATTTAACACCGTATGAAATGGAGGTTTTGTTAAACATTATACAGATAAAAAGTACTACTATTTCAAAGAACCAAAGAACTGCTAAAAACAAAACTGCACCTAAAATGTATATTTTTTTTTATATGATCACGCCTTTATCCCGGTAGGGGTAGACAGAGGTGAATAAACACCCACTTTTCGCCAGATGTGGTCAGATTAGGTCCCATGTAACAGGGGACGAGCCTGTTGCTACTTTATTGGGTCCTCCACACGCACACACACACAAAGATGATGTCAGTGTGCGGGTTTCCTCGCGATGTTTTCCTTCCCCGTTTGTATCTCGCTGCTGTAACTAAAGTCCACAAATGTACATAACTTTATATTAAGTCATTGGTACATGCCGAGGTTCGAACCCGCGGCCTTCGGAATGAAAGCCGCACGCTCTAACCGTTAGGCCAGCGAGCACCTAAAACAGCTTCACATATAATCTGGTTCAATATCCAGTAGTATAATATATTATTCTATAACCTATCCGAATATTGGACCCGTAACATTCTCGCGTCTCCAACGGCTGTGATATACCACCACGCGGATCAATATGACTAAATCATGACAATCCAGCTTCATTTTCTATGATCTTTTCATATTATTAACGTTATAACACTATTCATAAGTTTTTAATTAACTATAAAAACCTTTACTGTTATATTAAAGTTAACCTTTGAAGAAATTATTAAATACCATATTTGATTAAAATGATATATTTGTAATTGTACCAATTGAATTCAAGATGAAGTTCTGGAAAATTCTTTGAGCTTATATGCGTTCTTTATTATAGGTTTCCCGTACATACATAGTTGACAAAAGCTATAACACAAAATAGAGATAGATTTAGATGAATGATTAGTAGGGCCGATCCCAAGTAAATATGGGACAAGGTCTAGGGTGAAGAAGACAATATGATTTATAATATCATAACATCACAAATATTTTTTCTAAGATGGTTGAATTTTAAAATCATGTTAAACATAATGGTGGGATTAAATAAAACTAACCGTTTGTCCGTTTGTTTGTCGGCAGGCACCGAGAACGAACAGGAACTTCACCCGACGCACGAGGCCGGCGAGCGTTGCGGTCACTACGGAGGCCGGCACGCCGGCCGCAGACCTCGCGGAGACCACCACCAACAGATACACCAGGCGCGGGAATTCGAAATTCAAACCGCGCAAAGAACTCGCGGCCAAAGCGCCGAGTGAGAAAACGCGGGAAGCGGACAACGAGGCGGGTGCGGCGGGCGCGGCGGGCGGAGCGTCTGCGCAGGCGCGGCGGCCATATTTGAACGGCGGCGCCGCGCGCACTGACCGGCCGCCGCGCAACTTCGCGCGCACCCGGCCGGGTGGGGCGAACGGTGAGTCCGGTTTCATAGCCGCGCAACTCGCTACGCTACTTTCAAACGCTGCACGCCTTTTTCGCTTCTAACACTTCCACATAACATCTACAACCGCGTCCCCGTTTCAATAATTACCGACGGCGCCGTGTGCGCCGCCGTCCATAGAACTGTACAGGTCTCGCAATAGTGCGCTTCTAGCTGGATGTTGACTATGGAAAGCTGCGGCGCAGTTCGCTTACGATGTTGTGTGAAGATAAAGTTCTTACATTCGACAATCTCATTGACGAAAATTATACTACATAAATAAAATATATTACTTCATCGGTAGTAGGCCCTTGTTTCCGGAGACCGTTTATGTAGGAGCCACCACAGCGCCTATTTCTGCCTCCAAAAAATACTGTGTAAACATTACTGTGCTTCAGTTTAAAGGACGCCGTAGCTTGTGTAGTTGCTGAGGTAAATAGGCTCAACATCTTAGGTCTCAAGGCGACGAGCACAATGTGGTGCAGTGTATATCATTCTAACAAGCGCCACGGTATTAGGAGAGGTCGTGTCACTACCATCAGGTAAACGTCCATGGCTTCATAGAACAATAAAAAAACAGTATAATATTTTACAACTGTCAATTTTACAGATCACAGATATTTTATAAAATGTTACATACTAATAACTTCAGTAAGTGAAATAAACTTGGATCGGACAAATTTTAATTAACTTTTCTATCAATCGCGTTGTTTATTCTTTCGTTAAATTAATTATGAGGTAATTTGTTATTAACAAAGCAAAGCTGTTATTTAATGTATAAATACACTTTACATTGATTCGTCAACAAAGCAATGGCCCTGTCCTTGGCAGACCATTCGTTACACGTGCTGTGACAAAAAAATATCTCCAATACGAATACAATAAACGGAGAATTACGTTATCATCGTTGAAGCGTGATAATGTAAACAAATATACAACCTTTGCACTTTAAAAGGGTATATAATCTTATTTTTTTAATATCTAATAACTATAATAGTAATAACTTGTCCATTTTATTTGTTATAATTCAATATTTTATTACTTTTATGATTACAGGCCTTGTCTATATATACTGGGTTAAAGTTTAGTTTTGTAACTTTATCTACATATACATATACATATATATATATATATATAAATATTGAAAACGGGTTTCCTTTGCTCGAAAATCGCGTGAAAATTAAGGAATATATTAACGTGGGAACTTGAGCATTTGTCGCGGAATGATGTCTAGATGGTTATAGGCTATTTATTATTTGGATTTTATAGATCCTTCACCGTTTTATTTCTTATGTACTATTATACAGATTTTCATTTCGTATTATTTATGCGGTCGCTATAGCAACGGCTGCTATAGAAAATAGGCAGTTGCTCTCAAGGAATATTTCAGACAAATTTTAAGTCTAATTTTATTTTACGACCAGCAAACCGGACGGAACAGCTAGTATACCATATAAATATAGAAACATTGCTCACAGTAAATAGTAAATTGAAAATAAAGCCATAGTATCGGTTAATTTCCAAAACGATTGTACTGATTTCGATAAGGATTTCACTATGATATGATAAAAAAATAATAATAATATAGTCAAATTTTTATTATATTCCTTTAGCCTTGTTGGTTCTTGTTATCCCAGTAACTATACTAGGTTTAGATACTAGGATAATAAGACACCTTATGCATCAAACAACGCGCATTATACGGTGCAGTGTAAACATCGCGGCGTCAAAATTAAGAGTTGAATAAAAAAGATGATAAAATAGATTTCTATGTAAATATACCTGTTATTTTTTATCTGGACCGCTATTTGCCACGAAGACGATCGCATTCAAACAAGAAGTAAACTATCTTATGTACATGTAAGAACAACAATTTTGACCTTCAGGTATTCCTATAAGTGATCTTTGTGTAAAGGTCATTAATAACAAGTTTTTAAAGGTATTATAAATAAAATAACATAAATATGTTTATGTTATTTATAATACCTTTAAAAACCATACCGGAAGACGTAGTGTTGGCAGCCCCGTCCTCCCATCAGGTGGTCCGACGAACTGGTGAACGTTGCGGAAAGCAGCTTGACGCGAGCAGCCCAGGATCGATCGATGTGGAGATCTTTGGGGGAGTCTTATGTCCAGCAGTGGACTTCTGCCGGCTGATGATGATGTATCATTGGACTTCGTAAATAATAACAAAGTGATAGCTCAGTTTGTAAGGCGGTAAATACTATACGTCGTGAAGAGGGAGCTTTGATCCCTGACGTATGATGTGTCGTACACTGCTTGTGGGTCTCTGTTACTGGGACCGTCTTCATTCTCCAAGAATTTCAATATCAAACGGGTCTTAAACTGTCCAAATGCAGATAAAAGGTTCATTATCATTACTTCAGTCTATTGTCGTCCACTGCTAGATATGGGCCTAGCCACCAACAACAATCCTGAGCTGTTCTGATGCTGACACGGAATCCATCATCATCGTTATATCAGTCTGTTATCGTCTGCTGCAGATAGATGAGTACTACCGCAACGTCTATTTCTGCCGCCAAACAGTACTGTGCAAACATTACCGTGTCCTGGTTCGAAGGGCGTGATAGCTACTGTAATTACTTTGGCAACGAGACTCAACATCTTATCACTCAGGCGACGAGCGCAATATGGTGCAATATATAACATCCAAGACCAGGTGAACGTCTGTATCGTCGCTTAATTGTAAAAAAAAATTTGCTCACTCTTCCTGTGAACGAAAGCGTGCTATAGTAACTGTTCCAAGAACAAGTTTCAGCAGATATATGAAGCATCCACCAACCCTCACATGACCAGCGCGTTACATATTTTGAACTGTGTTCATTTTTTCTGCTTAATGCTAACAGATCTATTGAAGCAAGTTAAAAATATAACTATTAAGTTACGGTTAAAAATAGCATAGATTCAAGAGAATCCAAGACCTCCGCGGAGGTCGTTGCGACGAGTTTTACCAATGAAATGCAAATAGTTCTGGTCAGCACCCGTCCGCCGCGATGAGGGACTAGTTTTACATCCGAAGCTTTCTCTATTAAATATGAAGTAGGGGACGCTGCTTGAATATTTAAACGTAATTGTAGTGTATTGCATGCAGCAGATTAATAATATGATTACTTTCTTCTGTAGAGACGTAGCTTCTATATTAGTTGCTCCATGTTTTATACCCTCCCTGGATCAATAGGACATTAACGATTACTCGCGGGATGGTAAGAGCTATATCCTGCTTAAGCGAAAATCATTACAGACGTCGACTATTAGACATAGGCCTCCCCAAAAGATCCCCATATCAACCGGTCCTGTGCTGTCCGCATCTAGCGGCTTCCAGCGACCTTCAGTCGTTTGTATGGGAGGATTTGGGCCATTTCCCACCACGCTGGCTCAATGCGGGTTGGTGGGAGCCAAAGCCTAGTTTATTGATTAGCAGGGCGCACCACGAGCAGTTGAGGTTGGCTTAGGTCCTATGAGTTCCCCTCGAACTGGTTTCCGCATTGTCGAAGCGGTGGGGCTCAGTAGCCATGGCTTAGTCCTCCCATGGTGCAGTGAAGAGGAACCTACCCGGCTAGTTCGAGGGGTAGGATCGGTCCGCGCCGCTCCAAGTTAGAGCTCCGAAGATCCGTGAGCTCTGCTCGGATGCGTGCCGGTGGGCTGCAGGGTCAGATCTATACTGCTCTTTGCAGCCGAGCCAAGTGTGCAAACATTACTGTGTCCCGGTTTGGAGAGCGGTGTAGACAGCGAAATTTCTGGGGCAACGAAATTTGACATCTCATGTGCGACGAGCGCAACACGGTGCAGTGTATAACAACCTAACTAGCGCCATGTTGTTATAGGCGGCCGTGTCACTTACTATCAGGTGAACGACTCACTATTCTCGTCACTTAACGATCCGTAAATTGCTCCGACGCCAGCGATGTGATTCTCACGTGAACTTTGTCGTCGTACACCGATTGCGCTACACAGGCCAATTTCACACATCTTTTAACTCGACACGCGGCCATTTTGTACTGTCACAGTCGCGTGCTGTAGCTCTAATGGAGTGATTAACAGTTATATAGATAACTAAAAAGCAGCACTCTCGCACAGTAGTAACTCACGGGATCCAAATCAATCTCAACTGCTCGTGGTGCGCTCTGCTAATCAACAAACCACCACCTCTCACCAACCCGCATTGAGCTCGCGTTGGAAAGTGATCCAAATCACCCCCCCCCCTATATAAACCCCTACAGTGGACAGCTTCTAGTGGGAAGCCGCTGGATGCCGGCAGCGCAGGATCGTTCGATGTGGAAATCTTTGTTGGGAGGACTATGTTCAGTAGTGGACGTCTATCGGCGGATTATTGATTACTAGATACTGGTAGGTCTCGATTGCCGGGGACCGGCTAGATACCACAGCGGCTCCTATTTCTGCCGCCAAATAGTACTGTGCAAATATTAATTTGGTTCGGTTTGAAGTGCGCTGTAGTTAGTTTAATTGTTAGGGTAACGTGACAATATCTTATGTGTCAGGCGACGAATGCAATGTGGAGCAGTGCATCATATATATCATTGTAACTAACGCTACGTTATTATGGGCAAACGTATCACTTACCATCAAGTGAACGTTCCGCTCGTGTCATCACTTAATTGAAAAAAAAATTAATTTCATTTTTGCTAAAAAGCTACTGTGTTTATCTAGGAATAAGCATTTTTACATAGGAAAGAGTCATTTATTCACCACACTGGTGAAGTGAGGGTTGATGGAAAGTTTCGTCACATGTTCCATCACCTTAAGGTCATTCCCGCTTGGAATCCAATCTGCACCTCTCCGCGATAGTATAGCGCCGGGCACGACAACCTTTTGAGTCAGAATCTAAAATGACAAATTATAAAATTTCAAGGTTATCAAAGAGCCATGAGTATTTCTTGACAACAATATGATAGTGCCATAGATAAGTTTTAAAAAAAAAATATCTGTTTTAATTATTCAAAACGGATAGTGTTCTTTCGTAATAAATTATATTATATAATATATGTACGGTAATATTAAATAATTACTTATTATTTAAACAAAAAAATTGAAACAGTTATACATTTACCAACGACGCGTACTTCAATAACAAACAATAGAGTAAACAAATTCAACCGCGGCGCGGCAGGGGCGGAGCGGCAGGGGCGGCGCGGCAGGGGCGGCGCGGCAGGGGCGGCGCGGCAGGGCGGACGTCGGCGCAATGTACGTGTAAGTGGCTTACGGATGGAAATGATGACTGGTCCTAGTTAATGAAGTCCCAGAGAACGGATTGTTTTTTAATATATGATAAATTATATGTGTATGGAACTAAAGAGCCGGAGCCTCACACCAAACTGCTCAGGAGCCGCAGGTTGCCGACCGCTGGTACAGCGTGCACGATTGCCTTACAAACAGAACTGTCACGGCGTTCTTTGTCTGGCCGAGCTTATTAGTTGGCATGTATTCAGTACGTGTGACATAAACTCTCGCAGTATTGCACCAGGTGCACCATAGACAACGAACTAAGATGGCCGACAAAGGCGTACAAGCTTGCCACATTAATAACATAATTGCCGCGGAATTGTCCTATGGAAAAGAAGAAAAAACACACTGAAATCGCTCACGAGTCTGCGTAATACGTGAAGTTGCGTACGAGAATGGTATTGTGTAACATTTGAATTATATATCGTAGTGTAAGCACTGCTGAACCTTTCGCTGTGGCGCTGATTGAGGTCCGATCATTAGAGAATACCTTTAACGGGAGACTGAATTTAAGCTTTACTGGTGGTGAGTCTCTGTTGCCGGAGATCGTCTAGGTACATGTGTACTCAGCTTCATGGTCTCGGGCTAGTAAGAACAGGACTAAGGTAAGCCCTGCCTGACGCAGAAGGCGACCGAAAGGGTCTAGGTGTTGCGCGAGTCTTGAGTCTTATCTCTCAATAAGCGAATCGAGTGGGAAGCGTATGAATCAATGATGGTACTTAGGAGGGTTCGACCCTCCCTCAGAAACGTGCACACCGACGTAAACCTAAAGGAGTAAAATAAATATTGTTTTTTTGAAGATCTTCAACTAGCTGTACCTCGCTCGTTATGCTGGTCATAATATAGAATTAGATTTGAAATTTATCAGAAATATTCCCGCCCTGCAACCTGCAGCCCTCCGAACCACTCCCCGTTATTAACACCCCCGCAATACATTTTGGGGGTAATGTTTCATAAAAGATGACCTGTACTCGGCAAAAGGAATATTCCTACCAAACTCAAGTCTGCTGAAGTTGTGCTTTCAAAGATATGGTTCTGAATAAAGTTTTTATAGCGGGGTAATATTTCTTAAAAGATACCTCGCTTCTGGGGGAAGACAAGGTTATGTGGGGTTTCTACCCACTAAAACCCCGTCGGTGGTCTCCGTCAGTGCATTAGGAGGGGCTTTGGAATCTCGTACCTGACGCACCTGTGCCCCTCCGCACTCTGGCTAAAACATCCCACGGAAGAGCAAAGCCCTACTTAGCACCACCGCTGTGGTACCGCAAATACAAGACCACCATGCATTAGAGCTCTGCGGGCCCCCACCCTAAAAGCCCACGAACCTGAAGACCCTTTTAGTCGCCTTGTACAACAGGTAGGGAACACCTTAGTCGTAAATGTATATATATGAACCATCACATAACGCACTGGATACGAGCAAAGCGGATCGACGCGGAGATCTTTGGGGCAGGCATATGTCCAGCAGTGGACGTAAATCGGCCGATGATGATGATGATATATGAACAGTACACACATAGCTACATTTACAGAGAGTATGAATAAAGCAGAGCTCTCTTCACAATCAGACTGTTTCCGCACTTCCTGCTTGGCGCCCGAACAATGGGAACATTTGCCGCTTCGCAAAACGCCATTTTGTTTCGCGAACCGGATTCACGCCGTCCGATAACATCGGCCCATCTGTGATAACGCTTATGATGTTTTTGGATTACAACCAGCCGACAAACAGTAGTGCACAAACATTATCATATTCCGGTTTGAAAGGCGCTGTAGCCAGAGAAGTTACTGGGGTACAGAGAATAATTATGACATGTCTAAGGCGACGATCACAATTTGGTGTATTGTATCATCTTAACGAGCGCCATGTTATTACGAGCGGACGTATCACGTATCACTTATCACTTAAAATCAAGTGAACGTGCCGTCTCGTCACTCCGTTGGATAACATATTTCTAACCTCAAACTTGACTTGATCTTTTTGTTAATTACAATTCACATCATTGTTTTAGTTGTTTTAATGATTTGGGCCAGATCATCATCATCATCAAATTGTTCTTGATCTTTTCCATGATATATGAGTTCTTCAAGTTTATTATTACTTTTAAATTTCTCAAACAATATTTCGTTTTCTCTTTATTTATATATCATCATGTCAGCCTTCGTTTCTCCACCGCTGAACATAGACCTGCCCCAATGTCTTCCGCTCAACTTCTCGCATCTACCTACTTCCGATTGCTCTGATGATGTCGTCGGTCCATCTGACGGGAGGACCATGTCCACCATATATAGACATAATAGATGTTGTACTAGTATGTCGGGATCCATGTGCTCTGTGTGAGTAAAGTTCCTGAATAAAATGTAAACCCTGGACTTGTTGTCTAACATTAGATTCTCTTGAGGTGTAAGGGGTCCCACACCACAACTCACGGAACCCAAGCTAACCTCGTCTGCTCGTAGTGAACTGCTAATCAACAAACGAGGCTCTGGCTCCTACCAATCTATATTGGGCCAGCGTGGTGGAAATGGCCCAATCCCACCGTACGAACCCTTACAAGCGAAGGTCGCGTGAACCCGCTTGACGCTGCGATCGTTCAGGAGGTCTATGTTCAGCAGCGGACGTCTATCGGCTGATGATGAGATTCTCTGAATATTTCGTTCAACCTCAATTGAGTTTTAAGACAAATAAATACAATCATTATTACTATTACACGATAAACTCTGCTGAAGGGAAATGAAATGAGAATATTGTTTTTGTTTTATCATAAGATTGTTTTATATATACATACATAGAGACTCGTCAGGATATCTCTGGACCCATAAGGGCTGGACACTGGAAATTTGGTAGCAATATTCCTTTTGACGAGTGTAGATCAGCTGAGAATGGATTTTATAAAATCTCTTCCCCAAAGGGAGTTGCGCGTGTGTGTTGAGCAGGAAAACGGGCGAGGAACATAATAATTAGATATTAATTAAAAACTACACAGACTATAAAAAGCTTGTGTATGTATATCTGCTTTACTTAATACCAGTAGAAAAATGAATAAAATTCATATTTATTATTAGTAACTTGAATAATGTGAAGAGTTAGCAGCGTGAAGCTGAGGCGTGAGTAAAACAAATTGTTCTGTTTGTTCAAAGAGAAAGCTGCTGGTATATTACCGCGAGGCCGCAGACTCGTAGCTTTCCGTCCGAGAGGTTACTAATTATACTAATTAAACATTTTCTTTCATTTCTAAATAAGTTTATGCTTAAGCACATGGAAACTACGTAAGTTATGACTATAACTAATAGACGTTTAGACAGAATACATCCATTGACCACAATAACTCTGCCTGTGTCTTTGTAATGGAAATATGTCGGTACCTATTCATTTTTTTTAATTTAATTAAGCAATGAGACGAGCTGAACGTTCACTTAATGGTAAGTGATACGCCCGCTCATAACAGCGTGGTGCTAATTAAGATGGCATTCATAGCACCGCATTACGCTCGTCGCCGTGAGACATAAGATATTGTCTCCAGTAATTGCACTAGCTACAACGCCCTTCAAACCGGAACACAGTAATGTTTGCACGGTACTATTTGTCGGCTACAAGAGAAGATACAGTGGTACCGACCTTGATGGTCTCCGGCAACAGACATCTACCACCAGTAAAAATTATCAGAGAAAAGCATCAATGGTATTATTTAACCTATAAAGTCCATTCCATGTGGTTCCGGAAACTAACCGGGGACTTCCGTTACACAGCAAACTGCCCACTAAGCTATAGCGGCAGTATTGTTATTCGAGTCATCGTCAAAGGCTGCGTCCGCTGATGACTAAGCCGCCCGAGGAGATGGGGAGAAAGCCGCCCGCCGGCCGCCGGCCGCCGCCCGCCGCCCGTGACGGCCGCACAGACGTACTTTCATCGTTTATATAATATAAGATAATGACTGTACACCGATTACCCCTCCCCCTGTGCCCGTCGGCTGCTCCAGCTCCCCCCGGTCGCGTCGTGGTCAAATTCCAGTTAAAAAAAAGTCAGAACATTGTAAATAGAGAAAAGGAAAGCGGCGGATAGTTTGAGCTCCTCTTGCCGGTGAAATCTTTGAAGAAAGTACGTAATTATAAGAAGCGAATCAAAGCGCATCGAGTCGAGCTCGTGGGAGCCTTATACAGAAGTCAACAGGTTCTCGTGTGGCATTAATAGGCGCTTTCCTTACTTGACGACTACATGGAAAGTACTAGCATTAGGAGTAGTAAGTTGGTTACTTTTTATCCGGCGAAGCTACTCACAAGCGGCGAATGCACCTCGAGGTGATACTTCTCAAATCGAGTTATGGCGTGGACAGTAGTACATTGTACTCGTGCCGTACCTACGAGATATGAGAAGTATAACACTGCATTATCGCAGTCATCTAACCAATTACATCGTCCTTTAAACCGGAACGCAGTAATGTTCGTACACTAATGTTTCTAGGTAATTGACGCTTACAAACTACATCATCATTCTCATCATATATGATACGTCCACTGCGGGACATAGTTGTGCCCCAAAGATTCAGAGGGTAAATCTTCGAAAAGGTACTCTGTCTTCTGGAGAGAATTCAATGTTATGTGTAGATTTATCCTCACTAGAACCCCCTCGGGGGTCACCTTTGGCGAAGTCACGGGATCTCCGTTCGGAACACAACCCACTTTAAAAGGCGACGAATACCCCCACCTTGACCGCCAACGACCCCATACTCACGGAACCCAAGCCAACCTCACCCGCTCGTGGTATACCCTGTTAATCAACAAATGAGACTCTGGCTCACAATAACCCGCATTGGGCCAGTACGGTAGAAAGTGGCGCAAATCCCGCCGCATGAACCCCTACAAATGACGGTCCCTACTGCCCGGCAGCAGCGGAGGCCATGCTCACTGAGGACCGATCGATGTGGTCATCTTTGCGGGAGGCCTATGTCCAACAGTGGACGCCTATCAGCTCATGGTGATGATGATAGCTTAAATTTTGTCATATCATACTTGAAAACTATTATAAAAGTAACTTTTATATCAGAAATAAAGTTTTTTGAGAACCAATGATTTGCGAAGTACCGTCACCACCAAATTTTACTGGTGATACGGCTCTGATGCCGGAGACCTCTAGATAGTTACCACCGCAGCTCCTATTACATCCGACAAACAGTAATGTGCAAACGTTACTGTCCCGGCTTATAGGGCCCTGCAGCTAATGATTACTTTTTTTTTTTTTTTTGATATCGGTGGTGGAAATGCTGTTACCGCATACCCAGCGTCCTTTTCAGGGGGGAGACGCCAAGTTATGTGGGGCTCGGGGCCACTGAGATGTTGTGCGTGACCCCCATACCCACTAAAACCACCACCGCTTGTCCCGCAATACGCATACTGGAGACGCCCGGGTTTCAGCCAAGCAACTCTCCGGGCGCCTCCGCGTATAAAACTCCTCCTGGTGGGTGCCCGCGGGGAGCAAAGGCACCCACCTGCCGTCCCGTACCAGCCCCTCGCGGGACCGGCACGTTGGGGCCCCCGACCCCACAGACGACCGCGCGCGCTCACGACGGAGCGCATGCCCGGCCGCCGCCTTCCCGTGAAGGAATTGGGCGGCGGCCTCCTCCCTCCAGACTCCCCCCCCTCGTCAAAGTGGGAGGGGGGGACAAAAACCAAGACTCCCCCGGGGGACGCACCCCCAGGGGAAACACGACAAAAGGCCCAAAGGGCCACGCCCATGGCCCGAAGGCCCCCTCACACCGTGTGCAGCTAATGATTACTAAGATAACTAGGCTTAACAACGTATATCTCACACTAATGCCATTTTATACTCATCGCTTTATATATATCATCCTAACTAAGGATGCTTTGTTATAGGCAAGCGTATCACCTACCATCAGGTGAACATCCCGCTCATCTCACTGTTTAGCAAAAGAAAAAAAAAAAAAATTATCATCACACACTGTAAATCCGTTTCCACATAGATCGTTTACGTCGCTTAATAATTACGACATACTCAATATTTACCGTTTTCCATTACACCGTTTACCATTTTAATATTAACTTACCATTTATGGTCCTAACGTTGTGTAAATACTTCACCTTGAATATTGCAACGCGCGTAAAGAATTACTGACATAGTTTTTATGTAAATAGCTTCTGAGTCAACCGACACTTCCTGGCAGGCCTCGCCTTGGTTAGATTACATTCTGATTGACGTACCATTACAAGTGTATGAATGATTTAACTGCATATTAAAAGTTCTTTTTTAAATAGTTTTTAAAAAATGGCAATTTTTTACTTCAATTTCAGTGTTAAGTAGCAATGAGGCCCGAGGTGGTGACAACCGTCCAGAATATGCCGGCTCTCATATGATAACAACTAGATGCTGTTATGGCGGCGGATTTACAATATAAGAATACTATATAACATATTTGATAAAATATTTTTTTTTTTATTTCAACAGCAACAACGAAGGCTATATCAACCACAACAGCTGCTTCAGCAGTATCACGTCGACCCTTCCGCCTGGCGAGCCGTCGGCGGCCCGTTACCAATACTAGGTTCAGCCCCATCTCCACCACCACCACAACGACCACGACTCAGGCCACCACCAACATTCTAGAAAATGACGAATATCTACAAGACATCGATGAGACTGGTGAGAAATATTTATTTATTATAACTCAGCTAAATCCTAAGTATGATGATGATTGATGAAACGTTTTCTTATTTACTCATCACAATAATAAAAATTCCACTAACTGTCCCCGCAACCGTCACAAGTCCAAAATATATCAAAAATCTGATTACTTTCGTGTTCCAGACATAACAGATGACGTGTCTGTGACTGCGCGTTCTGAACAAAAGGAGAATCCAAAAGTCCAAAGACGTCCGTTGGTTTCTCTTAAAGATGAACAAGATCAAAATCCTTCTGCTAGCAACGATGAAGAGAAAAAGAGACAGAGCAAAAAATACAGCTCCAACTTTAAGCAAAATCAGTTAGATGAAGCGCTTAGACTCAAGACGCAAGAAGCCTACGATGTGGACATCGATCCAACAACAGAAGCAAAATACACAGCAGAAAGTAAGAACCTTTGTTTTTAGCATTTTAATACAATGTTGTCTGATGAACTTGGCGAGCTTCACTGTCTATATAAGTTTATCATTGCTTTTAATGTTTCACAGGCTTTAATGCAGAAACAGCTATAGCGCTCGCTGCACACAAACTCCTGGAAGCACCCATACCTATCATACCGGACTATGAATACGACGATAAACCCAATGGAAGCCCTCCGATACGAAATACCCTAGAAGCAAAATACACGCAATACCATCAAGAGATTACAAAGACACCGTCATATCCTAAATCTTACTCCACAACACCAAGCTATAACAATCCAACAAACAACTATATCCCAACATCCACGGGTCTATATTCAAATGACTTGCTAGATACTGTACTGCCCTCAACAGGTGGCTACGTGGCTTCCAAACCATCAGGATTCACCGCTCCAACAATTATCAACCCGGGCTTGTCCGGAGTATCACGCGATTTGGGCCCATCGACCGTTAGATATCTGAGTACTACTGAACCAAACACAGCGACACATAACATTAATCCAACAGAAGACCGATACCATGATACGAGCGAAAAATACTCTAAATCGCCTCCATCCACCATACAGTACTTAAGCACAGTAGACAAATATAGTGGACTCTCTTACGATGTAACCCCAACGAGCCGATACGTAAGCTCCAGTGAATCAACGCAAACAATAATTCCCACAGGTAGGTCTCGTGGTAGAAGACCTACTACTGTTAGCGGATTAGATCAATTTACGGGAACGTCTCAACCTCTTTCCCGCACGGATGTGTTCGTTGCCACAAGCAAAAAACTATCTGAAATTTCTACTTCTATAAATCCGTCCACTAATAGATATTTAGATGGTAACAATGGATTTACTGGAACTGTCGAAGACTCAAGTGCCACCACTAAATATTTAGAAACAAGTGATAAGTATGCTACAGGTACTGGTAGGTCTCGTGGTAGAAGACCTACTACTGTTAGCGGATTAGATCAATTTACGGGAACGTCTCAACCTCTTTCCCGCACGGATGTGTTCGTTGCCACAAGCAAAGAACTATCTGAAATCTCTATTCCTATAAATCCGTCTACTAATAGATATTTAGATGGTAACAATGGATTTACTGGAATTGTCGAAGACTCAAGTGCCACCACTAAATATTTAGAAACAAGTGATAAGTATGCTACAGGTACTGGTAGGTCACGTGGTAGAAGACCTTCTACTACTACTACTGGAATAGATCAATTTACTAGTACCCCCCCTACTCTTTCCCCCACAGACGTTTTCGAAGGAGCGAATAAGTATTCCGAAATTCCTAGGACGACTAGTCCTTCAACTAGTAGATATTTGAATACAAATGGTGGTTATACCGGAATATCACAAGATTTAAGTGTGACACGAAAATATTCAGACTCAAGTGATAGATTCAGTGACACTGCAACTGCAGGACCCTCTACAAGTGAATATTTTGATTCAACTAGATACACTGCTACTTCACAGAATTTGAGACCTTCAAACAGATTCACCGTCAGCAGTGAAAAATACGCAGAAATAACAAGTGAGACAATTCCATCCACTCCTACATATATAACGGAAGACAACAAAAATACGAGAATATCACAAGAACAAACACCGACGAGTTACACGAGTACAGGCGAGAATTACTCTGAAGTACCAATCAGCACCAGAACACCAAACAGTTATACCAACAGAGGTGAAAGTTTTACCACGCAGCATAATCTCAACCCTGAAAATACTTATACTGATACAAGCGACAGGTACACGTCAATATCTCGCAGAAGGAAACCGTCCACAACGACGACCGAAACCGAAAAATTCACGATAGATGCGTTACAAAGCCCAAATCCCACTTTAGGATATACGACAGAAAATGAGAGATATACAGAAGTATCACGGAGGAGAAGACCATCATCGAACGTGTATACAGAAACCGTTAAATATACCAGTGAAATTGTACAAAATGCCAATCCAACGGAAACGGTGGCGACAGCTACCGATAAATCAGTACCATCGCGTAGAAGAAGACCTTCAACGTACAGCTACACAGGCAGCGAACAGTACACAACAGAATCAACTCCCACATTGGGACTAGCAGCCACCAGCGAGAGATATACCAGCGTGCCACGTAGAACAAGACCTCCCGTTACTAGGTACACTGATACGACTACGGGTGACGTTACGTCAGAGGGAGAAAACGCTGGACCAACCACCGGATTTACAGAAATTATCGAAAGATTTACAGAAGCATCGCTCTCACAAAGTCCATCCATAAAGAGTGTTGAACAGATTACAGATACGCCACAAATCGAAAGGTACACGAACAAGAAATATTCTGAAATATCTCGCAGTAGAAATCCATCTACTGCTTTATACCAGGAGTCGACTGAAAAAGGAATACTCAAGGAGTTCTTAAGCACAGAATTTGCAGAAAATAAAGTATCAACAGGACATTATTCGAATGTTAATGCACAATACACGGGGATTGTTCAAGATGTGAATCCTTCCACCGTCGGATACAGTAGTGCAGAAAAATATCCAGAAGTGAGTCCATCTTCTGTTCAATACCCAAGTACAACAGGAAAGTTTGTCTCAGGCCCCGTAGATGACTTTAGCTACTCGACAGCAGGATACGGCCAAAGCCAGGATCCATCGTATTTCACTAGAGAATACCTCCTAGCCTCGCCTGTCACAAAAACCTATGACGGTAAGTTTATTTTGTCAACACATGCACAGAGTTAAAATTTGGACACAAAATAATTAAAATTAATTAATATAAACAACCTTTTCAGATGAATACCAATACTTATCGCCGGTAACGACAATGCAACCCACATCCACCACCAGAAAAATAACCAGAAAGAAAACGATCTACCGGAGAATCTCATCGACAGCTGAACCAAGTTCTTCAACCACGACTACCACAACTACCACGACTCCAAAGTCCCGAAGGGTGATATCGAGGAAACCATTTGATAAAGTTCGCAAAGTACAAAAAGTGAAGGTGGTGAAAGTACCAAAAATTACGCAAGAACAGAAGTTCATTGAGAAGGTCGAAATAACAAAACCTGCTAGAGTGATAAAACCAATCGCCAACTACGACTACTACGACGACAGTGAAGAGAAAGTGGTGCAGAGGTACCAGGAGGGCACGAAAGTGGTGCTCCATGCGAAGGGTGAGTAATCAATGCGTGTTAATGAACGATGATTTAATGAATAAACGAAATTTACTTTCGACAATTAACTAGCAGGAAATATAGCTACCAGCTTGTTTTACATCAACGATTGTATACTATCTATGGTTTATAAAATAATTTTGCAGCAAAGGGAATCTGATTATCATTATCATCAGCCGATAAACGTCCACCGCTGAATCTGATTATAATGATGACAAAAATTCTAACAACTGAAGGCGAGTGATTTATTTGTTTGAAATGATTATTCCACTCAAAAAGTGTAGGAGCAGTAAAGAAAGAAAACAAAGACTATATTTTTTTCTTAATTTCAATCCCAAAGGAAATAATAATTTTAAAGAACAATTTTCTATCTACTCTATATGAGTTTTAATTTTAGGTTGATCATAAAACCTTTTTACATTTTGCCATCATGATTCGATGAGTTTGTAGAATACTAAAACTAACGGGTAAATTCGTGGAAAATTAAAATAAAGTGTAATTTGCTGGCGGTGGGTTCGGTGGTCTCTGTTGCTGCAGACCGTCTGGGAGCCACTGCAGCGCCTATTACGATTTGAAGGGCGGTGTGAAATTACTGCGGTTACGACGTTAAACATACTGTCTCAAAGCTATAAGCGCAATGTGGTGCTGTACACAGTGTAACCAGCGCCATGTTATAGACAGGCGTATCACTAACCTTCAGGTGAAGGTCTGGTCCGTCCCATCGCTTTGTATAATAAAAAAAAAATCCAATCGCAAGTATGTGTGCCGCGACTCGAAATCAAATTTTCTATAATTTTTATAGTTGATACAAAATGTGCGTTATTGTATAACAGTGATTATAATCAGATCTATCTGATCAGGAACAATCGAGTGCTTGGACATCGGCAACTTCCCGCATCCGTCATCGTGTAAGAAGTTCATATCGTGCGCGCGCATGGAGAGCGGCGCGCTGCTCGGCTGGGAGTACGTCTGCCCCAAGGGCCTGTCCTTCGATCCAGTCGGCGGCATCTGCAACTGGTCAGCGGGACTCGGGTGTCACGAGCAGGATTCATAAATAAACATATCAGATAGTTACCAACTTTTATAAAAGCGGTAACTGTAAGAAAAAATTATCTTGATTCAAAATCGAATATTTTTCTAATCGATTTCTTAATGTGACATCACGAGCATAGTTCCTTTCAACACTTATTTGATCAACATTTAAAACAAAATAGTTGTGATAATAAATATTTTTATTATCAAAATTATATTAAATATTGATGATATATGATAAATAAACTTTATTGAAATTTGAAACATTTACTTGCATAGAGTGTTAAAGTTATTTAATATTATTACTTTTAGTAATGAAAATTACTTCTTGTTTTTTATAATATTCAAAGCTAAGTCAAAATTATTATTAATGATGATAGTCGTTGTAACTTGTAAAGGCAAAAGTAAACACAAACAGAGGCCTAACTAAAAATTTATTAAACACTGCTAATTAATATTTTGAGCTAAACTAAAATAGCTCTTGTACCTTGTAGTTTACGAAAATTTTGTGTACTTTTGTATTTTTATACCTTGCAATAAAGCTCATAATTTATATTGCAACACTCACACGTCAATGTACATTTTTCTATTTAGTTTGTATCCGACCACTAGCTACGTTTGTGTTACAGGCATGTATAAATTGTATAAATGTACGTATTTCGAAATGTGCCTTAATTATTTTAAACGATATAGTTTTTAAGATTAATTTTATGTGATTAGAAATAAATAAACAATACTCAGTTACATTCAGATCTTTTAATTAATCGAGCAATCCTGACACAGGATGTTTATAAAGAGAAAGAAAGTTTTATTCGACCTTTTTTTCTTAACAACTGTTTTCTCGGCCTCTTACTTTGGCAACGGATCCCTCCGAATCCGTCACCTAGAGGTCATGAGGGCCAAGAAAGAAAACTCTCCGACGCCCTACGGCGGATGCTTGCCCTGCCCTTCGCATCACGGCTGCGAACGGTACCTTGCAACCTCCAGGAGCAAGCTGCCCCACCGGCACACATCCGAGGTGAGCTCACCTGGAGTGGCCATTTCGGACTGACTCTAAGTCTTGGTCCAGCCGGGTAGGTTCCTCTTAGCTTCACCGTGGATAACCTAGCCGCGACTAGTGAGCCCCACCGTCATGACAAGGCGGGAACCTGTCCGGGGATCCACTCAACACTTGCTACATAATTGCATTGCATCTTACTTAATGCCACAGTGGCAATATGGGATGCCTTTGCTTCTGGTCTTAGTTTAATAGTATATGTATTATAAAATATACGACATAATTATAATAAGAAAAATATGCTTTCTGCGCCAGATCATGAAGGTTTACTAAGGTCGTTATAGCGTCTGGTAAAGTTCAGATAATAGGCTGAGCAATTACATGGTTATGCGGACGTTATTTGGCCATCAGGGCGTCGTCAGATATAAATCCTGATAACTAACAAGGCGCTGACGACTGAATAATAGTTCCTTGAATACCACGACACCAAATTAACCACCGCAGCTGTTATTCCGTACAGAAGAGATTGACAGTAGCGACATTTAATATGATATACACTATTTCCCCTATTCCTTGGTGTCTGTATAATAGTTCCGAGATCCTTAAAGTAGACTCAAGCGAAACTCACTCTAAACGAAAGTATATTTATGTTGCTCTCAAACACCATGTTTTTAATTATTATAAATTAAAAAAGGCCTAAAAGAACTGCTTATTACCATTGGGTAATGGGGATGTCCCGGCTGTAAGGGGTCCCGCACAACAACTCACGGAACCCAAGCCAACCTCTAACCTGCTCGAGGCTCTGACTCCAGCCAACTCGCATAAGGCCAGCGTGGTGGGAAGTAGCCTATATCCCCTCATATGAACCCCTACATACGACAGCCCCAAGTGCCCAGCGGTACCGAAGGCCATGCTAACTGTATGTGGAGATCTTTGGAGGAGGCCTATGTCCAGCTGTGGATATCTATTGGCTGATGATGATTAAAAATAAAATGAAAGATATATGAAATTCAAAAAATATCTATATCCAGCTGTAGTCGTCTATCGGCTGATGACAGACGTTGTCCAAACCAGATTCACACCAATATGAATCATTAGATAAGTGAAGCTCACGCCCTCCAACGGATTCCCGCCTTGTCGTGGCGGAGGGGCTTAGTAACCCTGGTGCCCAACACGGCGAAGCTAAGCGGAACCCACCCGGTCGGCCTGCGGCAAAGGGCCGGCCGAAGCGGCCGCTCCAGGTTAGAGCACCGGTTGGGATAACTGGAGCTCACCGGAGCGGTCGGGGGCGACTTTCTGCTGCCTGCTGCGGGAGAGGCGGTATAAAACCGCCCTAGCAGCCGAGGTGGGGTTGCGGAGGACGTATCCTCCGCGACCAACCGGTGTCGCACCGGCGATGCGGCGGCGGAGGCGCCGCGGGGGAAGAGGAGTGCCGGTATTATGATGCGCCGCTCTCCCTATTCTCCGCGACCGCTAACGGATAGCGGCGGGCCCAACATCCGTCTGCCGCGGGGAGCCCGTAGAGGATATTTCCCGGGGCTCCCGTGGTCTTTGGGCGACGGGTTCGGGGGAATCCATCATCTGCACAAAGGAGGCCGTGGTGACGGCGCGCTGCATGCTTCGGCGCACCCTGCAGGGGGGGTTTCACCCTCCCTACCGAGGTGGGGCTGCGCAAGCGGCCAGCGCCGGTGAGGGTCGCGAACGAAGGCACCAAGCCGTACCCGTGACCCTTGCCATATGGCGACGAGTCGAGAACATCGTGGGGGTTTTAGTCGGTGCAAGTCCGACATAACCCGTCCTTGCCCCCGCGAGGACGAGTATGCGTAGGCGTTTCCCCACGTAAAACTAAAACTTGTTTACAAAATGAAAAGACATTTTATTAACATCATTTATTACAGAGTCCTTTTGCTAATATTTACATATCCAATACCGACGCACGTCATTTTGACCCTCTGAGCCTTGGGCGTATTATCTTCTTCATCTGAGACCTCGTCATCAAGATCGGATCTCAACACTTCCAGTTTGAACATGACACCGAAGAGCTCCTTCAGATGTTGCAGGAAACTTATTGTGTAGTCCGATAGCGGTCCCACCTGTGCAATAATTCATAGACTAACATTGCATCTTAATCTATTACCCAACTAACAAAAAAAACAGTATCTGCATATGTCATCCGAGTCTACATCAATCTAAAATAAATCAGCTCTATACCTAGACATAACAGTAATAGACATTAGATATGCTATTTATAATATATAGAAATCAAAAATATACTTCTTGAAGACAAAAGCTAGAAAACCCAATCACCAAGCGAACATTACAACTTGTGGCTCCGAAATAAAACTAGAAACGTACAAAGTCAAGGCCCTGCTAGAAATCACCAAGGTCAAGCCAGAAGCCTCCACGCCATGGAAGCTGTCTGTATACTTATCAGCTCTTTTCTTAATGTACTCTTTAAAGACTTGTTCCAATTCAGAATATTGTATTCATGTTAAGAACTGAACTCACAACACACTCGCTGACGTCCTTCTGCCCCAGCGCCATCCACAGCGCCACCAGCCACTGGAACGAGGAGTCCACAGCGCCAGCGCGGTACACTTCGTCCAGGAGTTTCAACGCGCACTCCTTACCAACGTCTTCCGGTAACGAAGTTTCTCCGCTGCCGGATTGTGATGATTTCTAAATGTTTATAATTTATAATTAATTTATCTACCTTATTAACATTCCCACAGCTGGGACTTGGAACCTTCACCCACGTGGAGAGGACGAGGGCCTCGCTGTTAAGTGGGAATTTATTAATATCACATGCTTTGGAATGACATTGTTTTTATATTTTGAACCAACGTTTTCCTCATCATGTCGACGTTTACAGGAATCTCAAGCTCATTGGGAATCGAACCCGCGACACTTCAAAGTGTTCAACCGCCGACCAAACTGAGCTGACTTGAATATATATTTTGTTAAGCTGTACATATATACATAATAGCCTCCTCCATTGCCAAAGGGTTATGCTCGGAGTTGCTCTGCGCGATCGAATCAGAAATGTGGAAATCCGCAAAAGAACTAAGGGCACCGACACAGCCCAAAGGGTTGCTAGACTTAAGCTGCAGCGGGCAGGGCACATCGCTCGAAGGACCGACTGCCGATGGGGCAGTAAGGTCCTCCAACGGCGACCGCGTACCGGTAGACGTAGTGTCGGGAGGCCTTCCATAAGGTAGTACAACGATCTGGTGAGAGTCGCCGCCACCCAGCGGATACGAGCAACGCGGCCCGGCCCGGTCGATGCAGAGATCCTCGTGGGCGGCCTATGTCCAGCAGTGGACGTATATTGGCTATTGATGATGATGAATATTATAGTACGGCTAATAATATAAATTAGTAAACTCACAGCTTCGGCGCAGTAGAAGGTTTTCTCGTTTGTTTCAGCGACGAGGCTGACTCCGAACCCTGGACTCTTGCCGGCGTTGGGACCTCTACACTGGTCCGTGTTAATATACACGTCGGGGAGGAACTTGAGCATTACCTATTGAAATAGAAAATTTATATTTTCAAACAAAAACCTTGATAACTTTTCTTTCAGATGAGTTCGGTTTGAAAGGTGCTGTAGCTAATTTAATTACTGGAACAATGAGACTTGAACATATGTGTCAAGGTAATGAGCACCATGTGGTGCAGTGTACATTATCTTAAGCAGCGCCATTTTATAGGCAGGTGTTACAGTTAGTAACAGACTATCCTAATTGTCTCTTCGTTGACTAATGATTTCATTCGCTCGGCCGGCGCGCGCCGCGAGCGCACTCGCCGATACTAGAGCTGTACTGCTGCACTGCTGCACTGCTGCCCGCGCTGCCCGCGTGTGCCCGCGCTCACAGAGCAGTGCACACGTTTTGTTCTCATCGTAAACAAACGTAGCAATGGCATTTTTTAATTAAATCTATTTTATTTTATTTATTTATTTTTTCAAACTTTTACAAACACATACGGACACGTGATATCGCTCGGGGCCCGAACTAAGCGCAGCTTGTATCTCAGGACCCTAACTTGTGAAGTCCCGCTAGGGGTGTCAAAAAAAAATTTTTATATATATATGTTTGTGGCGCGTGCGCGCGTGCGTGCGTGCGTGCGTGTTGTGTTCGCTGGGTGGCATTTATTTGATTAGTCTTTCTGTTTCTTCATATGACATGCTGTAGAGAAGGTTTTTCAATAAAAATTTGCACTTTGGTACCGAGCAGTGCTTTAGGTTTACGATTTCCATCAAACCATTATATAATATATATGTGTGGGGTGGGGGGGGTGCGAGTAGGAAGGGCAGCGTTTAGATAATTCAAGTCTTACTGTTGGAGTTGCAATTCTGCTGTATCGATTCCTGCCGACGTAACGACTCTGGGTAGTGCCGTGCAATGTGTGCACCTCAAGCGTCGCGCTGGTGACGCAAAGCTGGCGAACACGTAAAATCGGAAATCTTTATATAAGTTGTCAGTTGGATAACGAAGAGGCTTGTTAAGTATAACTTTAATAATTAGTTTTTGGACACTATTTTCTAGTATTTGGCTAAAGCTTATACCCTTTATTTTATTCCAAAGCTTTCGTGGGTTACCTTTATTTTTGTTAATTTCGTTTGTGTTATAGGCGTTTTTAATTTTACGAAGGAGCGTATCGCAGAAACGTCTGTATCTGCTTTAAATCAGTTGTTTTTCTCGGTGGCTCGGTTCGGCTCGGCTATCAAGATGCAATTTATCCCGATGCTTCATACATCTTATCAGTCCAGGAGTGATCCAAGGCTTGAGATTGTTTTTTCTGCGACTTATTGGTATATTCTTAGTGTACCTATTAATTGTCTGAGTGATCAGCTCAGTGAATTGCAGCGACGCAGCGTTAACTACTGATTGAGTAAGGATGATTTCCCAGTTTAAATGTTTAATATGAGAAGTAACTGCTTCCCAATTTACTTTCTGTTTATAACGGACGTTGTGGCCGGTTTGTTGTCTTTTAGCTGGTATTGCTGCCAAGACCAAGGCGTGATCGGTGATAGTTGCTTTGCGGATTAGACCATACGGTGTAAGATTAGATTTTATAAATATATGATCGATACATGATGCGCCTCTAGTAGGCCTTGTAATCGCGGGACACATACTGCGGGACGCCATAAGACATAAATAGTTTGCAACTTGATGATTAGTTAGGTCATTGATATGAATGTTGATGTCACCGGCGATTATGATGACTTTTTTTGTACGAATTTTTTCTAATACGGTGTCGAGTGATGTAATAAATAGGTCAATATTAGAAAATGCAGGAGACCGATAGATCCCTAGAACTGATATATCGCTACCCATATCAATCAAGATATTGTCAGTATCGTTTATATTATAGTGTTCATGAGGTACCATGTCGCTGTTCCATGTATCTTTGACGTAGGTAATAACGCCACCACTCTTGTTTACTGGTGAGGCGGATTGATGGACTTTATAACCATGGATTGGTTCAATAATGATGCCATCAAATAGCCAGCACTCGGTTAATATTACGAAGTCAATTGCGGCGGTGTGTAGACGTTTAAAAGCAGTTATGAAGTCTTCGATGTTATTTTGATAGCTTCGTATGTTGAAAGTAAGGACTTTCAAACTGTTTCTAGCATTACTGAAATGACTTCTGCATTCTTCAAGTGAACTAATCTCGAGACAGTCTATTTCACAAGTGTTATCTAGTTCATCACTAATATTAAGTGAGCTCATGTTTACAAAGTATTAATAAAAACGTCAACAACAACAACTTGCAGCTGATACAACTTAGGACAACTGCAAGATAAAGTTTGTGGACTGCTCTATAATAACTTGCCACCTCAGCATCTTGAGTGCATGTGATTTGAGTGAAATAAATAAAAATTTATACGAGTATATGATATATATATATATATATGTATGTATGTATATGTATATAGCTGATGTACAAGAGATTCCAATGACTTAACCAGGCCTTCTTAAACCATGGGTCTGCCCCCAAATGGGGTCGCGTAGCTTAATTCTAGAGTCGCGAGAGATTTTGATGTCAAAGTCAAGTTTATAATATCTAGATGTGTATTTGTGCAGAGCCACACTCACATACCTGCCCACTGAAGAGGTAGGTATACACCACCAAAATATAATGACATACAATAAGAAACAGGCAAATCTATTTTATAATTTTTTTTTAATTTTACTTTAGTACTTATCACTCAACAATTATTCAAACTAAGATAGACAGAATTCCCTTTTATTTATATTATTGCTATAATTTTTGTACCTATAACTTCAATTACAATATTACAACTTTTGTACAATTTTCAATTTCAAAGTTTTTTATGTATCTCATATAATTCTAAAGTCATATTTTTTTATATGTACTTTGTTATCTTATAAATAAATAATTTCATATATTTATTTATATTTTTATATATACATGAGGTCGCCAAGAAACTCGCAATCATAAATGGAGTCGGGAATGAAAAAAGTCTAAGACGGTCTGTACAGATGTAAAGATAGTAATAATGACTCGAGTAAATGTTACCTCTACTCAAATCTCTTTAATCATATGATTGATATTCAAAAATTGTATATAAAAAACTTTCAATAATAAAAAAACTAATTTCAAACTTTTTGTTTACATAACAAGTTAAAAAGATTATGATCCCTACAAAACCATAGATAAAATGGTCATAAACAATCATAATATACATACCCCCTTCGCTGATTCAACTACTCTGTTGGCCATGGTCGGGGAGACGCGCAGCGCGTAGACGATACCGCGTATCCTCTTGACCAAACCCCACTTAGTCCACTGCAGTGGCCGCAGGTGGCGCCTCACTGGACACCGGAACACTATCTCACCGCCGCCGAGTGGTGGTGCGCCTGTAAGAATAATCACTTTATTTCAACTTCATAACAAGAGTGTTATTATAATATAAATAGTGATGTAGGCAGTGTTGCCATCCTATCAAAATTTATTGTCAAATTATCAAATTAATTGATTTCTTGCACAGACAATCTGACTTTATTAACATAATTGTTATGAACATTTTAAAATATCAGAAATATTAAAAACAAAACTAATTTCAATATGACATATCCATGAATTGAGAAAGATGTGCTGAGAGAAGAGATCAACATCTTCATTGCCACAGTCCAAGCACCAGTAATATTTTTAGAAGAGTAAAACAATTTAGTACAATAATTTTATGACTGTACCTCTCCTCACTACTTTCAATTCCAATCCATCATCAACCAGTATAAACTTTAGCAGTATTGGCAGCGCTGAGGATTTGACTTTGTCAACAGACACATCCAGGTCATGATGGGTTACACCTTGAAGCACAGCATTTAAAGGTTCCTTACAGAATGGACCCACAGCTAATAGGACCTCCAAATAATAACCTGCAAGATAATTCATGTTAAAATATTAAAGTTGTAGTTCTATTAAACAGTACTCAATTTGTTAATTTTAATTTGTACTACAATCTTAACCAGACTTAATATTAAAAGTTCTACAAGTGAATAAAAAATTAAAAAAATTCTTCTTTCTCTAGAACTAACCTCATAACTAATTTGTTAAACATAAATATATGACTAATATTTAACATGTTTATATGAGTCACTACTATGGCTGGCGTATATAAAAAACTCATTAATAGAATATGTACATAATAATATTTGTGTTGTAATAATACTAACCTATTCCCCTTTGTGCGCAACAGCTGTGATTTACTTGTCCCCCGACAAGAATTCCAGGCTGAAAGTACATTGATGTACCAGTCTCGCTAAGCTCCACTCTTGTGCCATTTGTTATTTTGTCTAAAAGACGTATTAAATTCACTTCGTACTCTCTTAGACCAGGATCATCGTGTGTACTCCGGATTTCTTCAATTTTAATTGCTTTTCCACTTAAAACGGATAATAAAAGCCTCTGACGGAATAGATTGCTTCCTTTATATATAAGCACATCGTTTTCTATAATTGCCGGCATTGTTGTAAGTTAAAATTTTAATAGAAACTGCTTAGTCGTACGTCCCTACAATATAAACAAACACATGTGCACTTGTCAATGTTCAAGGAAGTATGACACTGACATCTGATTTATTGATTTAGTTCAAAAATTCAAGAAGTTATATAAAAAAATTATTTTAAGTTCTCAGTAATGATTATTTTCTTATTTTTTTTACAGAATGTAATAGTTAATGATTTCTAAATATTTTAGAATAGACATGTACAATTTACTATCGTCGCTATATTTATTTCGAATCTATTCTGTGAATTACTCTCAAAACAACCCTTAGTAAACAAAAAGGTATAAAAGATTGTGGGGTCTCAGATCTTTGATCCCTATCTCCTCCGCAGATGTTTACCTTAAAGTAGAATTGTTTGCTTTTGTCTATTTTTTTAAAAACCATATCCTAATTCTTAGTTTCGAATTGACGTATGTCATTATAGCGTGCTTCATGTTGTAAAACAGAAAATGAGGGTCTCTATCGGAGATGTTGTTTTGCCTGGCGATTATTGCGAAGAGATTTCCACAGTTGGTAAAAAATCAAAGGTCATAATTGGCCCAGGCCTTCAGAAGGAAAAGGATTTGGTTTACATCACTAAAGCTGGAATGTTAAAGGTGAAAAAACCAAATACGTATTGGGTAGACAGCTACCAGAAGCGATATGTACCAGCGCGTGGAGAAAACGTTATTGGAGTGGTAGTTCAAAAAGCAGGTGATATATTCAGAGTCGACGTCGGGAGTAGCATGACCGCATCACTTTCTTACCTCTCCTTTGAAGGAGCTACTAAGAAAAACAGACCAGATGTTCAAATAGGTGATGTGATTTATGCTAAAATGCTCGTAGCTTGCAGGGACATGGAGCCAGAATTGGTTTGTGTCGATTCCAGCGGAAAGAAAGGTCGAATGGGCGTTTTATCAGATGGTTTCGTTTTTAAATGTTCTCTGAATTTAATAAGAAAGATTTTAAGTCCTAACTGTCTATTAATAGAGTCCTTAAAGAATGAATGGCCCTTTGAAGTAGCCGCAGGAATGAATGGAAGAATATGGATTAAAGCAAATACCATGAGAGAGACAATTGCAGTGGGAAATGCAATACTTGGTGCTGAGTATTTAAGTGATGAAGAGATCAAAGTGATGTGTACAAATATAGCAACAATTCTAGCTGGACATGTATCATAACACTTGATATGTTTGTAATCCAATTGTTATAAAATAAAATTACTAATATTTTTCACTTGCACTATTTAGTGCAATATTATTTAATATGAAGTTTTTTTTTATGAGTAGCTCGCTGGCCTAATGGTTAAAGCGTGCAGCCTTCATTCCGAAGGTCGCGGGTACCAATCTCGGCATGCACCAATGACTTTAATATTTAAGTTATGTACATTTGTAGGCTTTAGTTACAATAGTGAAATACAAACAGCGAAGGAAAATATTGTGAGGAAACTTGCACATGACTTAGAATTTATTCTAAGGTACATGTGAAGTCACCAACCCGCATTGGGCCAGCGTGGTGACTATGGCCCAATGGGCCTCATATTGACGGTAGACCTGTGCCCCAGCAGTGGGGATGTAAACTGGCTGTTAAAAAAAATTATGAATAAATGATTTTACAAAAAATTTCCACCGTACACAACCAATGGGATTTAAAAATTAATAGCAATACTAAGAAGACATTATTACTTTAAGAACATTTAACAAAATATACTTACAATCTTAAAAATATTCATCCTCAAGTTAGTCCTTATTCAGTTTATTGTCATTACTTATGCTACTTAATTTTTGATAAATATACCTTTGCCCAAACATAATTTAAAGGCAACTATCCATTGTTTACCATTTATTTAGTAGTATTTTTGGAGTGATAAAAGATTATAAAATAAGTTTTTGTTCCTATAATGATAGTAGGTGAAACACTTGTAGATATTTTACAATGACATGATATGGAACAATATTTCACCTTTGGTTGTAGACAATGATTTCAGGTATTAAGCCTGGAGTGCATGAGCCGTTATTGCGTTGAAAGAACCTGTGTAGGATAGCAAACGTGTGCGGCACTTGTTGTAATTCAGTAATAGTGCTAAAGCAGGGTTCAGTAAGGATCTACTAAGGAGTTGAAAATGGCGATGCTATAAAAGCACAGGTGTGTAACATAGGACATGGGCCAGGCCACGGGCATCTCCAAATACACTAAAGGAGACCACTGAAGGGGTTGTTACTCTGCTCCCTGCCTATTTCCTTTTGTTATGGATTAGAAAGTAATTCATTAAATAATAATGTTAGGTTCAAACAATAAAACAGTACAAACAGTGATTGGAGATTTATTTTGGCAAATTACTAACCTATTCACCTTCAAATCTCAATATGTAAAACTACGACTGGCTATACCAACCGTTCGGTTGCTGTGGCAACGACCCGCGCACACGTTGCGGGTGTGGTTCTAGTTGGGGGGATGGGGGGGGGGAGACAGAGGCGGCGCCCCGCGGTCAAAAGCGACGCGGCCAGGGCGTCGAAGTTATCAATAAATATTAATATAATACAATTTGAACAAGCCAAGCCACAACCACACTATATACAAATCACCATGGCTGCCGTTCACAAATTACAAACAACTTACTATCAATTTAATAGGTGTTGATTGACCAGAATAAATTTTTATTATTTAATAATAATTTAGTAAAAAATAAGATAACAAAATGAGCCTTCCATTAAATTGCAATATATGATTATCGATTTTATCAAAATGAAATCCGTGTGACAATATTTTATTCTAATGATATTTGTGAAAGTTTATCAACTGAAAGCAGTACAGTTTTTGCTTAATCAGATACAATCAGAATAAAATTATATACAATCGAATCAGGTCCATGTAAATATTGAATTAGTGGTGTCTTTGTATGTCAAGATTATTTATAACCTTAATTGAATGAATGAGTATCACTATCACATGGCATTCAGAAAGAAACTAGGAACATATTAGTTATAATAAAGTCATTTTGAGCATTCCCCTCCGCTTCCAAACGATACTGCCTTCAACTGACAACAGCTTACGGATCTAATAAAAAGCCTCTTTAGAAACATTATAGAAAGTGGTAACTTTCGAAATATCATACAAACCATTTGGTCCTGACACTTACGCAGCCGTTTCACACGTTTAAATTACAACCGTATAGAATGAAATTCGTCCTGTGATTAAACAAATATATAAATACTTTATTTACAGATTCCTAAAAAAGAAATCTTGTATAATTACATGACAATGTTTAAAAATCAAATGGAATATTATTGTTACTTACACATTAATTATATAATATTTAAAAGTTGAAAAAAAGAGGCGGCCGAGATGAGATTGGGAAGCGCAGGACCAAGAATACTTAGTTTGTATTATAGTAACTATAAAAAAGTTGAAAAATTTCCTCACAAACTACCCAAAAGGAATGTTCTTTATTTATTTACAAAACACTTGAAATCATCCCCTGGTGTGGAGACAATGATATTGGTCACATCATCTGTATCATTCGCAGAACGCAACTCGCATTGTTCCCTCTCAGTGGAGCCCTATAACTTGGAAGGAACAACACAAACTGTCTCAACTTTGTTGATACGGCGAGTATGACTCCATACATAATATTGGTGACACCGGGTTGAGCCCAAATGACCCGGCGAAAACAATATTTATTTTCTAATATTAGTAATTTGTACAGCAAAGCCCATCAACAACATTTGTCTATTTATTATAAACTGAAAAATGGCGTTAATATTTTTTGTTATACATACATATGGTCACATTGACCACATAGAGAACCCTGCATTTTAATTCTACATATCGATCTCAGTATTGTCTCCACACGGCGATGTCACAAAGTCAAAAAGAACTGTACAACTCCTGTAAGGGATTTAAAGCCATTCCAACTCATTAAGTCACTGTAAGAGAAATTGTTTAAAAAAAATAAAAACTCTTATACGCTGTAAGGAAACGGGCGCGTCGGGTGCTTTGCAACATTGAAGGTTAGGGGTTCTGAGCAAAGATTATTTAACTGCCGGCTTACTATAATAATAATAAAATAGTCAAATAAATTTTACATACGAAACAAATATTTTCTCTATATCTATCGCATAAACGCTTTATATCAGCTAAGCATATACTCTATGCGTAAACACCTGAATTTGCAATACATAAATCAAGCTATGCTACCAGAATTAATTCCTGCTATTTTATCTAATATCCAAAGCAGAACAGCTACTACCATTCACCAATCCAATTGGCTTAATAACCTTAGCTCGACTAGTACAGACAAGTTTTTGAAGACTTACTTTACTAGTAATTGTGAAAGGTAATGTCCATCAGTCCAAGTTCGTTAATTCGTTTGTGAATAATAAGAAATAAGTGACCCCATGAAACAGTAACTTCGTGAGTAAATGACCTCATACATCAGTGACCCCATGAAGCAGGGACCTCATGAAGCAGTGACCCCATGAAGCCGTGCCCCATGAAGCAATTATCTCACGGACTTTCTCCTTCCTTCAGTGATTGGATATTTAATCAAATTAAAAAAAAAACTAAGAATGTATGTCTACTAAAATGTTAAAATTTTTAATAAGGGACTAGACCTTAGAATATATCAGTGCGACCTCATGGAAACGCAGACCTTGTATCAGCACCCGACGCGCCGTAACACTCGTACCCCTGTACGCGTTCGCAACGCGACACGAACGCGTAGTGCAATGGGTCTGTCTCTGTGTGTATTTTTTCTCAATTATTTTAAATACGAAAATATAATATAATTTATTAATTATTTAGAGATCAAAACTTACTCGCAACTATACAAAATACGATTACAATCGATTTATTTATTAGTTTTTTTATTATTATTATTATTTAATTTTAATAAATTTCGCTACTTACGTACTCTCTAAGTAGCATTGACCCGTTTCTAAATAATATATAACAATAATTTTAAGTCGACGCAAACATATCGGGCAGACAAGGCACGAGAACAAGAACTCGCTTCGTCAATAATTTGAAAATGCGTAAGCAAAAGATTCATAGAGAAATATTAATATATTTACATTTTAATTTCCTACTCGTACGGGAAAGGCGAAGGACTCAAGTCCATACGACCAAGTATTATTTACAGTTTTGACAATATTAACATATTCCCTTGTCCGTCCGATAGCGATAGTGTTAATTTTTTATTTAATTTTCACAATTTCTATTTTGACATAACCGAAACTATAACAATGTATAGTAACAAATTCAAACCTTTATATGTCGATACATCGTGTTTATATTTAAATCGATTTATTCATTAAATTCGACGAACTTTATGACGGCGTAATTGTGGAAACGTGTCCAAAAAATAACATTTTTTTCTATTATTTAACTTAACGACATTGTTGAATATTGGTCCAGTATATCTGCAAAAAAAATACGTTTATATGTACGTCTTTTTTTGGAGATACTTTGCACTATGTCTGGATGCTTCGTTTACCAAAGCGACTATTCCTTAAAGAAAAGAAAAAAAATCTTTTCTTATTGGCTAACACTTCACGACAATTTTACAGGGTGTGAAGCGGGAAAGATGCCAGCGTTGGTGAACCATCTTTATTATCCTATGGTCAAGTTAATCGATTTGGCAATGGCATCCATTTTCTTTTCTACAGAACATATACGTAAAAAGGAAGAAGGGCAAATAATGTTATCGTCGTCGCCCATGGACCGTTGTCAACCTTCGAGACCAAAAACCTTTTCTTGAAGAAATTGTGTTTTTCACGATTTCACATTATGTTCAGGGTCAATGAGGCCATAGATGAAGAATGCTCGTCTAGAATATTCCGACTCGGCTATGACGACTACATAACATAATCTGTGGGAGGTAGCTAACTAGGCGGGTTGAAGAAACCACCACCATTCAATACCCTCTCATGTGATGTGGAACAGAACTACAAACCTCCATGTTACAAGGCAAGCATGTTAGTCGCTGCACCACGGAGGTAGGTAAAACGCAGTTGATGAATCTCACGCAGACTCCGGGGGTGATGGTGGTGGTAGCGGTTTAGCTAGGGACGCACACAAAGCGCGCCGGGGAGCCCCTCTCAGAATACCGAGTCCGCGGATCGCGACAGGTGCACCGGGTGCGACGGGGAACGCGCGAGCCTCTTGCGCGGGAGCTTTTCCAGCGTGGACAGCAGGCGCGGGAAGTCGGGCCGCTCGCTCGAGCGGTACGACCAGCACAGCATCAGTATGTCCTGGCGTATCAAAATTTTTAATCACCCACATAAATAGAAATCTCTACCATCGAATAATATACCACATAATTTTGGCTCTATGACTATGAATGATGTTTAATGACAATAAGGCTGAAGATGGTGATATGTGCTCACACAAAGCACACTATTGTTGTTAATATTTCTAAAATAAGCGTTTCTTACTTTAATATCCCTAGATGCCTGCATGTTCGCCAGGGATTGCTTCATACCCTTGCCAACCTGCCAGATAACTGCCTCGGGCGGTTGGCCCTTGAAAGGATATTCACCGCAGAGCAACTCGTACCAAACCGTACTGAAAAGTAATAAAAAGCACTTAGCATATTTTATATTCCACTGATGATTTACGACATTATAATTGACGATGACAATTTTCAATACGATAATGACGTTGGTGATGATTATAATGGTGATGAGAATTATTATATTCCCGGGAACATAGGCCTACCAATAGTCAGAGAAATTTATTTAATAATCAAACTGCTATTAATGTTCGCTTACCCGAAAGCGTAGACGTCGGTACACTTGGAGAAGGGCAGATGCAGGGAAGCGTGCGGACGTAACGCGCGCACCAGCTCCGGGGCGAGGTAGCACAGCCAACCCGGCGGAATACCCAGGCTGTCACCACGTGCGCTACACACAAACACAACTCAATCTTTTAAGGTATTAACTGTTATCCCATCAGTCTCTCACCACATCTCAAAGAACTCATCTCTGATTGGACAATCCGAAAAGTACATACTTTGAAAATATTTTTCGTCTTTTATCAAAGCATCATGTTTAATCATGTACTTACTTGTTCCCGAAGCAGAGCTTTGTAACGCTGAAGAGGCCGAAATCCGTGATGACCACTTTGCCGTTCTCAAGGAATATGTTCTTAGTCTTGAGATCCTTGTGAATAATGCCTCGCGCATGGAGGTACCCCATACCCTGGAAATACACAAATATCTGTATACACTTAAACACCAGAATGATAATCTTTTGATTTACCAAACATTCACTTTTATAGAGCAATGATTATTTCGGTACCATTTCAGCCGATACCCTAACAGATTTCTTCTTAATCCCTTGTTTTTTTTTTTTTGTTTCGGAGGGAAAACTACGAAAAGTACCACGCTTCTGAGGCGAAAACAGGGTTGTGAGATTCTTAGTCACGAAAACCTCCGCGGAGGTCTGCACCATTGCATTTGGAAAGGCTCCGGGATCTCTTATATAACGCACCGGTGCCCCTCTACACTTTGTGTTACACGTCATTGAGGAGGAGCCAAACCCTCTTAGGCACCATCGCTGCGCCATACGCTATCCCACGCAAGTCTGTTTGTTGAGCGATAAGGGCCACTTACCCTCAAGGCCCACGAAACTCATAGACACTCTTAGTCGTCTTCTATGACAGGTAGGGCTACAGAGCTGACCTCTTTTTTATTCCCTAACCCGGTTTGTACCCCTCTTATACACTCTCCGGCTCACCTGTGAAATCTGCTGCGCTACGATAACACTCTTGTTCGCAGTGAACTTGTCCTTGCGCAAGTGGATGTGCGTGTACAGTGTCATGCCCTTGCAAAGTGACGTCACAATAGCCAGCCGCGGCGGCTTCATGCATGCGCCCATGAACAGCACCAGATTCTCGTGCCGCGTCTTGCGAAACGTTGCCACCTGTAGTCGAAACACAACCGTAAGGATGGTATTTTTTTATATTTTACGATGTACTTCATTCAATAGTACTTCCGCTTCCGTTGTGTATTAATTATTTTCTGCTTGTCGACAGTTAAGTTAAACTACATTATTAAAATTTTCTCTACTTAATCTCCATGTAATCAGTGCATGTCCCCTTACGATTGATGATAAGCACATTATTTTGTAAAAACAATGAATTATTTTATAATATTATTGAGGCACCTCATGCTTGAAGGTATCCAACTGTGCACAGTGATCGCTGAGCGAATGGACGTGCAGCAATTTGACGGCCACCGCGCCGTGCCAGCTGCCCCGGTACACCGTCCCGAAGCGCCCCGCTCCGATTACTTCAAACAGTTTCAGCTCGTCGTATGGGATGTCCCACTCCTTCATCGAAAGCTGCCCACAGATAAAATTTAATCTCATTTATGTATTTGTGGAATAGCGGCAAAAATACTTCACGCGCAAGTGAACTATAGTTATCGCTATAAGTATTTCCGGACCGATATACCTCGGAGTCTTTTATGACAAACCTAAAGAATTTTAAAGGCTACCTAGACATCTAAGACCTATATCATTATAGGACCTTCCATTGCCGATTTACAGTAGTAAGCAAATATTGTTTCAATTAAAACATCACAGTAGTTAATAAAGTATTTAGTTATTGCGTTGTCCTATTTTTTTTATAGTATCACACCTTTTTCTCAGTAGGGGTAGGCAGAGGTGGATAAACACCCACATTTCGACAGATGTGGTCAGATTAGGTCCCACTTAACAGGCGGCGGCGGGCCGGCGGGAGAGCGCGGCGGCAGAACCACGCCGTCCGCTTCCTCCCGCCGTGAGCGATGGGCCCCTAGCCGGACACGGTGTGAGGGGGCGTTCGGGCCGTTAGGTGTGGCCCTTTGGGCCTTTTGTCGTGTTTCCCCTGGGGGTGCGTCCCCGGGGGTCTTGGTTTGTCCCCCTTCCACTTCGACGAGGGGAGTCTGGAGGGAGGAGGCCGCCGCCCAATTCCTTCACGGGAAGGCGGCGGCCGGGCATGCGCTCCGTGGAGGGCGCGCGCGGTCGTCTGTGGGGTCGGGGGGCCCCAACGTGCCGGTCCCGCGAAGGGCCGGTACGGGACGGCAGGTGGGTGCCTTTGCTCCCCGCGGGCACCCACCAGGAGGAGTTTTATACGCGGAGGCGCCCGGAGAGTTGCTTGGCTGAAACCCGGGCGTCTCCAGTATGCGTATTGCGGGACAAGCGGTGGTGGTTTTAGTGGGTATGGGGGTCACGCACAACATCTCAGTGGCCCCGAGCCCCACATAACCCGGCATCCCCCCCCTGAAATGGACGCTGGGTATGCGGTAACAGTATTTCCACCACCGATATCAAAAAAAAAAAAAAAAAAGGTCCCACTTAACAGGGTGCGAGCCTGTTGCCACTTTATTAAGGCCACCATACGCACACACACAAATATGATGTCAGTGTACGTTTCCTCACGATGTTTTTCTTCACCGTTTGTATCTCGCTGTTGTAACTAAACTTCACAAATATACATAACTTAAATATTAAGTCATCGGTACATGCCGAGATTCACCCTCGACCTTCAGAATGAAAGCCGCACGCACGCTCTAACCATTAGGCCAGCGAGCTACTATCCTAGTTAAATATTTTATATCCCGAAACGGTGAAGACCAATCTGTCTAAACCAGCAATGACCATTAGAAGAACCGGCAGCATATTTCATCTACTCTCTATTTCGATGAACACAGTATAAAAAAAGGCTACGAAACCTCTTTCTTTATTCAGAAAGAACATAAATTATAAGAGATTGGTTAACGAAATGTGTTTAGTTAAGAAAACTGTTAATCTCAATATAATAATAACAATATCTCATACATACTTCCTCGAACAACCGCTTACTGTGAATGAACGCTGTCATTGTCACAATTAAAATCAAAAATAACAAACACCAGTCGAAATAAAAGGAACAATGCAGACGTGCAGACGTGCAGACGTGAGGCTGGCGGAGGGCGCGCGGGTTATCTGCGGAAAGCTCGCGCCGCGGTGAATCAGCTCGCTTTGTTATCGGCGCGTTAGGAGTAGTGATGAGCAAAATTGGTCTTGGTCTTGTCAAAAAGTAAGATGAGGACCAATTTTATAAGAGTGAAAACCTTGGTGAAATCGACATTATAAAATTGATCTTTCTCTTAGTATTGCACATTTGGTTTGATCTTTCGTAATAGATCTTGACGAAAACCAAATATGCAATACTAAGAGAAAGATCAACAATGGTTATAATGTATTCAGAAAATAAATAAAAAAAAAACCTTAGTATCAGATCAAAGTAAATGCATCGGGCCAGCGTGGTGGGAAATAGCCCAAATCCCCCATATGGATCCTTACATACGACGGTCCCTAGTGCCCGGCGATATCGGAGGCCATGCTGACTGATCTTTGGAGGAGGTCTATGATGAGCAGTGGACGTCTATCGGCTGATGATGATTAGATCAAAGGAGTGAAATCAAGACTAAACGCAAAACCAAGACTAAATGAGCAAGACCATGACCTATACCAGGATTGTCCAAGACTTAGTCTTGTTCTGGCTTTGCTCATCACTAGTCAGGAGCCGTGTGTCACGTGTTATCTGTAATTTTGAACTTGGTACGCGCTGCATTAAAACGTTTGCATCGATCGATTGACGCAGAGACTACGAGAAATCAGAGACAAATACTCCGGAGTGGAAAAACAAGTATCGCTAAGTACGGTCAGCAAAGCACTGATTAGAAGTAGACCGTTCATCAGCAGTGGCAGCCGTCTGTAGGCTGCGTATGATAATGACTCACGATATTACAAAAGGAGTAAAGGAGACTGAGTAGACGATGGAAGGTTTATATATATTATAAAGGAAGCAGCTCACCTGGAATGGCTTTAGAAAGTCAACAACAAAGTAATGAAGAAATATCTGGAGAATGGTTTTGTCGAAGACGCACAGACACGGAATAGGTAAAAAAAACACGCAAATATAACGTGTGGGTAGAAGATATATGAATAGGTAGTTTTTATTGTCTGAATAAGGCCTCATATCTAAGATAATACTGATAAGCTGTATTTCACCCTATATCGTTTCCAATGCGTTTCACCCCATTCAAGCTAGAGCGCTAGTTACATATAAGCCTTAAAAATAATGAATATCATTACATCCACAGCAGACAGCAAGGTATTGATTAGTTGGGAGTGTATTTGCTTGTGAAATTAGTGAATATCTTAATTAATAAGAATTTACATCACGCTCAAGCAATATGAACTACACAACAACTCATGAGATCCAAGCCAACCTCACATTTTCGTAGTGCATCCTGCTAACCAATCCTAGCTCCCTCCAACCCACATTGGGCCAGCATGGTGGGAAAAGGCCCGAATCCTCCCACATAAGCATCCATAAACGACGGCCCCTGGGGCCCGGAGATACGGGCAGTGCAGGACCGATCTATGTGGGGATCAATGGGGGAGGCTTATGTCCAACGGTGGACTTCTATCGGCTGACGATGATGAATATGAAATTTGGTAACGGAGTGCAGAAATATCATAACCTAACTCACTGGGAACGAGGCGTGATATATAATATATATATGTATGTAAAGGGTGTCTGGCGGCAGATTTATATTTTAAAAAACGAATATCTCAATAAGTTATAAACAGTGCGGGGTGGTGGGGAAGGTGGTGTCATTAGAATCACCGATCGTGCGGATTTCTCAGTCACGATGTCGCAGTGGTGCAGTGGTGCAGTGGTGCAGTGGTGCAGTGGTGCAGTGGTCGGGAGAGCATCGCGCGTTCGCTATTGAAGCATTTTTCAAGAGTAACGATTCTTACGTACTCGCTCGCCGACAGTTTTGTTCACATTTCAATATTCGACGGATAGGCGATGGGCCGAGTGTGAATTTAATTCGTTCGTGGGTGGAGAGGTTCCGCGCAACTGCTTCGGCTATGAATACACCACGGCCAGGACCTAGTCGATCGTCAAGGACCCCGAAAACATTGAACTGGTTGAACGCAGTTTACGTGAAAATGCACGACTTTCGATACGGAAAAGGGCAGCTTCAGTGGGACTTCCAAGAGCATGCGTGCATGAAATTTTGAAAACAGATATGAAGTTTCATCCTTTTAAAATTCAAATAATTCAAGAATTGAAAAATGACTTTGCGTCACGCAAATTTTTTGTGAAACCATGTTGGAGCGTTTTCGCACTGTGAATTCCATTTTTTGGAGCGACGAGGCTCTTTTGCCGAACCTGCGAGCTCATTCATCATTCTCATCACACACGTGGTTTCAACAGGACTCGGTACAGGTGCGACCGCACACACGGCCAGAGCTTCGATGGATTTGTTGCGAGAAAATCTCCCTCAAAACTGATGAGTCGCTTTGGGGACATCCGTGGCCACCGAGGTCACCCGACCTAACTCCAATGGATTTTTGTGGGGCTACCTCAAAGAGAAAGTTTACGCCAACACTCCGCGAACTGTTGTGGACTTAAAAGAAAATATTCGGCGAGAAATCAGAGCAATTGAACCAAGTTTACTGCAGCGCGTGGCAGGGAATACGAGGCTCCGTTTCGAACAGTGTGTGTGTGTGTGCAACAGGATGGAAGACATTTGGATGACATTATCTTTAAACAAATGAAATCCGCATTTGTACTCTATCTTTTAATATTTTTAGTAAAATTATATGTCAAACATATTATTTTTTATTTAAATTTGAAAACATAAATCTGCCACCAGACACCCTCTATGTATATTAATAATTTGTCTTCAGTTTAAATATCAAGACACCCTTTCACCTGACACAACGTAAACAATACTCCTCCACATAATGTTAATTGAAATGTTTAAACAACACCACAAATCGATGGTCAGCTATATTTAGAACAGAGAGATCCCGGTAACTTCTCTACCGTGAGGATAAATATCGACATGGTTGAGGAGGTATAAATCTCACAAAAGACCATGATGATTCATCTTTCTCATCATCGATACTGAAAAATAACTAAGACGTTATCTTTCCGTATCTCAATACGATAGCTAAACTGCTGCTAAAGATTTTGTTTCGTTAAATCGTCAAAACCAACAGGAAATTGTCTATGTGTATCTGTCAAAATGAGGCATAAGATGTTAACGTTTCATAACCCCAGTAATATCAATATCTACAACGCCTTCCAAACCGGAACATGTTTCTATACTACTAGCGGCTAGGCACTGGGTGGTACAATACTAAACAGGCTCCAGTCACATTTACATATATATAAATAGATAAAACTCACAGAGTTCTGCCGGGGCCAGCGTGCATCGTGAGCGTTGAGATCGAGGGAGTCTGCGCGTGCGCCGCTGCCGCTGTCCGTCGAGCCGGATCCGCTCAGCGACACATGCCGCGATCTCTCTAAGCACCGTCCAACATTCCTTGTTACTTATTAATATTTACGGCTCTGTATGAGTTATGTGCTAAACTCTTGAATCAAATTTCACATGATGTTAAGTGATAATGATGCCAAAGATGACAAAATGTCCTTTCTCAAAATACTCTGGCTTTTATATGTATATTACTTGTAGTACATGTACTCTTATATCGGCAGATTGGCAAAACGAGCGTGGTAGTTATAAGTAATTTTAAATAGACTCAAACACTGCCACATGTCATATCAGTATCGAACCAGAGGCATCAGGCATACGCAACAACTTCTCAGTCATCAAGAATCAATAAGAACAATGGACTTACCGCTTTTAATACTAGACGTGAGAATCTCTTTGTTATCAGGCGGAGGCCTAGCTAGTGTCTGCGTGATGGAGTTGTGGTTCGGAATTGACACTGGCGGCATAAGCTCTGCGAATAAAACTATATATAATCGAATACAGCTACTGACTGTAAAGACCGTTTTAATTTGACGACCCATTTGTATGATTTAAATTCTTTTCATCATAATTTTTATCATCATCATCTGCATCATTCGATAGACGTCAACTGTAGGACTCAAACCTCTTTCAAAGAACTCCCTACTATTTTAAAGAAATCTCTGGGTGTAACAGAAACATACTAATCCTGCTGCTGCATAAACTTCTAGGTCATTTCTATATACTCACCAGGAAAGTGGAACTGCTGCTTGTTAGCAGGTGGATGCGGGAGGGGATGCTGATGTGGATGCTGAGGGGTGGCAGGAGCAGCCAGCGCTGGTGACGACGGAGTTGAGCTGTTGCATGACGACGTGTTAGAAGAGGAGTCGGGTCCGCCCTGCTACGAGACCACATGTAAGATAAGCAACGCTTACTTCTAATCTTTATTGAATACGAATAAGCACATCTTGCAACAATTTCCCTTTCCGGTACATAGTAGAAGTGATTACTATCAATATTAAAAAATTCCATTTTTTGTTTAGAAAAAGTTGGCATTTGTTTGTGGCTAGTTTTCCTAAAGTATTATACTATTTTAGAATCTTAGATAGTTGTTGAAACTTTTTAACAAACTTGCCATAATAGTGTCAGTTTTTTTTACACCACGATGAGTGAAAGTAGACTGAAAGTTGAAATCGTGCAAAATTTTAGAGAAAACATTAGTTTTGACGATTTTTTATGTAAAACTGTACGTATTCTGGTACTTTTAAGGATTACGATAGATAGGAGTGCTACTTAGGTTGCTGTTACAAACAAAAGATCAGAAATATTTGAAAAATTGTGGTTACAATAGTAACAAATACCATTACGGGTGTTGATTTTCAAAAACTCGAAAAATCTAGATATAACTTTTCTCTATTTATTCTGGAGTAGTCATGAGCAGGTCCACCCTATGGTGCATTTTTATCGTTGAATTTTGGGACACGTTGTATATACATACACTGAAGGTGTAAGGGTTCTTGCACAACAACGCAAGCCAACCTCGCCTGCACCGCAGCGTGGTGCACCTTGCTAATCAACAATCAAGGCTCTGGCTCCTACAAGCCTGCATTGGGCAAGCATGGTGAGAAATTGCCTAAATCCACTCATGTGAATGCCTATCAGACCAATGTGGGATTCTTTAATGGAGGCGTATTTTCAGCAGTGGAAGTCTATCGGCTCCAGACACATACACTATATTAACTCTCTCTCTCTTCCTAACTATTGTCCCATATGGTGGTAGTTAGCATTCTTTATTTTTCCCCTCCACTTCGCTCAACATTTAAAGTAGTGAAACAGCCCTTCAGGTAACATCATAGCATGTTTGTCAGTTCAAGATAAACAGGACTAACATCTACCCAAAGTGTTAACATGTTAATAAGAACATGGCACTAGAATTATTATACAATATGACGCTGAGATCACTGTCTTTACACTATGCTTCATTTCCATAGATACATATATATATACATATATATATAAGGTTGGCAAATATCTCCCTTCCGCCTTTTTGTCTTTTGAATTTCGCGGCTATGTACAAAGCGCTACAGAGCTCGTATCTGGCAATACTATACATAATTTGAAAGGTCTTGACATAACCTACAAAACGACGCTATGCATAATTAGTTTGGATATTGCGTTCAACAGTTATAGACGTGTAAACATTGAGTACACTAACGCCGAAAACGCGCTATTTTAAAGTTTTCCTTCGTTAAAGGCAAATCCGCTAGAGAAACGTTCCGTGAGATTAATGGTGTTTTGGGGGATGGTACTCTATCACTTCGAACCGCGGAGGAATGGTTTCGACGATTCAAAGCTGGTGAAAACGACACCATGGATAAGCCAGCCGGCGAAAGACCTGTGACGACAAATACCGATCAAATCATAGACTACATCGAGTTAGAGCGGCATGTGGCATCTCGTGACATCGCCCAGGAGATGGGAGTTAGTCACCAAACCATTTTAAACCATCTGCAGAAGGCTGGATACAAAAAAAAGCTTGATGTTTAGGTGCCGCATGATTTGACGCAAAAACCTTCTGGACCGAATCAACGCCTGCGATATGCTGCTAAAACGGAACGAACTCGACCCATTCTTGAAGCGGATGGTAACTGGCGACGAAAAATGGATAACATACGACAATATCAAGCAAAACGGTCGTGGTCGAGCGGCCAAGCCGGGATTGACGGCCAGGAAGGTTGTGCTGTGTGTTTGGTGGGATTGGAAGGGAATCATCCACTATGAGCTGCTCCCATATGGCCAGACGCTTAATTCTACCATCTACTGCGAACAACTGACCGCTTGAAGCAGGCGATCGACCAGAAGCGTCCAGAATTGGCCAACAGGAAGGGTGTAGTGTTCCACCAGGACAACGCCAGACCACACACTTCGTTGATGACTCGTCAGAAGCTACGGGAGCTCGGATGGAAGGTTTTATCGCATCCACCATATAGCCCGGACATAGCGCCAAGTGATTACCACCTGTTCCTGTCCATGGTGAACGCCCTTGGTGGTGTAAAGTTGAACTCAAAAGAGGCTTGTGAAAAGTGACTGTCCGAGTTCTTCGCAAATAAGGAGGGGGGCTTCTACGAGGAAGGTATTATGAAGTTGCCGTCTAGATGGAAACAGATTATCGAACAAAACGGCGCATATTTGAACTAAATCCGATCACTGTAACACTTTTTATAAAGCATCGAATAAAGAGCAAAAAAACGGAAGGGAGATATTTGCCAAACTAATATATATCACGCCTCGTTCCCAGTGGGGTAGGCAGAGACCAGCTCTCTCCACTTGCTACGATCCTGGCAAACCTCTCTCACTCCCTCCCTTTCCTTTCTCTCATTTCCACAGAATGTTTACTAACTAAAACACTTCCAAAAAGCACTATAGTATTAGTATACTTCTACTCAACACCAGATATAAATGGTGTGGAGTTGCTTGACTTAAATACACAAGTTAATTTTGGATTAGGAGATTGACGCTAATCGTTTTTATTTGTTTACGACAAGCTTACAGTCGACCCCAATTTATTATGATGTTAGTTTAAAAGAGTTGGAAGGTGAAAAAATATGTTATCGTTATAGAGCAGATTTATAATATGGGGGTAGTAGAACTTCACAAGTGGCTTTGGAGTCGAACTAAGAACCTCTGTTTTATAAGGGCATTGGTCAGCCACTGTGCTACTAAAGCAATTAAATGTATGTTAAAAAGACTCAATATATAGTAAAAAATTAAATAGCCGTGAATTTCATTTACGATGCGGCAAAACATAGACATCAGTAACCAATGTGGTGTGTCGTACGGCGGTCTGCAAGGACTCACAGAATGTTGGCACTGGCGCGGCAGCTGGTATCGCCGGTAGCTGTTCAGTGACGTCAGAAAGTGCCGGCCGCCGTTCAGCGGTGAACAGTTGTGTGGTACGGTGTGCAGTGCACTCACGGAGTAGTGGTGCGGCTGCGGCGGCTGACGGCGCCGGCGCGGGCGGCTGGTCAGGGAGGATAGGAAGCTCACGCTCTTCCCGCTCGGTGACGCACACAGGTACGATCTGCCCGCGGCTATTGACGGATTGTTTTTTTTATCAATACAGTATTAAAGAAAATCGATTAAAAGTTGAATATATTGAAGCACAAGGGAATGAATATTTTTTTTTTGTATATCAGACAAAATAAACGGTTAAAATATTCAATGTCATTTCAACCATAAGAAAAAAGTATATAATAGAGCTAATACCATTATAGTATATAAAAACAGTTCTCACCGTCTTTGTGAAACTTTTCTTTAAAAGCAACGACAAATCCTGGTGGCAGACCACACGACGGAGGAACTTTACTTTCGCAGTCTCTGAAAGACCATTTATTTTATATTAGTAATTATGTCTAACATTATGAATGGTTAGTGATATGAGTAAATGTGGTAGATATAGAATCTATAATTTTTTTTATTCGAAGAAGCGATAAGTCCAGGAAGACATTCACCAGATAGAACTTTCTGCTAATGCAATGAAAATCTTTGAAATAGCTCTTCTGTTCTCATATCCCAATGAGATATTCTAAAAATTAAATATACAAGTATACATTATCATAGAGTAGCTCGCTGGCCTAATGGTTAGAGCGTGCGGCTTTCATTTCAAACCGATGACTTAATATTTAAGTTATGTACATTTGTGAACTTTAGTTACAACAGCGAGATACAAACGGTGAAGGAAAACATCAAAGAAGGAAACCCGCACACTGAAATCATCTTTGTGTGTGTGTGTAGTGGCCCCAATAAAGTGGCAACAGGCTCGCCCCCTGTTACAGGGGACCTAATCTGAACAAATCTGGCGAAATGTGGGTGTTTATTCACCTCTGCCTACCCCTACTGGAAAAAAGGCGTGACAATATATATAATACATTATCTTTCCATCTGATGTTTATTACTGGAGATCTATGACCAGCATCAGGTGTCCCAGCTCATTGATGATAATAACATTATTAGGCATGTCCGACACTCACCTGTGACACTTAAACTTGCACTCCTTACACTTGAGCCCCGATCCGAAGAGCATCTGTTTATCGCAGTAATCGCAGGTTGCTATCATGTTAAAGGTCTTGGTGAAGCGGTGCGCAATGTCGTGCGCCATGCATCGCCCCACAGTCGGTGTGCGGGGCGATCGCGGTGCCGCGTTGATCTGCAAACAAGTATACTATACATCATCATTATCAGCCAATAGAGGTCCAATGCTGGACATAAGCCTCCTTCAAAGATCTTTATATCGATCGATGCTGTGCTGCATCCAGCAACTTCTCACAACTTTTACCAGAATGTCGGACCACCTGGTAGGGATCAATATAGTTCAGTGTATATCATCCTAACTAGTGCTATTTTGCTATGGATATTGCTAAAAATAGCTCGCTTCGTACTCGTACGTTCGTGTTTTTATTATATTTATCTCTAACTAAAAGTATTATTACAAGTAGCTCGCTGGCCTAATGGTTAGAGCGTGCGGCGTTCATTCCGAAGGTCGCGGGTTCGAATCTCGACATGTAGCGATGATTTTAATATTTATGTTATGTACATTTGCGAATTTTAGTAACAACAGCGAAATACAAACGGTGAAGGAAAACATCGTGAGGAAACCTGCACATGATTTAGCATTTATTCTATGGTGTGTTAACCAATGCGCATGGGGCCCGCGTGGTGGCTACGGCCTACGTCCCTCATATTGAGGGTAGACCTGTGCCCCAACAGTAGGGACGTAAATTGGCTGTTATGATGATTGCTTAAAATCAAATGAACATACTCTCGTCTCTATTCCTTGTCAAATGAAAAAATATACAGTAGTTACAGCTGTTGCTGCTGATGTACATCAGAACTCACAGTGTTGTTGCAGTGCGCGGGTAAATAATATTGCGCGTGCGCGTACGCTGCGTGCACGGCGCGCTGCGGCGTGTTCTCCGTCACGTCGCGCGGCGAGGCAGGCGGGCTGCCCTCCGGACCCTCCGCCACCTCCACACCTTCCATACCATCCCGCGCCGAAGACTGACTGTTATCACTGCGTTTATAGCATAAATAAATTACTAAATTATAAAAATATAAATACCTAGAAGAGATCGCTTATAAGACTGTTCTCCACATTTAGGTTATAAGTTTAGTTTTAGTCAATCGACTGTGCTTACTTAATTGTGAACAATGTAAATCTTGGATTTATAACTAAGTAGACTATCATCATCAGCCTACAGATGTACAATCGTGGACATAGGCCTCCCCCACAGATAACAACATCAATCGATCCCCATCATGTCACCTATAACAGTTAGATCGAAGTCGGCCTAACCATTTAAGGGCCTAAAAGCTTTAAGTAACCACACAAAGATAACAAAAATTCTCGTTGGACTTAATTAATTGTTTTATAATGTCATATATTATATATATATAGATATTGACGATTTTGCTTGAGGGTAATTAAAAAAGTTATAGAAGAGAACAAAACATAATTAATAATTAAAAAAAAAGATTAAAGTAAACAAATGTAAAGATAAGGAAATAAAAAATTTAAGAAATAGTAAAAAAAGAAATAAATATAATAAGTAAGGAAAAACTGTGATAATATGTATTAATAATGAATGAATGTAGACATATAAAGAACGGACTGTGTCTCAATTTATAGGAGATTGATGTCGGAAGGAAATAGGAGTTGGAAATAGGATATGACAGAGAATAATAATATGAAAGAGAACTGGAATGAAAAGAAGAGTGAAAGAGGAGAATCGGGAAATGGGAAATGGAGAATAAAATGGTTAATGAAGTAAATAGGCTCCATCCCAACAATACTGGCAGAATGATTAAAAAAAAATATTTTTTTGGTTTAAAAATGTCCTCATAATAGAAGACCGTCAGGTTTGAGAGCTGCGACTCGTGTACGCACGCCATTGCCTTTAGACTGTACTTTTAATTCCAGTTTCATCCAAGCTACCTAAGGTCGGAGGCATCGGGTCTGACGGAGAGCTGAGACTCGTGCGAGCGCGACTTGGTGAGAGCGGCGGGCGCTGGCAAGTGCGAGTTTTGCTTGCGCTTGCTCACGGGCGTCGTTGGGGATTTGCCGCCTGTAAATGTATAATGAATATTATAACTTAATAAAAATTTATTAATATTAACTATTATCTATTGCTAAAGACTGTTTATCCAAGATACGCCACGGCAGCGATTACCCATTTTTAAGAAGACCTGATACAGGAGACAATGTTGCCTTCATTAACTTAGTGATTAACCATTTATTTTGAAATATTATATAAAGATAATATAAATATACCTCACCTACATAAGGTTCGCAATATTAATCTAGAAAGACTGTTTTTTTTATTTATTTATTTAAGTACACCGAGAAAAATAACAGATAGAAATAAGTAAAAAGGCACTATTATTTCCAATATAAAATTTCTTTCAGTAGGCCTGTGATTGGGAGATTTGATTAAAGTGACAGTTAAGCTGGTGCACCCTGATAATTGTATAGAACAAAACTTATAAACTAACTATAATAACTATAACCTAGAGTGGCTTATAATTAAATAGCAAAATGATACTCTTTAATGCGCTTTTTAAATAGTGCCATAATACTAACCTCGCGAATCGCCGGAAGAAGTTAAGAGCCGTTTTAAATACTGACATGCAAGAGTATACCTTTTCTAGGCCTCGGCGACGCTCGAGCGTGCCTCTCCCAGGAGTCCCAGTATAGAGGCAGCTCTGCAGCGCCTTCGCCCCGCGCCAGAGCCTCTATAAACAAACAAAAGGTACAGTGGTAAAAAAAAGTACGATGGTAAAAAAAAAGTACTGTGAAAAAAACATTGTCTCTCATGTTCGCTTTCTCGTATCATATGTATAAAAGTGGACTGCAGCTGATAAAGATGGCGGTTGACAATTGAGATGGCTCACCGGTGTAAGTGCGAAGCCTTTGCATGGCACGGCACAGCCTCCGCAGCTCCTCGTCGCGCGCGGCGGCCAGCAGGGCGCGCAGCTCGTGGTCTGATCGTTCCCGTAACGCCTCCAGTGTCGCAACACGGGAGCACACCGCCTGTTGGTTGAATGGTGATCACAAACATCCTCATCAACGAAAACTTCGAAAAAGAGAAACGAGATTGAAGAAATTGATTGTGAAGTTTGAACAGTGGTATGGGCTCTTTGAGTCCGTCTGGCTAACTGCTGCTCTCACATCAGTTGACAGAGGGAAAACAAAAATCTGCCGCCATAACAGCATCGTTGTTCCAAGTGTAATATTATATTAAATCCGGATTTTTCTAGAAGAGCATGCTTAATAAGACCCTTGTCTAGAGCTGAACAGAATCAAATAGCAAAAATAAAAGAAAGATCCTGTTCATTGGTGGGATAATCTACCTCTATAGCCTCCGGACTGAGGCCGACTACTCGGAGCCATTGCGCCAAGCACGGCACGTCCCTCAGCTCCCGCTGCAACTCCTCGCTGAACTGCGACTTGAACACCAGCTGCCGGGAGAAATGCTTTACCAGCTTGCCCTGAAAAACGGGAGAACTGTTCAATATTTGAATATTGTATACATATTGGTTTTGTATGGCACATGTTTAGGAAATTTTATTTATATATTCAGCCATCGAAATTACCAGATACTGGTAATAGGACTCTGTTACCGCATATACCGCGTAAGTAGCCACAGCTCCAATTTCTACCGCCAAACAGTATTGTGCAAACTTAACCGTGTTCCGGTTTGAATGGCGCTGTAAATGAGGACATTTTTGAGGTAACATGCTTATAATCTTATGTGATACTGTATACATCATATTAACAAGCTCCACGTTGCTATGGGCAAGTTCGAGGAAACCTTTACTCATCAGTGCATATCAATCGGCTGATGATGATGATATAAATGTATATATAGTACATTTTGTCGGTTCTCATGTCCTTTAAATTTGGCTAAAATTTATAGTTATGTTAATAAATTTGGGTTAGTTCTAATAATCTACTAGGTTACAAATACATTTATGGCGATCTTTTAAATTCCGCCACAACTTTATTACCTCAGCTACATTAATATATTTTCAAAGTAGAACGGCATGCCAATAGACACGGTGTTAGCAAAGGGATCATTATCATCATTTCAACTGATGGACGACGACTGCTGGACATAGGTCTCTTATATGTGCCACAAAGTACGGTATTGCGCTGTTGGGTTCCAGTGGCTCCTAGCGATTGGTATACAAATATCAACATATTAGGTTGGGGAAAAAGAAATCCATTATTTTTTCGGTAGATGGCTGTAGTGATAAATTTCTCGTAAAGTATCGATAAATGGGGTGGAGAGTTCCAGTTTCACCCCGAGATGCGGCCTCATTGTGGCCTTTCGCCGTCGAGACCACAGTTGTGTGCGAAAGCGTTCCTGTGGTTTTGGCTAAAGCGTTGAGACATACACCGTGGGGTTTTAGCTGGTATGAGTCCGGCATAACCCCTCTGTAGCCCCCACAGCAAAAGGGTATCCAATGTAGGATTTCCCCACGACAAAAAAAAAAAAAGGCCGGTCGCCGAAAATGTCGATAAAATCGGAGAAATGATCGAAGTTGACCGGCATGTTAGCAGTCGTAACATCGCCCAGGAGCTAAAATGGACCACAAAACAGTTTTAAACCATTTACACAAAGCTGGATTCAAAAGAAGCTCGATGTTTGGGTGCCACACCAATTAACAGAAAAAACATGATGGATCAATTTCCATCTGCGAAGCCTTGGCCAGACGGAATGAGATAGACCCATTTCTTAAACGGATGGTGACTGGAGATGAGAAATGGATCACATACGATAACCCTGTGCGAAAACGATCATGGTCAAAGAGCGGTGAAGCACCTCAAACGGTGGCCAAACCAGGACTAACGGCCAGAAAGGTTCTGCTGTGCATTTGGTGGGACTGGAAGAGGTATATTTATTATGAGTTGTTTCCATATGGCCAAGCACTAAATTCTGATCTCTACTGTCAACAACTGGACCGTTTGAAGATAGCAATTGACCAGAAACGGCCAGAATTGGCCAACAGGAGAGGTGTCGTGTTCCACCAGGACAACGCTAGGCCACACACGTCTACAGTGACTCGCCAGAAACTTCGGGAGCTTGGTTGGGAAGTTTTAATACATCCGCCATACAGTCCGGACTTGGCACCAAGCGATTACCATCTTTTTCTTGCATTACAAAATTTCTTTAGTGATAAAAAATTGGCATCTAGGAAGATTGTGAAAATCGGCTACTAGAGTTTTTTGCAAATAGAGAGCAGGACTTCTACGAGAGAGGCATTATGAAGTTACTTTTAAAATGGCAACAAATCATAGAACAAAACGGTGCATATTTGACCAAAATCGGACAATCCGAAGCATGTTAAATAAAGTCCTGAAGTTCATATAAAAATAATGGATTTCTTTTTCCCCAACCTATTACATGGGTTAGCATTTAAAAGTCAATAGTAATTATAAGTTATTGATATTATATATATATATAAAATTATCATAAACTTTGGTTATATTCAATAACAAAATATGTTTACAAGTCGCACTGGACGGGACGTGTGATAGAATAAAAAATGACGACAAGTCTTCGTAACAATTAGGCCTTCATCAGGATTTCAACGCAGCAGTAAAACATAAGATGAGATTTTAGACGACAGAAATATTTTTAAATTTTCTTATAAGAGTTGAATCGATGAATTTCGATTCTTATACTGACGACTATGCTTTATGAAATTTAATTAATAATTAATTTAATTCTATGTTCAAATTGTAGTATGTTACAATTTGAATACAGAATGCCATTGATGGCCAGTAGCAGCGACGACCAAAGTGGCGCGAAACAAACCCGAAGTCGGTTACGGAACAATGGCGCGTTACTCAGCGGCGCGCTTCCTGCGCATACGCATGCGCCAGCGCCGGATCCTGTCGCTAAATTGGTCAAGCTTCCAAACTATTTTAACTATCAATCTATATACTTATATATTGAAAATGGATTTTTTTTGTTCACCAATCACGCGACACGGTAACAGAGCGTCCGACCGGCAATGATCTGTAGATGGTTACATGCTATTTATTTTTTGAATTTCATACATCCTTCATTTTATTTATAATCATCATCAGCCAATAGATATCCACTGCTGGACATAGGCCTACCTCAAGCATCTCCAGATACAGTCAGCATGGCCTCCGGTACTGCTGGGCACTAGGGGCAGTCACATGGAGGAATTTGGACTATTTATCGTCACGCTGGCCCAATGCGGGTTGGCGGGAGCCAGAGCCTCGTTTGTTGATTAACAGGGTGCACCGCGAGCAGTTGAGGTTGGCTTGGAACTTTGCTAAATATTATCATTTGATATTATTTATATGGTTGCTATAGAATGTCCATTTGAGTTTGCGGTTGCTCGCGGGGTTATATCAGACGAATTTCAAGTCTAATTATATATTACGAAATCGTATCGTTAGAGGGATGCTGTAAAAGACGACCTGCGCAAGCTCCAGTGGATAGGCAACGCTGGCGTTCTCTTATGGCAGAGGCCACTTTGCATGACTGCTACAAAGGAGTATTTTTTATTCCAAGCGACGAGACGCACGACACCTTCACCTGATGGTAAGTGACACGTCAGCCCATAAAAATGTGCGCTGGTTAGGATGATATACACAGCACCGCATTTAATCATCGCTTTGAGTCAAGGAAAGCCTAGTTACCCTAGTAACTTTCACTACCTACAGCGTCCTTCGAAACAAAACAAACTTTTTTTTTTGTAATCTAAATATTTAAAAGATACCCTACGTCTGGGAAGAAGTCAGTTACATGAGATTCTTACTCACTAAAACTCCCTCGGTGATCTGCATCAGTGCATTCGGAGAGGCTCCGGGATCTCTGACAGAACGCCTCGTTGCCCCTCTACACTTTGTGTGAACACCTCTCTGAGGAGAGGCCTAACCCTCCTAGGCACCATCGCTAAGCCATACGCTGTCCCACGCAGGTTCGCTTGTTGAGCGATAAGCGCGGAAGTCTTAGACCCTTTTAGTCGCCTTCTACGACAGGCAGGGCTTATCTTAGCCCTATTCTTACTAGCCCAAACTATAGGGCTAACGGTTATACGTACCTAGACGATTTCCAACAACAGATAATTACCATCAGTAACCTTGCCTGCTTGTGATTTAAAACAGACATTGCGGTAGTATTTAGACGGTCGTGGCCACTCAGGATTGCGACACAAGACACACGGACGCATTAATGATATATTTTTTTTTAAATAGCCAATTTACGTCCCCACTGTTGGGGCACAAGCCTACCCTCAGTATGAGGGCGATGGGCCGTAGTCACCACGCGGGCCAATGCGGGTTGGTGATTTCACACACACCTCAAAATAAATTCCAATTCATGTGTAAGTTTTCTCAAGATGTTCTCCTTCACCGGTTGTATTTAGCTGTTGTTGCTAAAATTCACAAATGCACATAACATAGAGGAAGGGAGGCTTAGATCGTTCGGCCATGTCGAAAGAGTGGATGAAAGAAGATTAACGAAAGAGATATACAAGGTAAGAATGATTGGAAAAATCGGTGCAGGTCGACCTAGGCGGAAATATTCCGATCAAATCGGAGATGTCCTGAAGAAAGGCCGACGAGCGTGCATGAAGACGCTTATGAAAAAAGGGGAAGCGAGAGGTGTGCCAGGATCGTAGCAAGTGGAGGGAGGTGGTCTCTGCCTACCCCACTGGGAACGAGGCGTGATATGTGTGTATGTGTATGTATGTATCGGTACATGCCTAGATTCGAACTCGCGACCTTCGGAATGAACGCCGCACGCACTAACCATTAGGCCAGCGAGCTACTTGTAATAATACTTTTAGTTAGAGATAAATATAAAAAAATATGAACGTACGGGTGTACGCGAACAAATTCCTATACGGTTTAGCATGTGCGCCGCGCACTACTCTTTTAATTAAGGTTAATTATAACGATTTCGGCATGGTAGCGAGGCGCGGTTCAGTTTAAGTTAGGTTAACTGTACGCAAATGTTTTTAGTTAAATGTAACGTGTTCCTCGCCGTGCTGATTATGTGATCGTTTTATTTAGGATCTACAATCGTTACGACAATATAAATACTAGAAGTGCCAAGCTATTAATGAAATCTTAGCTAATTGTATATATTGCAGGACATTTTGTTAGAAATCAAAACTGAAATTACAAGTACAGAGTTAGACAGAGATGTGGGGCGTCAAAGGAGTGTAAGGGATCCCGCACAAATCGGACCCAAGCCAACTTCACCTGCTCGTGGTGCATCCTGGCAATCAACGATCGAGGCTCTGGCTCCCACCAACCCGCATTGGCCCAGCATGCTGACAAATGCCCCAAATCCCTCGTTATTGAACTCTTACATACGACAGCCCCTAGTACTCAGCGGCACCGGAGGTCATGCTGACTGTATGCGAAGATCTTTGGGGGAAACCTATGTCCAGCAGTGGACGCCTATCGGCTGATCATTTTGATGATTCGTATCGTCATAAGTTCGCTTCAATATTAACATATTACTGCGCCATGATAATGACGTTTTCATCAATTCTGTCTCGTCGGGACAATTCACAGGGTATTTTATCAGAGGCTGTCAACTTGGTGTGATAACGTTAACAAAGACACACATTGACAAGTGTTAGCACTAATCTTACTATATGCTGCTCTCAAGATTCTTGGCTGCTCCCGCGGAATGCCAGTGTGAGTTATTATTCCAGATGATATGTCAATACTGTTGGTATGTCTGTTGTCGTAGACCGTCTAGTTAGGTACTACCTTCAGCCCTGTAGTCTTGGGCTAGTAACAATAGGACTAAGGTAAGCCCTGCCTGTCGTAAAAGGCCACTAAAAGGGTCTAGGAGTTCCGAAGGCCTTATCGCTCAACAAGCGAACCTGCATGGGAGAGCGTACGGCTCAGTGATGGTGCCTAGGAGGGTTAGGCTCCTCGTCGGAGCCGTGTAACATAAAATGTAGAAGGGCACCGGAGCGTTCTGTAAGAGATCCCGGAGCCTCTCCGAATGCACTGATGCAGACCACTGAGTAATTTTTAGTCAGTAAAAAAATCACATAACTAACTTCTCTCCAGAGACATGGTATCATTCCAATATTTTGGCCACAAAACCAAAAAGAAAAAGTAGGTACCACCTATGTTCCTATTCCTGCCGTCAAACAGTAATGTATAATACAAACATTATTCCGTGTAAAGAGCGTTGTAGCCAAGTGAATTACTGGTGTAACGAGACTGAACATCTTGTGTTTCAAGGCAACGCGCACATTGTTATGCAGTGTATAACATCCTAACTAGCGCCAAGTTGTTGTGGGCAGGTATAACACTTACTATCAGGTGAATGTCAAAAAAATACTCCTTAACGCTATTGTAGGCTTCACCAGCTGTTACAAAATATATATAAGAGTGGCGGCATCCCTATAAGAAAATCCTGAACAATTAAATATGTGTTTTTTTTTTAAATTCCCGGCGATTAATCAGGACATATGCCAACTGTGGTCTACTCGATTCAGATAACTGTATAGTAAGGTTGGTTGGAATCCTTTAACATTATAGGGGTATTCTGGTTTAGAAGTCAGGGGGAACACACCTCCTACCATCCCGAGGTGTGAAACCACAATGGCGGACGTCCGCTTCACACAGTGTGCTGTGCGGAAAGCACTATTCTCCCTGGAGGTCAACAAGTCGTGTGGGCCCGATGGAGTATCTCCTATTGTGCTGAAGGTGTGTGCTCCAGAGCTGGCATCGGTTTTAACGCGCTTATTCAGACACTCTTATGTCCTCGGCGTTGTCCCACATTCATGGAAGACGGCTCTAGTACACCCGATCCCTAAAAAAGGCGACCGCTCAGATCCGTCCAACTACATGCCTATCGCTATCACCTCCTTGCTCTCCAAAATTATGGAATCCATAATCAACCGCCAGCTCATGGGCTACCTGGAAGAGCACCAGCTGATCAGCGACCGCCAATATGGCTTCCGCAAAGGCCGATCAGCTGGTGATCTTCTGGCTTTACTAACTCACCGTTGGGCGCAGGCGGTCGAAAGTAAGGGTGAGGCACTGGGCGTTAGTTTGGACATAGCGAAAGCCTTCGATCGGGTTTGGCAAAAAGCCTTACTATCGAAGCTTCTTTCCTATGGGCTTCCTGAGAGACTTTGTAGGTGGATCGGCAGTTTCCTTGCGGAACGGAGAGTTAAAGTCGTCGTAGACGGCTCATGCTCGGACCCCCGGACCGTAAATGCTGGTGTTCCCCAAGGCTGCGTGTTATCCCCGACATTGTTTATTCTGCATATCAATGATTTGTTGCATACCAGTGGCAGTAATTGCTATGCGGATGACAATACCGTGGATGCACTGTATTTCGGCCGCAGCAATATCTCTCGGGATCACGTCAATGAGTGTCGGAACAAACTTGTGTCTGAAATCGAATCATCCCTTGTGAAGATTTCCGATTGGAGGGGACTAAATCTAGTCCAGTTTAACCCTTCTAAGACTCAAGTTTGCGCGTTCACTGCTAAAAAAGCCCCCTTTGTCGCATCGCCACTCTTCGGAAACACTCACCTTTGTGCCAAGCCGAACATTGGCATTCTAGGTGTCGACATTTCGAGTGTTGTCCAGTTTGGCGGTCATTTGGAGAGCAAGGCTAAAATGGCCTCCAAAAAACTCGGAGTACTCAACAGGGCCAAACAGTACTTTAAGCCGGCCCACCGTCTTAAACTGTATAAGACGCAGGTGCGGCCTCACATGGAGTATTGTTGCCACCTTTGGGCCGGGGCTCCGGGTTATCAGCTATCTCCATTTGACCGAATCCAACGTAGGGCATCTCGGATTGACGACTAGATCCTTTGGCACTGCGTAGGGATCAATCTTCCCTATGCATACTTTACAGAATTTACAATGGGGAGTGTTCTGAGGAGTTGTTCGATTTAATAGAAGCCGCTGATTTTCGCAACCGTTCGTCTCGCCGGAACTATCATCCGCACCATCTGGATGGTTGACGTTCCACTACAATGCGTTTTAAAAACAGTTTTCTGCAACGCACAATAAGTCTCTGGAATTCGTTGCCATCAGCGGTCTTCCCCAACAACTGCGACATTGGGTTATTCAAGAAAAGAGCATATTCTTACCTGAAGGGTGGGCAACGCACTGGCATCGCTGGTGACCGTGGGCGGCGGTGAATCACTTACCATCAGGTGACCCGTCTTGCTCATTTGCCTACTAGATCTTATAAAAAAAAAAGTTCAAATATTAGTAGCTTTTTTGAATGCGTTAAAAAGATATATATATTTTAACTGTTTATTTATTATAAGTATTTTATTGATATATTAAGAATGCAAAACATTAATGATATTAAGAAAATATACAGAATTTTAAAAACTGCAGGCCGTCAATGTGGGTACTGATAAGATAAAAGGCCGGTTGCTGCTTGGTGTGCGGGATTTCAGTCCTTCCAATGACCGAGAATGGAAAATAATTAATAACAGTCCTTGAAGACGATGAATGTAGTTATCTCAGGAGCCGTTTTTTAATAAAAAAAAATTTTAATTCCCGAGGGCAATCAAAACATGGATATTTTTTTTCTTAATATTATATTCTCTTTAAATATTAAGAAAAAAAATTGTCACTAAAACAATTGTTTTTTTTTACCGATACCGAAAAAACAAAATTCGGTCAACCAAACCAGAATACCATTAAAATACTCTACAGATAAATATCCAATGACAATAACATGTTACATATCTGTGAATTTTAAATAATTGGGTAGGATATGTATAATGTAAAAAAAAAAAAATGTTAGAAACAATTTATATAAGTTAGTAGTGAATATGTTGTAAGTAAACATTGTAAATAATAGGATAAGGTAAAAAGCCTTGTATAATAATATCAGGGAAAATTTGATATAAATAAATAAAAAATAAGATAATAACAAGTTACAATGAGAATTACATATTGAGCTGCGGTAATTGAATTCTCTTTTGCCACATTGAATCAGAATAATAATGTAATTGTTTAAATGTGTTCACAATTTATAGATTGTTGGTAAACAGCCGACGTATCCGCCCACAGTGTCTGCAGTGCAGGGTGGCCACACGTTAATATATTTTTAAGGACAATCTGTGCACAATGAATAGGACATATGAATAGGATTCCGTTAGACTAGTTATTCTTTGCAATTAAAGACTATGCTGATTTACCATCAGGTGGTCAAGCATTGCTAAAAATATAAATAACAAATTATTTTTTTTTTAACTGTATACCAGGCTGTATAAAAAAAACTTACCAATAATACAATTTTGTCAAATTATCAATTCAGTAACAATCAAAGCATATTTTTTACTTTTTTGCAACTTAGGAAATTATTATTGAAATAGGTTAAGAAGCCAAGGTATGCGGTATGCAGTGCTTATATCTGTTTGCTGAGAAAGCAATTTTCCAACAATGTTATTAGCATGCCATAACTCTGATCTCTTGCAGATGTCTTTTTCACTTGCATGAATAATAATACATAAATATATTTATATATATAAAAGTAAAAAATCATTATTTATCTGGCTTGTACATGTCAAAACTACATAGCCTTAGAGTAAAAAAAAAATTATTGCAATAATACTATTGGACAAGACATGTGCAACTGTACGTATTACTAGATCATATAAAATTGAGAGCTCGCTGGCCTAATGGTTAGAGCGTGCAGCTTTCATTCCGAAGGTCTGTTACATAGGACCTAATCTGACCACATTTGTCGAAATGTGGGTGTTTTTATTCACCTCTGCCTACCCCTACTGGGAAAAAGGCGTGACAATATAAAAAAATAATAATTGAGTAATAAATTTAACAATGTGTGGTAACGGTAGTGTGGTATATAATTGAAATATAAGGTTAGCAAATATCTCCCTTCCGCCTTTTTGTCTTTTGAATTTCGCGGCTATGTACAAAGCGCTACAGAGCTCGTATCTGGCAATACTATACATAATTTCAAAGGTCTTGACATAACCTACAAAACGACGGTAAGCATAATTAGTTTGGATATTGCGTTCAACAGTTATAGACGTGTAAACATTGAGTTCACTAACGCCGAAAACGCGCTATTTTAAAGTTTTCCTTCGTTAAAGGCAAATCCGCTAGAGAAACGTTCCGTGAGATTAATGGTGTTTTGAGGGATGGTACTCTATCACTTCGAACCGCGGAGGAATGGTTTCGACAATTTAGAGCCGGTGAAAACGACACCATGGATAAGCCAGCCGGCGGAAGACCTGTGACGACAAATACCGATCAAATCATGGACTACATCGAGTTAGACCGGCATGTGGCATCTCGTGACATCGCCCAGGAGATGGGAGTTAGTCACCAAACCATTTTAAACCATCTGCAGAAGGCTGGATACAAAAAGCTTGATGTTTGGGTGCCGCATGATTTGACGCAAAACCTTCTGGACCGAATCAAAGCCTGCGATATGCTACTGAAACGGAACGAACTCGACCCATTCTTGAAGCAGATGGTGACTGGCGACGAAAATGGATCACATACGACAATGTCAAGCAAAACGGTCGTGGTCGAGCGGCTGCCGGGATTGACGGCCAGGAAGGTTTTGCTGTGTGTTTGGTGGGATTGGAAGGGAATCATCCACTATGAGCTGCTCCCATATGGCCAGACGCTTAATTCTACCATCTACTGCGAACAACTGGACCGCTTGAAGCAGGCGATCGACCAGAAGCGTCCAGAATTGGCCAACAGGAAGGGTGTAGTGTTCCACCAGGACAACGCCAGACCACACACTTTGTTGATGACTCGTCAGAAGCTACGGGAGCTCGGATGGGAGGTTTTATCGCATCCACCATATAGCCCGGACATAGCGCCAAGTGATTACCACCTGTTCATGTCCATGGTGAATGCCCTTGGTGGTGTAAAGTTGAACTCAAAAGAGGCTTGTGAAAAGTGGCTGTCCGAGTTTTTCGCAAATATGGAGGGGGGCTTCTACGAGGGAGGTATTATGAAGTTGCCGTCTAGATGGAAACAGATTATCGAACAAAACGGCACATATTTGAACTAAATCCGATCACTGTAACACTTTATATAAAGCATTGAATAAAGAGCAAAAAAACGGAAGGGAGATATTTGCCAAACTAATATATATGTTGTAAGGTGGCTAAAAACTTTTCCCTATGAGTAACAAATTATATTTATTGTATACAATAAAATCTTTTTCCATTAGAGGACTTTTAATACAAAGTGATAATAAGGCTGTGCTTCCAATGAAATCTGAGATTTTATTTATGTCATAAAACTTGTTGTATTTGTTTTACCTACAGATAACTGAAAATTATAATTTTTTACAAACATGAAATGTTAACTTTAAAATAGTAGCGTAGTTGGTATGTTGTAGTATATTTAGATTTGTACTATGTACTAAAAATTTATGTTTTAAAATCTTGCAATCACAATATGTAAAATACTATTAGCTTTAAATGCCTCCATAATGATTTTTTGGATTATTAACCATATTACATAAGGCATATTGATAAATCAACTAATACTTAAGACAGCTGAAGCAATTATAAATAATTATTTAAACAAAACAACTTTTTGAGTCATTACATCGAAATTTTACCGAACTGAGATATTAATTAAAATTGGTTGACAAAGATTTCAATTTAACATAAATCATTTTGAAATAAATATTTTAAAATATTATCATACATCATAATATTTTTAATTTTGATTTAGTATTTTACAATCTTATTTAATGCAATTAGGCAACAACAGCCAATAGGCAGATCAATAAGCATTTTCTATCTAAACAAGTATTTTTTGTAATGTATTGTTAAAGGAATACTATACCATAAATCATTTGTGTATTTACTTAAAAAAGAACAGACTTTTAACTAAGATACTTCTTGGCAAAAATCCACAAATTAAAATAATTTACATAAATTTCCTCCAATTAAGGAGATGCGAGAAAGTTAATTTACGATTAGTATATATAATCTACACAAGTTCTATGGTGAACGAAGTTCCGTTAGCTATAAAAGCCGCTAATCTATACGAGAAACAACCCGCTTTACGACGTGATATCGAATGTATACTCTCAAGGTGATCAAGGGTGCGCGACGGAAACACTTTCTACACAACCTGCCAACCGGCTACGTGGTCCTTCAGTGCAGCAGGGTCCTTGAGAGGCGGGTCTTGGAAATCGTTCAAGGGCACATCATGTTTCTACTTCATATTGAACATAGAATATTAAAAATATCCCTACCTCCAGCGTCCGAATCTCTTGCTGCGTCAGCTCCGCACTCGTAGAACATTGCGTCCGCAAACCTTCCAGTCTGTCTGCTGAAACGTCGATCATAGACTGAGTGGTCTCAATCATCTGGATTGCATCACGAACTTTCTTTAGCTCGTTCTCCCTCTCCGCATCCATTACAAATATCACAGCACTATACACAAGCCACTAAGCACTACTTATAAGTAAAAAACTCTCTATTCATTATAAAAAATGAATTTGAATATACAAAACATTGCAGGTGTTGTATTGCCGATGCAGCGGCCATGTCCGAAGAAAATCTATATTCTTGTCTATACCTTTTCAGATCATAGACAATATTTTGACAGCTGTTGCAATAAAATAGCAACATTTTTATTGTAGTGATGTACTTTATTTATTTACTATTGTAAATAAAGAGATAAACATAATAAAATTAAATATGTCACAGAAAGATTTATAAAACATTATGTGATTATGATCATAATTTTAATAATAATATTATAAAAACATTTTTATTTTCTCCCTTTGTGAGTCAAAGTTATTCTACATTACATTTTTTAATACCATTTAACAATATTATAGGATATTAATTTAAAATAAACATTAAAGCACCATAAAATAATAGTTTAAATTGAAAATCTAAAAAATTATTAATATTGTTATGAAGTAAATAATTTTGCAATGTTAGGCATTAAAATTTTATTGGTTATGTGCGCGTTTGTGTACTAAAATAAAAAAAATGACACTAACAGAAAATAATTTTAAAAAACAGCTGAGTATCGATTTATTTAATCGCCTCAAAGATAGTCACATCACTGTTAGTTTGAAGTACAAGGTGCAAAAAATTTTTAGGCAAAACCAGTTATGACATTTAAAGTTTTTTTAGTCTATGACTTACATCAATGAGAGGCAGACGTATGTTGTGAGATTCGTTACCAGTATTTCGCCTTCCGTCGTTAATTAATTCTGTGTAATGTAATTAAGTAGTTAAGATATTAAATCTTTTTTACTTTATAATACGTTGGATTTGTGTTCGTTCTTAGGGTGTAGATGTAGATGAATGAGAATGTTTTTTGTACGGTTCTCAGTGTCTCTGTTCTGCCTTGGATTAGAAGGTAAATAATTTAAATTCTAATGAACAATGTGTTATTGTGTGTATTAGTAAATTAACGGCAGTATTTGTTCTCTTTTAGTTTTTGCTCTGGCCGTCGCCGAACAAGTAGATATCCGCGAAGTAGCCGCCGATAAGGGTACAAATGTAACAATACCTTGCGGTGGATTCCCTAAACAGAATAATTCTAATGTCCTGTGGGTGCATCGGGGCAATCGCACTCACCACACGGTGCTGGTAAGTCCGTCTATTTTATTAATAATAAAAAAATTTAAAACTATTAGCAAAATAACACTCAAAAGTATATAAACAATTTGAATAAACATCTTATTATTATATATTTTTTTTTAATTTAAAAATGTATAAATATACATTAATATTTTTATAACCATAAAGATTATTAAAAATATAAATTGTTCAATGTTTAAATAAATTATATATCCCACGTCATTTTCTTAATCGATAATTATGAAGTAACTAGAAATTTTGTAGTTATATAAAAAATGTATTATGCAGTCTTATATAACTGTGATAATAATCTAGCTTCAAGATATTTCTTTATATATATTAAAGTAATATATTTAGTTAATATTTACGTTGTCTTTTTAATCCTTTAAGAATCACTTAAAATATTTGAAGTATGTATGTATGTGTGAAAATATCTTTTGTTATACATTATCAATAATTATGTACACAGTAACGTTTCTGTAATAGTAAAAACTTTCTTTTTTTGATAACTATAATATATAAATAGAAATTTTTACGTACATTTTCATTATCTTATTAATTTGCTTTAATGTCTTAAAACTATGGTCTCTGGTCATTAAGTAAGGTAAATTTATTTTTATAGCTCAAATATATGTAAAACTGATATAAATATTATATTTACGTAGCATATTCTAATTTTACTGCTTGAGTAAAATTTTCAAGGCCTAATTGTCAAGGCCTGCAAAACTCCTAGACCCTTTCAATCGCCTTCTCCGACAGGCAGGGCTTACCTTAGTGCTATTCTTACTAGCCCGAGACTACAGGGCTGTCGTTACCACTTTCGTATTACTTTCCAAAGCGCCCTTCAAAGCCGTAAATATTCTTCATTCAAAGACGGCACGTAACGAGTGAGACGTTCACTTAATGTTAAGTGATGTGCCTCTCCATAGCACCGTGGTGCTGGTTAGAGAGATGTAGAAGACGCCACATTCGTCTCGTCGCCTTGAGACATAACACGTTTATTCTCATCTCCTCTGTAATTTAGCCAGCTACAGCCGCATTCAAACCGGACTACAATAGTGCCGGAAACTACTGTTTGGCGGCGGAAATAGGAGCAGCGGGGATAACTAGCCGGTTTACTGTGTTCCGGTTTGATAGGCGCTGTAACTAATGAAATTATTGAGGTAACGATACTTAATATCTTGCTTCAAGATGACGAGTGCAATGTGGTGCTGTGTACAATACATTGCGGCCACCAGCGCCATGTTATGGGCAACCGTTTCACTTACTGTCAGGTGGACGTTTCGATATAAAAACGTGTCATTAACTCACATTCTTTTTATATAAATATATTGAAATCCTTAAACTACTCCTATTACTTGTCCATCACCATTATCAGCTGACAGACGTCCAATGATGGACATAAGCCTCCCCCAAAGAACTCCACATCGATCTATCCTGTGCTTCTCGCAGCCAGTTGCTTTCCGCCACCTTCACCAAATCGTCGGATCACCTGGTGGGAGGCCTGCTGACACTACGTGTTGCGGTACGCGGCGCCATTCGAGGACCCTGGTGCTCCATCGGCTATCAGTCTTGCGAGCGATGTGTCCTACGCATTACCACTTGAGTCTAGCAATGTTTTGGTCTATGTCGGTGACCTTAGTACTCCTGCGGATTTCCTCATTTCTGATTCGATCACGCAAGGAAACCCCGAGCATAGCGCTTTCCATTGATCTCTATGCGACTTGAAGACTTCTCACCAGGTCCACTGTAAGCGACCTGGTCTCGGTACCCTAACTCATCACTGTCAACACGCACGAGTTGAATACCTTTGTCTTTAGACCCTGCTGTAGTTTGATTATTTTGTCCGCGAGATTTAATTTATTTACTGGTATTCAAATTTAAACATGAGACCCTCAGAAATGAGGAGATCCGCAGAAGAGCCCTGCAAGCTCGTAGAACCGATGGTCGTTGGGGACGGCATCGGCGCACCGTTGGCAGACCGTCAACTAGGTGGGCAGAGGATCCGCTAGGAGTCACTGGATTCAAACAGCGCAAGACTATGCTCTGTGGGACACATTACAAGAGACATGTCCAGCGGTGGGCGTCCAGCAATTCTAATACCTCTACACCAAGCGATATATTCAGTGTCGTGATCTAAAAGACTTTAAGTTCAATATAGTGTCATTAACCACAAATCGAACGCATCAATCACCGATACTCTGGCGGTTTACGAGCGTTCCTTACGACCGATAAAATTGATGAGCTGGTAACCCTCACTCCTCAGCGTTTAAATCTATTTAATAATTTCAATAGCCACAGCGCCCATCAAACCGAACCACAGTAATGTTTGCACAGTAGTTTTTGTATTTGTTTGAATCGACGAGATGAGCGCGACGTTCACTTGTCGGTAGATACCATGACGCTCTTTGCCCGAGACATGATGGCAAGTCTCGTTGCCCCAGTAACTTAATTCAAGTACAGCGTCCTTCAAACCGGACCACAGTAATGTTTGCCAGGTGATTTGGTATTTGGTGGCATTTTGCACTAATCTAGCACCAGGCTACACACTCTTCTTGAAGACAACCTCATTGTATTTGTACGGGAACACCGACGCCGGCAAGTTGTTCCACACCTTCGCTGTTCTTATGAAGAACGAAGATCCGGATCTCTTTATTCGCAACCTGAGGATGTCCACGGCATCAGGATGGTGACTGACCGTGCGTCAGGTTGAAAGGCCTGAAGAAACCGACTCACCGGCATCGTAACTTTGATGATGGCGAATTTAATGCGGGCTTAGTGTTTAATTAACACCCTTCCTACCCTATCACCGAGGGGCGATTCTCGGCTAAATATCCCTGGAGTGCCGTAGCATCCCCTAAAGTTTCCTCATTAGCATTCATTGTCATATATTTTAATGCTGCTGCGTCGACGGCATACGACTCACCAGGCTCCTCCATCTCCATCCCACACACAGCACTATGAACGCTTTATCAACATTAAATACAATGACGTATTTTTGAAGCGAGGAGACGAGCGGGATGTTCACCTGATGGTAAGTGATTTGGTATTTATGACGATATACACCGGACCACGGTCTGCTCTTCGCCTTGAGACATAAGATGTTGAGTTTCGATACCCAAGACTGGTCACTGGCTACAGCGCCCATCAAACCGGAACACAGTAACGATCGGACACTGCTTTTAGTCGCCTGCAATAGCAGCTGAATTTCACTATTAGTATTTCCCGTTACTGTCTCTTCATCTACTGCTTATTTCAGGCTATCTAGGTTTCCTTATCTACTGTAGACTAAATTCTAGATAATTATATAATATATAATATGTATACTGATGGTAGGCCTCTGTTGCTGCAGACCGTCTAGGTGGTTACCACCGCAGCGCCTCCTGCACTCGACAAACAGTGCAAACATTACTGTATTCCGGTTTGAAGTGCGTTGTAGCTAGTGCAGTTACTGGGGTAAGAAGACATTTTATGTCTCAAGACGACGAGCGCAATGTGTTGTATAATATCCCGACCAGCGTCACGTTGTTATGGGGGTATCGTCTTCATCATCAGCCGATAGACTTCCACTGCTGGACATAAGCCTGCCCCAAAGATATGCACACCGATCCGTGCTGCGCTGCCCTCATCACCAGGCACTAGAGTCAGTCGTTTGCAGGGGTTCATATGGGGAGGTTTTGGGCTATTTCCCACCACGCCGATGTATATCCTCCTATATGAACCCTTACGTACAACAGGCCCTAGTGCACAGTGATCCTGGAGGCTATGCAGACTGTATCTGGAGATCTTTGGTGGAGGCCTATGTCCAGCAGTGGACGTCTACCGGCCGATGATGATGATGATAACCTCTCACACTCTTACGAGCAACCCATCATTAAATCTGATATAAATTATTCAGTTATGAGGTTCTCCTGAAATATTGCCATAACCACGTTGAACTTCAGTCAACATACTGTCACGAGTATTACTTCAGATACAGGACACCGTCGTCATTGTCCTGATCGAATAAACGGTCACAGACGGTCACGACGGTGCGGAGGTCCTGCCATTTATAAATAGAGTTCTGTCGGAATTGAGTCGTCCGAATCGTCTGACGGTAGCTCACCGTCCACCGACGCCAGGAGACCAGTCAACTGTATAACTTTATTTAGTTCGCCCACTGCATGTCTCTGATCCCACTCTATACCTGTTTACCTACTGTTGGTAGGTCTACGGTGCCGGATACCCTCAAAGGAGGGTACAGTAAAACCGGTGCTATGCAAATATTACTCTGCTCCGGTTTGAAGGACGTTATAGCTATGTAAACACTACGGTATCTCAACTCAAACAGCTACAGCACCCTTCAATCCGGAACACAATGATGTTTGCACACTACTGTTGGTAGGCTGCAATAGTCGCTGCGCTGGTTCCCCTGCACGGTCTCCGACAACGAACACTTCAATTTCTTATTAAGGTCTATAAAAGAATTAAAGCTAAGGCCCAATTCCTCATCAATGAAGATCCTTGAGGGAAGCCTATGCTCAGCAGTGGGTTTCACCTGGTTGATGAGAGGATATATATTGACTGACCTTATACGTTTTAACATTGAACGAATGTCAAATAAAATTAGTTTACACAAATTCGAAAACAGGTTCCGTAACTTGTTGTGTAAACACATTAAGGCACAAAGTTACTTCTATGTCCACTGATGACCCGGCTGATGATGATGATGAAGTTACTTCTAAGTCAATTTTCATTTATATATAAGCAATGTGACGAAAACACCGTTACCTCTTTCATACATACCCTCTATCATCGTTATTGATCGGTTGACGTCCACTGCTGGACAAGGATCTTGTCCAAGAATGCCAATACCAATCGGGTCTTGAATTGTCCGAATGCTGATACACGGTTCATTACTTCAGCCTGTTGTCGTCCAATGCTGGATATAGGCCCACCCACCAACAACAATCCTGAGCTGTACTAGTGCAGATACAGAATCCATCGTCATTCTATCAGTCTATTATCATCTGGTGGGAGACAGGTATTTACAATGAGAAGGTGGAAGTAGACGTAATGATGGGAGGCGTCCCACAAGGTGGAGGATGAGGAGCTTTGAAGGAAACCCATATCCAGCTGTGGACGTTTATATAGGCTGATGATGATGAGTAATAAAAAAAATTATTACTATTAGTAGTTTTTTAGTATTATTGTAGATGTCTAAATAAAGGTCAAAGTCTGGTTTGAAGGTATTGTAGGATGAATGTGCTAAATTCCGCACCGAGACGGTACACTGGCAACATCGCTTCCCGTGCATTGTTCTTACTGTACCGCGTCGTATCTCACGCCGTGCTTTGTATCTTGCACTTCCTATTCACCAATGGAACAGTATTTTGTTTAGGACTCTTTGTTTCGTTCTGTATTCATCTTTTATTTCACTCTGGATCGAGGACAAAAGCGTTTTTTGGACAGACTTACAAATAAATCCATAGAATACTAATCTTAGAATTAAGTACTTTCTTTATATCTAACAAGGTAGCAACTCGGCTGTCGTTATGATGATATACACAGCATCACGTTGTTATCTTCGCTTCAAGACATATATGTTAGGTCTGATTACTTTAGTAATTTCACAAGTTACTGCGCCACGCAAACCGAAATACTATAACTATGATATATAACGTTTGCACAGTGCCATTGGGACAGCAGAAATAGACACTGCGGTGTACCTAAACGGTTTCCGACACCACAGACCTACCAGCGCTTCAGCGATTGAATCAGCATTTCTGTCATCCAATCCTCCAACTATGCTAATATTCATTTCTTAAAGTAAATCTTCAAAAATTTCAGCCAATTATAAATAAAAATCTTTAATACCCTCGTTAAAAAAAATTATAATGATCAACTTCTTTAAACAGATAATTTGCGGTTACTCAGTAAACCGCAAAAAGATGCGGTACACGTTTTAACTGACTGTGTTAAGCTCGACCGAATAATCACCACACCCCAACCCCAACCGCATGAATTCATGGGTGGTAGTGCAGAACAGATGATACATTCATCAATAGCGGTCAATTTTGGATCATCTATTTCATAAATTACCAAAGTCTCGTCCTCAATTTTAAATAATTTCAATAAGGATTAGGTCGAAAATTGTTGAAGTACATCTAGAATATTGTGTCTATAACCCGTTGAGAACCGGAACACAGCGAAGCTATTGAAGACTCAGATTTAATAGGTAAATAAACAGATGATAGCTAGATTAGATAGGTTTGGAAATATTGAATAATAATCCAAACTCAACCCTATACGGTATTGGGAGCACTAGAAACCACCGTGGCGGAAACTGAGGTAGGTTTAATCTAAAATATGTTAAAGCAAAAACAAATTTGGAAAAAATGCGTATGAAGGTAAAAACGGCGGCGATGGATACTACGTAAAAAAATAATCTCGTGGTAGATCGAATTACAGAATACGTGGAGTCGTAGATCCGAATCTCAGTGAAGCTGTGCGTCCAGCGAATGAAAATTTCAACAGGAAATCAACGACAACGATTATCCTATCTTGCGCAACTTTGTAGAACTGCTTTGATTCTCTCCAATTCTACAAGCTCATCCTTGTTGGAATTTGAAACGCGGACCCCCGCCCCAAGGCTGGGATTAGTCTGTTACGGTTACGATTCATTTACGTGTTATCTTAATTTTTGCTTTAATAAATCTTGAAATTTGAAAAGGTTCGTTCCGCGGAGGACTCTCATGGGGATAACCTTGGCAACGGGCCCGTTCTGCAAACTGAGCACAGATATTAATATATCCAACATTGCAGCGAAGTATTTTTTGCAATAAATACTTTGTATCGTGTCGTTAACAAAAACACTGCAATGTTCATTTTGCTAATTTAAATACCTTTTGTTTTTCCTTTCGCAACTCGTTGAACGCTAGTTATTAATCAAAATGGTAGGAAATATTTATGGATCTTATTTTAGTCTAATTCCCAATGGCTAATCTTGTGAAGTGTGATGGGTGATGACGAATGTAGCAGCAAATTTGTAAAATATTCCAAGGAGGTAGTAGGAGATGTGTTACAAAAAACAAAAGCAATAGTTAAGAAAAATCGTAAAGCATATGCTTCCGATGAAAAAGAAAATTGAAATAGAGATAACGAAATAAATGTAAAACGCAATAAATAAATATGTACTCGAATCCGATCCCAGAGGTGTGATGCATGAAAGATAGAAAAGTAAAGAAATGGAAAGAAACGGTATGAAAGGAAGAACATTTATAATGAATGTGGAAAGGGAAATAGAAGAAAAGAATGTAAATGAAGAAAAAGTAAAAGAATGAGAAAATAAAAGGCTTACCCGTCACATGTAAGGGATGCCAAAGTGAGAAAAAAAAACCTTGTAAGATAGAGCCTCGTTGGTTAAATCCCGAGACTGCATGTTCTGGAGTCGGTTGTTAGAAGAAGATTGTTCCGACACAACCTACCTAGCAACCATCTTATTGTTAATAATAGGTTGGAGAAAAAAAATTCCATTATTTTTATATGAACTTCAGTACTTTATTTAACATGCTTCGGATTGTCCGATTTGGGTCAAATATGCACCGTTTTGTTCTATGATTTGTTGCCATTTTAAAGGTAACTTCATAATGCCTCTCTCGTAGAAGTCTTGCTCTCTATTTGCAAAAAACTCTAGTAGCCGATTTTCACAATCTTCCCTAGATGCCAATTTTTTATCACTAAAGAAATTTTGTAATGGAAGACAAAGATGGTAATCGCTTGGTGCCAAGTCCGGACTGCATGGCGGATGCATTAAAACTTCCCAACCAAGCTCCCGAAGTTTCTGGCGAGTCACTGTAGACGTGTGTGGCCTAGCGTTGTCCTGGTGGAACACGACACCTCTCCTGTTGGCCAATTCTGGCCGTTTCTGGTCAATTGCTATCTTCAAACGGTCCAGTTGTTGACAGTAGAGATCAGAATTTAGTGCTTGGCCATATGGAAACAACTCATAATAAATAATCCCCTTCCAGTCCCACCAAATGCACAGCAGAACCTTCCTGGTTTGGCCACCGTTTGAGGTGCTTCACCGCTCTTTGACCATGATCGTTTTCGCACAGGGTTATCGTATGTGATCCATTTCTCATCTCCAGTCACCATCCGTTTAAGAAATGGGTCTATCTCATTCCGTTTGGCCAAGGCTTCGCAGATGGAAATTGATCCATCATGTTTTTTCTGTTAATTGGTGTGGCACCCAAACATCGAGCTTCTTTTGAATCCAGCTTTGTGTAAATGGTTTAAAACTGTTTTGTGGTCCATTTTAGCTCCTGGGCGATGTTACGACTGCTAAAATGCTGGTCAACTTCGATCATTTCTCCGATTTTATCGACATTTTCGGCGACCGGCCTACCTGTGCGAGGTGCATCTTTAACATCAAAAATTCCTGAACGGAATCTACGAAATCAAAATTGCACATAATTGGCTGTTACAGTATCGGGTCCATAAACACCATTCACAATTTTAGCCGCCTGGCTTGCATTTTCGCCTTTGTCAAAGAAAAACTGTAAAATGTACCGAATTTTCTCTTTGTTCACTTCCATTTTTAACATCCTGTAACTCACAATTAAATGCACCAAACAAAAAACAGTAAAAGAATTTTTTACTGCGAAATGTCACCTTTCCAACGAGCAAAAATCTGAAACTGTTTGATCGATACTTTACGAGAAATTTATCACTACAGCCATCTACCGAAAAAATAATGGATTTCTTTTTCCCCAACCTAATATGATAGAATTGTTATGCGAACCCTAAACTGCGAGCATTGTTCACCGTGTTCAGCCTCTGCCACTTGAGATCAAGTGAAATTAAGGTCAACTGTTGCAGATTAAAAAGGATTCAATTCTCGTTAGATATTTGTGAAGCAGGACAATGTGTGCCCTCTTTATATTTACATTAAGATTTTGTGCCATAAAACTGACAATTACTGTGCAAACGCAATATAGAGTGGAGACGGAGCTATGATTTTGATACTTGTCTCACTCTCTACTCCATGCGTGGGAAAGAGCGGGAAGATTTGGTCGCTGGGACGCTGATTATCCCAAATGAATACTAGTTAGATTCGGACTCGCCGAGGCCGTTTGCGCGGGAACGCTCCGCGGGCCGGGCGCGCAGATAATAAACATCTAACCATGTCCAATTCTCAATGACAATCGGAATTTAATTGCGCGCCAATTTAAAAATCGTCAGCTGCACACGAAAATAGCACACCAAAAAAAAAATTTTTTTATACACTAGACAAAGATTTTTAAATTTTTCTGCCAAGTGACAAAAAAAGATAAATAATATTCCGTTTCGATTTATAAGACAGTCTGTATCTTTATTGCCGTATTAACCAGCGGGATGCAAGCTTTGTTTGTTCGTTGGAAACAATAATGAGATTGTGTTTTGCGTTTGTACTCGTGCGCAGTAACGTGACTTGTACATGATACAAGCTGTGAGGCGGGCCTCATAGATACAAACATTTAAATATTGCCCGAGCCAGGAAAGTAGAAGACAAAACTCAGTTGCGTATAAGATCATAATAATTACTGTAAATTAAACCAACAGATAGGTCTTTTTAGTCGGAGATCTTAGTTTGTCGATGTCGAGAAGTACCTACCGTCTTACGTTTCAATTCATCATCATCATCATCATCCGATAGACGTCCACGGCTGGACATAGGCCTTCTCCCAAAGATCTCCACATGGATCAGACCCGCGTTGCTCGCATCCAATGGATCCCCGCGATTCTCACCAGTTCGTCGGTCCACTTTCTAAAAGGCCTAATGGTCCGTCTACCGGTACGCGTGCGCCACTCGAAGACCAGCATAGCCTCCGGTACAGCTGGGTATTAGGGGCCGTCGTTTGTAGGGGTTCATTTGAGAGGATTTGAGCCGTTTCCCATCATCAGATTGTATACGGGTTGTTGGGTACCAGAGCTTCGTCTGTTATGTCTATTAGCAGGGTACAACACGAGCAGGTGAGGTTGGCTTGGGTCTCGTGAATTGTTGAGCCCCCGTGTATCCCCGTTTCAATTAAAAGGGAGTAATAGGATGCTGTGTAAACATCTTATGTAGAATCTAGAGGTTATGTGATGAGCGCGACTTTAACAATATGTGAATAACGTACTCCTTTCTTGCCTGATTGTAACATATCATTGCCTTGAAGAGATCACTTCAAGCGACAAGGTCTCGCTTTGTTCTCTATTTTTCTTTGATCAACTAATTATTAATATATCTATATATGTTTTCTTGCAGTATACAATAATGTTTTTTTTATCTGTATATCTAACTAGATATCTACTTTTTTATATATAAGGTTGGCAAATATCTCCCTTCCGTTTTTTTGCTCTTTATTCAATGCTTTATAAAAAGTGTTACAGTGATCGGATTTAGTTCAAATATGCGCCGTTTTGTTCGATAATCTGTTTCCATCTAGACGGCAACTTCATAATACCTCCCTCGTAGAGCCCCCCTCCTTATTTGCGAAGAACTCGGACAGCCACTTTTCACAAGCCTCTTTTGAGTTCAACTTTACACCACCAAGGGCGTTCACCATGGACAGGAACAGGTGGTAATCACTTGGCGCTATGTCCGGGCTATATGGTGGATGCGATAAAACTTCCCATCCGAGCTCCCGTAGCTTCTGACGAGTCATCAACGAAGTGTGTCGTCTGGCGTTGTCCTGGTGGAACACTACACCCTTCCTGTTGGCCAATTCTGGACGCTTCTGGTCGATCGCCTGCTTCAAGTGGTCCAGTTGTTCGCAGTAGATGGTAGAATTAAGTGTCTGGCCATATGGGAGCAGCTCATAGTGGATGATTCCCTTCCAATCCCACCAAACACACAGCAAAACCTTCCTGGCCGTCAATCCCGGCTTGGCCGCTCGACCACGACCGTTTTGCTTGACATTGTCGTATGTGATCCATTTTTCGTCGCCAGTCACCATCCGCTTCAAGAATGGGTCGAGTTCGTTCCGTTTCAGCAGCATATCGCAGGCGTTGATTCGGTCCAGAAGGTTTTGCGTCAAATCATGCGGCACCCAAACATCAAGCTTTTTTTTGTATCCAGCCTTCTGCAGATGGTTTAAAATGGTTTGGTGACTAACTCCCATCTCCTGGGCGATGTCACGAGATGCCACATGCCGGTCTAACTCGATGTAGTCCACGATTTGATCGGTATTTGTCGTCACAGGTCTTCCGCCGGCTGGCTTATCCATGGTGTCGTTTTCACCGGCTCTGAATCGTCGAAACCATTCCTCCGCGGTTCGAAGTGATAGAGTACCATCCCCCAAAACACCATTAATCTCACGGAACGTTTCTCTAGCGGATTTGCCTTTAACGAAGGAAAACTTTAAAATAGCGCGAATTTAAATAAAGTTACACAATAATAACCAGGAAATTTAACCTGATCAACAGATGAACTTACTCTCATACACTCTACGTTAATAATAAACCTTTTAATCATCATCATCGTCAGCCTTTCTTTATCCACTGCTGGATATAGGCCTTCCACCAAATGCGATCCTCGGCTTCCGTTCATCCTTCACGTGGAACATCATCAGAGCGGTCGGAAGTCGGTGGAACCTTTTAATGGTATTTGCAATTATAAGTTGGACCGAGTAATAAACAAGCACAATACTTGTAAAGTACAACTGTACCAACTTAAGTGCTTCACTTTATTTATTCAATTTTAACCTCAAATAAGCCTCTCCGGTTTAAAGGTCGCTGTATTTTAATACCGAACGAGCCGTGCTCCGGTCAAGGTCACGCTGAGTTCGAATCATAACATTTTTACACAAATATTAAATGAAGAATACTTATTAAATTATTAAACAAATGTTCATAAGGTTGACAGTTCATTTCTCGTGTATACATCCGAGGTGGAATTAGGTTCAGCGGGATCGCAGATTCTGCAGTCTAAAAGTAGTGTAGAAACTACTAGTTGGGTTTGAAATGCGCTGTAGCTAGTGAAATACGAATACCCCATATATGATAGGATATTGATGAATCCCTACCAGCTCGTGTGGCAATCTTTGGTGGAGGCCTATGTCCAGCAGTCGACGTTTATCAGCTGATGATGAATGTCCCGCTCGTCTCTATTCGATGAACATAAACATGATGTATATATACAACTTGTTTTTTTTTAATGTCAATGGCATTTGACCTCAGCGCCGTCGCGGGCGCGCTTGTCGTTGAATGTTTGCGTAACAAATTTTTATACGTATTAATCATCTAAAATAAAAACTATTTATGTAATCATAATGTCCGGGATTATTTAATAGTATATATATATATACATATTCATATACACAAACACACGTGTATACATATAAATAATGGCTGATATATTATATATAATATTTTCAAAGCCTCTCCGCCATACAGCCCTCACTAGGACGTAGTTCAGGTGTAGTGGTGGGAGGCCTCGGTGCCTTCCTTACGAGATCCCGGGGACTCCCGCAACGCACTGGGGATGACCACCGAAGGGGTTTTAATGGGTTAAAAATGCCGCATAACCTTGTCTTCCCCCCAGAAGCAGGGTATCTTTTTGGAAATTTTCCGCTGATAACAAAATAGAAGGTACCGCGGTTCCTATTGCAGCCGATAAACAGTAGTGTGCAAACATTACTATGTTCCGGTTTGAAGGGCATTTTAGCTAATGAAATTACTGGCTTAGCAGGATTTAACATCGTATGCCTCAAGGTGACAAGCGTAATGTACACCGTCCAAACTGGCGCCATGTTGTTATGAGCAGGTGTAGAACTTACCATCAGGAAAACAACATTCTCGTCACGTCGCTTCGCTGAATAGAACAGTTCCCCATTGTCTTCTTCTACATGCGGTCATCAGCTCCTTTCTACTCACTTCCGACTTCTGGGATCTTCGGTTGATCTGGAGTTAAGGTTCCGAACTTCCCGTATGTTACTTCAACTCCAAGACGTCCAGACTTGAAGTGGATAATGAAATGGTTAATGGCAATTGTAATATCTATCGTCATGATGACAAATTAATTTTTTTGATATATTTACAAACCTTTAAATTCCCACTGTTGGGACTGTTCGTTTATCGATTCAAAAGTAATGAATGTGGGCAGCCACCCCTAGGGAGTGTTGCCCTTATGTAAATCGTTATCGGAATCTATTTGGCGACCTACTGGGCTCGGTATTCCACCAATTTATATTCCGTTCGCCTTCTCTATATCTCCAATCCTCGATATATCTATGTATTTAATGGATGTGTAATTTAATATATATTTTATGATAGTATACTACACAAAACATACACGCACACACCCAAACACACAGGTATACATACACATATCTTAATTTACACTGTTGCTATGGTAACGGTTGCTATAGAAAATCATTCGCGGTGTAATTCTATATTAAGGCCAGTAATGCGGGCGGGGGAACAGCTAGTGTATATATCATCAGCAGACAATAGACTTCCGCTGCTGAACATAGACCTCCTCAAAGATCTCAACGTCAAGCGGGTTCCCGCGACCTTCGCTTGTAAGGGTTCGTATGGTGGTATTGGGCCATTTGCCACCGCACTGGCCCAATGTATCATAGATCGGCGGAAGCCAGAGCCTCGTTTGTTGATTAGCAGCACAACGAGCGGATGAAGTCGGCCTGGGTCCCGTGAGTTGTTCGTACTAGCTGGGGTAAGTAGACTTGACATCTTGCGTCTCGTGGCGACGAGCGCAATGTGGTGCCGTGTACATCGTTCTAACTAGCACCATGTTATCGGACAATATATCACTTACCATCACGTGAACGTACCCAATGGTTTATTAAAAAAAAAAAGATGTAATGAAATAGTCATCAAGAAACGGTGATAGAGAAAAGATCTCAACTTGCTGGTGACTCTTTAGGTACCCTCGACTAGTTGTTCTGATGCTGCTGGGATTTCAGAACCTCTGATATGGAGAGGTGATCATAATCTATCAGCTAATATACAAATCAGTTATACTTTTTTTGCAACATAACAATTCCTAACAGTATATAAACGGAGTCGATTATCCATTTTGATAAATAGGTCGTGTCCCGATAGTGCAGCGCGGCGCGTCCGCTGTCGGGGTCGGTCGCAAGGTCGAATACATTGGCGAAACTCTCCAAACCGAGCGCGAGTTAGTACGAACTGGATAAGCAGCCGTGCGACAGTTCTCGTATTCACCTAGACCTAGGTCACACTTCCAACGGTACCGATAGATACAGATGAGCAAAAGTCTAGAACAAAATCATGTCTTACACACAAATGAATATAACCTAATGTAAATCTGTCGTGCTCTTTATAATAAATGAAAGGTGGAAGATTATTATGGTGACCGTTTAAATAAGTAAGAAGTAGTATGTAAACATTACTATGTTCTAGTTCTAAGGGCGCTGTAGCTAGTGAAATTATAAATGTAATAATATCCTATGTCGTAAGACGATGACCTTATTTTTTTTATGTAATTTAGCGACGCGACAAGCGGTACGTCACCTCATTGTGAGTGATACGCACGCCCATAATAACATGCCGCTCATCGCCCGAGACATCAGATGTTGAGTGTCGTTACCGTAGTAATTACACTAGCCACAGCGCCCTTCAAACCGGGCCGAAACAGTAGCTGCGGTGGTATCCACCTAGACGATGTCCGGCAATAGAGAGCTACCACCAGTAATGATGCGTTGTATATCATTCTAACTAGTGCCACGTTGTTGTGCAGCTGTGCCACTCACTATCAACTAAACGTCTCGCTCGTCTCCTCAAATAAAAAAAAATTAAAAACTAGTTTAACAGATGATAGTTTTTGGGTTTTTGTGGCGATACCGCCATTTGTTATCATCAGTCTATATTTGAACCGGGCTTAACCTTCGTTATCGATTCCTCACAGCCGCCGCCTGTGCTCGGCGGCAGTCAAGCTGTGTCAAGCGGCTTCGAGTGTGTTCCGGAGTGACTTGAACCGGAAACCTCATTAAGAACCCCAACCTCTTGCTGTTATTGTTAAACACTCACCCTTTTTATGATAATTCCCAACGTAATAGATCAGCGATCGCCTCTCAGTTTCCACCATCAGCTCGCATAAACAGCGACGTTGATACCCGATGTATCTGTTCTGACAAATTCAAAAGAATACCAATAAAGCATGAGCTCTGGTGAAGGAAAACAGAGGAGACAACTCACTTATACCAAGAAGCATGTCCAAGCTGGAGGTGGACGACATCAGGATGCAAGCACCAAAGTGTCCAGTGTCTTCCTGATCATCGTCCAGGTACTACTGTGAGTGAACCCACTTGCCCTGCTTGCTTGTAACAAAGTCGGGGCGCCGAAGAGGGTTAGACCATGGGGTGTGCTTTAGACATAGTGCCGGTAGACACCGGTACGTTCCGGGGGGGCCCAAGGACCTCCCCCAACGCACTGATGATAACCTTGCCTTCCTCTGAGCTGTCGACTCCGATAACAAAAAAACGGCGACCTAGGTAGCTACTTCTTCGTCGGTATTGCTCTAGATAGAGTGGTCGTGGTCATCACTTCAAGTGTTGGGCGCAAGCTTAACAACACGTCGCCATTCCTGTCTGATGATGAGTCATTACTGCCACCTTTATCTGGTCAGTCCATCTCATAGGTGGGTACTGCCGCAGTTCATATTACTGCTGCCAAACGGTAGTGTTCCGTTAACATGTGAAGAAGACGAGCACGTAGCGGTGCAATGTATATCATCCTAACTAGCGCCATGTTGTTACGGGCAGGCATATCACGTATTATCTGGTGAACGTCTCGCTTGTCTGTACCTGTCTGTATGTGTGTGCGTGCGCGCGTGTGTGTACGTAAGCCCTTCTAAATTCTAAAATATGGCAACAAATGTAATGTAGTGTATTGCAAATATAAAGCAATTTCCGTTACGCGGCGGAAACGTGTGACGGAGAGGTTTCCGTTCCGTAACGGAAATCGAAGTATTGCATTTGCCCGCGGGCATATAGGTCATAGACACCCCTATTTTAAAACTTCCAGCTATAGCATTGGCATTATCTATTAAAGAATTGAGAACACAACGAGTAATCAAGAAAGCTGAATCAGACCCTCATTTCCTCTTCTCCAAGACATTGAAGAGTTATTAATTTTAATTATTATAGTTTACTGGTCGTTGCTAAAGACGCCTTTTTTTTGTTAAAGACAGTGCAGGTAGGTACCACCGCAACTCCTACTCTCACCGCAATTGTGCAAACACTGCTATTTTCCGACTTGGGCTAGTGAAAACACTAGGGTAACGAGAGCTAACATCTTATGTGTCAAGGCGACGGGCACAATAGGGTGCAGTGTATACCATTCTAATAATTGAAACATTGGTGTAGGCGGGTGGATTATTTACCATGAGGTGAACGTCTATCCTCTTATTATCACCGATTATTTTCCTAGTAAAAACACATTCTCGTATTTTGTTCGTGTCTATCCCATATTACACTAGTCACGTTTAAAAAAGTGAAATGATCTTTTTTTATACTACTAAGGTGACAATAAGGCATGCAGCCCGCCTGATGTCGAAGAGTTACCACAGCCTATTAACGCCAGTAACACCAGCGTGTTACCGATCCTGGAAAGAACCACCCACTCCCTTTCCACCTCTGTAGGGGCACGTCGGAGCACACAGCGTGCCCTTCTCCTCGGCCTCTTTCAGTCACGCGTCACCCAGAGGGCATGGGAGCCAAGAGAGAAAACTCCCGAATCCTTGCGGCCGATCCGATCTTGGATCCATCGCCACCCGTTATACGGCCGCGAAGGATAGGGGAAAGTAGCGCATCGCTGTACCTACACTTTTTTTGTTTTTTTTTTATTGTTCCTCCCGCGTTTGTTGGGTCAGGGCCTATATACTGTACCGACATTCCTCTCCCTCCGCGACTCCACCTCGGCTGCAAAGAGCAATATAAAGCCGTCCTTGCAGTCCACGGGTACGCTTCTGTAGGGGCAAATCCGACATAACTTGTCTTTGCTCCCGCGAGGGCAGGTGTGCGAAGGTATTTTCCACACGTAAAACATAAAAAAAAACCTAACCTAACCCAACCGAGAACATTTATTTGGCTACGCTATATGAAGACTGTATCGTCTGCACACATGATGCTATCTCGTACCTACAGAAACATTAAAACCTTAAAGATCCGGCAATACTACTGTGGCGGCACCCCATCCCTGTAAAATATACCTACATAATTAAAAAAATTATTAATAAACATTATACCAAAAAATCTAGAAAAAAATTAGCGTTGCGAAAATCTCTAGAAATATCTATCTTCTCTAGACAGTGTAAATTATGTATTACCTAAAGCTATTACTTCGGTGGCGACGCCCTGGTTCGGGATCCGGTACGGGCCCACGCCGCACCAGTTCAATGCAGCTGAACACGTTGGGACCTGCTGCTACCGGCTGTCGATGCTTAATGGAAGCCGGACGAAAACCGGACATAATTCGACCGGGCCACAATTGGCATAACTGAAGCGAAGTTGTTTTTTTTGTTTATGAAGAATAAACGCATGTTAAGGATTGATTTCAGATGTCAGCGTCACAAGCGATATATCTAAGGATTTTCTTTTTCATAGGCTGATAGAAGTCATCTGCTGGACATAGGCCTTTCCCAAAGATCTTCACACCTATCGGCCCCACGTTGCTCGTGACCAGGATCTAAGGATTTTGTTAGTTATCAATTTTTCTACGAATAAAAAATATAATTATTGCTGGTAGGTTACTCTAGCCGTCTAGGCAGATATCACCGCAGCTCCTATTGCAACAGACAAACAGTACTATGTAGATATCGTGTCCCGGTTTAAAGGGTGCTGTAGCCAGTGAAATTACTCGGATAATGAGATTCAACATCTTATGCCTGATGATGACGCTTATGGAAATGGAGGAAGCGAGAGAGGTGTGCCAGGATCGTAGCTGATATGAGTAAGATTTTTGGGGTGGAAAATGTTAGTACAACGATTCAATCTTAACATGATTTACCTACGTTATGTTCAAAGTTTCCATTTAGTGCATTATGTAACTTATACTGTTACTTACTATTAGTATCTGTACGAGCCGCAGCAGGTCTGTATTCGTATTATCGTTTCAACTCTATCATGGCCGTGAATATTCATCTTTCTTTAGTAGTCATGTCTGGAATAAGACGTCAACGACTGTTTTCTACTTAATGCTTTTATGTGTGTCTAGAAACTCTGTCACTAAATATTACCATTTAACACTGAAAAATCTATTTCTTTTATGTAGTTATGAATATGATTTCATTATATATTATATTATGACTCACGTCTCCACGTTACGAGCATAATACAGGGTGTCTGACATATAATTTTACTAAAAGTATTAAAAGATAGAGTACAAATGCGGATTTCATTTGTTTAAAGATAATGTCATCCAAATGTCTTCCATCCTGTTGCACACACACACACACGCTGTTCCAAACGGAGCCTCGTATTCCGTGCCACGCGCTGCAATAAACTCGGTTCAATTGCGCTGATTTCTCGCCGAATATTTTCTTTTAAGTCCACAACAGTTCGCGGATTGTTGGCGTAAACTCTCTCTTTGAGGTAGCCCCACAAAAAAAAATCCATTGGAGTTAGGTCGGGTGACCTCGGTGGCCACGGGATGTCCCCAAAGCGACTAATCAGTTTTTGAGGGAGATTTTCTCGCAACAAATCCATCGAAGCTCTGGCCGTGTGTGCGGTCGCACCTGTACCGCATCCTGTTGAAACCACGTGTGTGATGAGAATGATGAGAATGATGAATGAGCTCGCAGGTTCGGCAAAAAGAAATTCGAAATCATGAGCCGATAATTCTCACCATTGACATTCGTCGCTTGGCCCCGTGCATTTTCAAAAAAAATGGTCCGATTATCCCATTCGTGGATAAAGCGCACCAAACAGTTACCCTTGGGCAATGTAATGGTTTTTGGTGCTTCAGTCGAGGATTGCGAGTTCTTAGAGCCCAGTAACGGCAATTTTGTGTGTTGTTCTTGTTTACGTGTCCGTTTAAATGGAAATGAGCCTCGTCGCTCCAAAAAATGGAATTCACAGTGCGAACACGCTCCAACATGGTTTCACAAAAAAATTTGCGTGACGCAGTAATTTTTTTTCAATTCTTGAATTACTTGAATTTTAAAAGGATGAAACTTCATATCTTTTTCAAAATTTCATGCACGCATGCTCTCGGAAGTCCCAGTGAAGCTACCCTTTTCCGTATCGAAAGTCGTGCATTTTCACGTAAACTGCGTTCAACCAGTTCAATGTTTTCGGGGTCCTTGACGATCGACTAGGTCCTGGCCGTGGTGTGTTCATAGCCGAAGCAGTTGCGCGGAACCTCTCCACCCACGAACGAATTAAATTCACACTCGGCCCATCGCCTATCCGTCGAATATTGAAATGTGAACAAAACTGTCGGCTGTCGGAGCGAGTACGTTAGAATCGTTACTCTTGAAAAATGCTTCAATAGCGAACGCGCGATGCTCACCCGACCACTGCACCACTGCACCACTGCACCACTGCGACATCGTGACTGAGAAATCCGCACGATCGGTGATTCTAATGACTGACCACGACCACCTTCCCCCCGCACTGTTTATAACTTATTGAGATATTCGTTTTTTAAAATATAAATCTGCCGCCAGACACGCTTTATCGGTGATAAGTTTCTTTAAATCGATCCATGATTATTTCTTAGGCAAAGGCAGTACCGTGCGATCCAAGGCAGTGTATGTAAAAAAATCATCATGTTATTGTTCGGTCGTTTCAATATATTTATTTATCTGTAAATGTTATAAAATAAAAAATGACCAAACTTAAATTCCTAAAAGTTGGTTTATATAATGCGGGATCGCTGGGGACACATCATGTCGAAATGTTTGGTGCAACTGCAGAGAGCGACGTGGATGTATTAGCGGTGAATGAGACTTGGTTGAGGCTTAACGAGGAGGGCAAGGCGCCTACAATAGCAGGTTACGTATTACGAAATTGTCCACGTCCAGAGAGAGTGCGTGGTGGTCGAGGTGGAGGTGTTGGATTCTATTTAAAAATAGTTGACATATCGCACATGTACATATCCCTTTTTTCCAACTATTGAGCAGATGTGGATTACATTGAACCTCAATAATAATATTATCATTATTGGCAGTGCATAGCGTGCACCGTGGGTAAACCTTGATTTATTTTTTAATGCCTTAACTTAGTCTGTAACTAGCTTTCCTTATCATAATAAACTTATTTTACTTGGTGATTTTAATATCGACTTGTTAGACGGCAATAATGCTAATAAAGGAAAACTGGAAGCTTTTCTTAATATTCTCAATTTATCTCAAGTAGTAAAATCGCCTACTCACTTTACTGAAAACAATGAAACGCTTATCGATTTAATATGTACAGATGCACGAGTAAAACATGTAGATACAGATAATATAATATCTAAACAAACAAATCATGCCTTTGTAACATGCTGAGTGGACATGATGGTGAGGAAAAAAGTATGTTCAAACATCACTTATCGTCCACTTAAACATATACTTACAATACCGCCCTATGTCGTAAAGATGTCTTACAGGCGTTATGTTCACTATTGTGCCCTTCCTGTGAGACAAATATTTATATTTTAAGCTGATATGGTTCAGCAGATTTCGCCAAAATAGTTATGTGTTGGCAGTGCCCAAACATAAAACCGCTGCGTTCCAAGGGAGCTTTAAGTATGCGTCTGCAAACATATGCAACAGCCCGCCGCCACCCGCCCCTACGCGACGTACCCACCGTCAAATCATTTAACTTGAAGGTTAGGCAATATGCATTCGACCTACAAAAGATTCATGTAAAGGTGTAATCTCCTTTGCGTTGTTTGTGAATTAACTTTTTTTTTCTCTTATTTCTTTAGTGTAGTTATAGCTCCCCACTTATCATGTACATATATATATATATATTTTTTATATTGTCACGCCTTTTTCCCAGTAGGGGTAGGCAGAGGTGAATAAACCACCCACGTTTCGCCAGATGTGGTCAGATTAGGTCCCATGTAACAGGGGGCGAGCCTGTTGCCACTTTATTGGGACCACCACACACACACACACACACAAAGATGATATCAGTGTGCGGGTTTCCTCACGATGTTCTCCTTCACCGTTTTTGTATCTCGCTGTTGTAACTAAAGTTCACAAATGTACATAACTTAAATATTAAGTCATCGGTACATGCCGAGGTGTGAACCCGCGACCTTCGGAATGAAAGCCGCACGCTCTAACCATTAGGCCAGCGAGCTATATATATATATACTTTTAGTAACATATATTGTATTTTTATATCTAAGACTTTGTCACGGATTCTAAATTTTATTCTGGCTTGTGTCCGCTCTCAGTGTAGATTGTCTTTTCAATATATTTACTTTTTTTTTCTTGTTTTGTTGTCACTGGCACCAACTGAAAATCAGCGCTGCAGCTTTCAGTTGCAGCGCATAGCTGAGCTGGATGCCATTTCGGTGTTAGTAATTATATATGTGTGAGTTAAATTGTTATGCACCGAGTAAAAAATTTGGGTGATCCTTGCCTACCCCACCGGGAATGAGACGTGATTATATGTACGTATGTGTGTATGTCTTAAAGCGACGAACACAATGTGGTGGTGCAGTATATACCATCCTAACGCTACATTGCTATGGCTATCACTTAGCATTAGGTGAACGTCCCGTTACTTTCTTCGCTTCTTTTAATAAATAAGATTTAAACGAAACAGCTAGTTAATTTATAAGTAAATTAAAAATTATAATACTGCATTCACTTGAATGTTAGTGTTCTCTGCGCATCATTTTTATTTATCGAAAGCACATTGACGTCACGGACAGTCGACATGTTTTTGTTTTTATCGCAGCCGTCGGCCTTCGCGACGGCATGCCTTTCCTTTCCCGCCATTTCCTCATTCTCGAACGTCAACGTTGCATTATATGTGTTGTTGTAAATTTTCAGAAAATTAGTATGTCAAAGGAAAAAAAAACACAGCCAAATGTACAAAAATTTATTTTTTCTTTTTATATATATAGATAAAAATTAACTACTATCGCGCGGTAGTTAACTGCTTGAATTGTAACACGGAGGTCCTTTGTTAAGCCACATATTGTGGAGTTCGGTTTTTTTTTCGAACTCACCTGGGTACCCATCTATACATTGTTAATGTTCCGGTTGTCTATATATATGAGAAGGTATTCTGAGATAACGCGATTTATCCATTTGTTATTTATTATAATTAAATTAAAATCGATATTAAAATTTCATTGTTTTGTATAATTAAATTTGAACATCGATTTTCTGCGAGTAATTCCTTTTTGATTAATTTTTAAAATATTGTTGTGGTAATTTTTTTTTACTAAATTTAATACCAATACAATGTTATCATCTGAGTCTAAAAGTTAAACTGAGTGGTAAAAGTTAAACTGATGGTGGCGTCGAGTTGAGGGTGACCATTTACGTACCATCAGCGCTTACTTTCCTTCCAAGCAGTAGTATGCAAATGCAATCGTTAGTGTACTAATATTAAGTTCTGTTTTTAAGAGCGCTGTACCTATTTAAATTACAGCGGTAACTAGACGCAAGATTTTAATGTTCACCATCTTATCTATGAAAAGTTATCGCAATTTTTTTTAGTTTATTATTTTTTATTTTTTGGAGCTGGAAATACCGGGTAACCAACTGATTTCGTCTGAATAATTTCGTAAACTGTCATTAAATTTATCCAACGTACCGCGAAGTCATTGGGTGGAGATGCGTAAGGGTCCGCTCGGATTTCCACCCATCCGGACACTTCCCGACCTCAAATCCTAGCTACAGGTCACTTACCTTTACTTATTTTCCCAAAACTGTTTACAAGCCACGGCTTCTTCCGTACAATCACTTTTTTACTGATGGTAAGTCTCCGTTGTCTCACACCGTCTGGATAGCTACCGTCGCAGCTTCTATTGCAGCCGACAAACAGTACTGTACAATCATTGCCGTGTCCCGCTTCGAAGGGCGCTTTAGCTTTTGAAATTACCCTAGTATGACTTAACATATTAAACATCAAAACTACAAGCAGAATGTGGTATAGTGTATACCATTCTAATTCGAGCTACGTTGTTATTGGTAGGCGTATGACTTACCATCAGGTGAACAGCTCATTCAAAAGATTGCAAGCCTCAAACGGCAATGGGCAGGACACATCGTTCGAAGGACTGACAGCCGATGGGGCACTAAGGTCCTCGAATGGCGACCGCGTATCAGAAGACGTAGTGTTGCCAGGCCCTCCACCAGGTGGTCCGTCGTCGAGATCTTTGGGCGAGGCCTATGTCCAGCAGTGGACGTCTATCGGCTGATAATGATGAACAGCTCACTCGTCTGGTTACAACAAAACGACTATGTAGCTTAGTAGTTTCACCAGCTGCAGCGCCATTTAAACTGGAACACAGTGATGCTTACATGTTACAGAGAAAGAAATATAGATGTTGCGTTTGTATCTAGTTAGATGATGACGCAGTCTTCTTCTCCTGCCCTTCTTTCAGCTACGTGGAGTCGGCACTGTATGTACTTCTCTTCCATATCCCTCTATCAGCCTTCGTATCTGAATTAACACTCTTCTCACACATGTCATCTTTCACAGAATCCATCCACACTTTCTTCGATCTTCCTCTACCTTTATAACCATCCACGTTCATCCCCATTACTTTATTTTTTATGATGACGGAGTATTACCATAAAAAAAACGAGTAACCGTTTTCAGTTTAGGATGATGCGCGAATGAACCCCAATTAAACGCTACAGTAACCGCTGATTGCAATTACGTCGTTACGTATTGGATGGGTCGCCCCGACCGCAGAGCACGTTTCACGTATTTTTATACTGAACCCTCATTATATTGGTATTCATCATCAGCCGATAGACGTCCACAGCTGAACATAGGACTCCCCCAAAGAACTCCACATTGATCGCTCCTTCGCTGCTCTGGTTCCGATGCCTAGCCTGCGCCTGTCACAGTTAGCGTGCCTTCTACTACCACGCGAGCACTAGGATCCGTCGTTTATAGAGGTTTATAAAAAGGGGGTTTAGGCAATTTCCCACCACGCTGGCACTATGCGGGTAGGTAATATAGGCTTGGATCCCGCGGAGTTGTTGTGCGGGAACCCTAACAGACTCCAATTCCGGTGATGGTTAGAGAAAAATTTTCTTTGGAATGAAAATTAAAATAACCTTTGTACAACCCTAACGCGTATAGTCGCATGAATGCGATCAAACCCACACCGACACAAAGAGATTACATCGCTGCGGGGCTTTCAGCGCGCTCGCCGTGCCCCGGTACAGTCGGCGGCAATTACTTCATATGAAGCTTATATAAATTAATTGTAAATTGTTCATATTTTGTTCGACGCGACTGTACCACATCGGTGTGCAGTTATGCGTTTATTGCATTCTAGTCTACAATAGAAACAGTATTTTAATGGCTTAATTGGTATAGTCATAGCTCCATCGATTTTACTGGCTTAATTGGTATAGTCATAGCTCCATCGATTTTACTGGCTTAATTGGTATAGTCATAGCTCCATCGATTATACTGGCTTAATTGGTATAGTCATGGCTCCATCGATTTTACTGGCTTAATTGGTATAGTCATAGCTCCATCGATTATACTGGCTTAATTGGTATAGTCATGGCTCCATCGATTTTACTGGCTTAATTGGTATAGTCATAGCTCCATCGATTATACTGGCTTAATTGGTGTAGCTATAGCCCCATGGATTTTAATGGCTTAGTTGGTATAGTCATAGCTCCATCGATTTTACTGGCTTGGTGGTGTAGCTATAGCCTATGGATTTTAATGGCTTAATTGGTGTAGCTATAGCCTATGGATTTTAATGGCTTAATTGGTGTAGCTATAGCCTATGGATTTTAATGGCTTAATTGGTATAGCTATAGCTCCATCGATTATACTGGCTTAATTGGTGTAGCTATAGCCCCATGGATTTTAATGGCTTAATTGGTATAGCTATAGCTCCATCGATTTTACTGGCTTAATTGGTATAGTCATAGCTCCATCGATTATACTGGCTTAATTGGTATAGTCATAGCTCCATCGATTATACTGGCTTAATTGGTGTAGCTATAGCCTATGGATTTTAATGGCTTAATTGGTATAGTCATAGCTCCATCGATTATACTGGCTTAATTGGTATAGTCATAGCTCCATCGATTATACTGGCTTAATTGGTATAGCTATAGCTCCATCGATTATACTGGCTTAATTGGTGTAGCTATAGCCCCATGGATTTTAATGGCTTAATTGGTGTAGCTATAGCCCTATGGATTTTAATGGCTTAATTGGTGTAGCTATAGCCCCATGGATTTTAATGGCTTAGTTGGTATAGTCATAGCTCCATCGATTTTACTGGCTTAATTGGTATAGTCATAGCTCCATCGATTATACTGGCTTAATTGGTATAGTCATAGCTCCATCGATTTTACTGGCTTAATTGGTATAGCTATAGCTCCATCGATTTTACTGGCTTAATTGGTATAGTCATAGCTCCATCGATTTTACTGGCTTAATTGGTATAGCTATAGTCCCATTGATTTTATTGCCTTAATTGGTATAGCTATAGCTCCATCGATTTTACTGGCTTAATTGGTGTAGCTATAGCCCTATGGATTTTAGTGGCTTAGTTGGTATAGTCATAGCTCCATCGATTTTACTGGCTTAATTGGTGTAGCTATAGCCCTATGGATTTTAGTGGCTTAGTTGGTATAGTCATAGCTCCATCGATTTTACTGGCTTAATTGGTGTAGCTATAGCCCTATGGATTTTAATGGCTTAATTGGTATAGTCATAGCTCCACTGATTTTACTGGCTTAATTGGTGTAGCTATAGCCCCATGGATTTTAATGGCTTAATTGGTGTGGCTATAGCCCTATAGTTTTAATGGCTTAGTTGGTATAGTCATAGCTCCACTGATTTTACTGGCTTAATTGGTGTAGCCATAGCCCCATGGATTTTAGTGGCTTAGTTGGTATAGTCATGGCTCCATCGATTTTACTGGCTTAATTGGTGTAGCTATAGCCCCATGGATTTTAGTGGCTTAATTGGTATAGCTATAGCTCCATCGATTATACTGGCTTAATTGGTATAGCTATAGCTCCATCGATTTTACTGGCTTAATTGGTATAGCTATAGCTCCATCGATTTTACTGGCTTAGTGGTGTAGCTATAGCCTATAGTTTTAATGGCTTAATTGGTATAGTCATAGCCCATCGATTTTACTGGCTTAATTGGTGTAGCTATAGCCCCATGGATTTTAATGGCTTAATTGGTATAGTCATAGCTCCATCGATTTTACCGGCTTAATTGGTGCAGCTATAGCCCCATGGATTTTAATGGCTTAATTGGTATAGCTATAGCTCCATCGATTATACTGGCTTAATTGGTGTAGCTATAGCCCTTTGGATTTTAATGGCTTAGTTGGTATAGTCATAGCTCCATCGATTTTACTGGCTTAATTGGTGTAGCTATAGCCCTATGGATTTTAATGGCTTAGTTGGTATAGTCATAGCTCCATCGATTTTACTCGCTTAATTGGTGTAGCTATAGCCCTATGGATTTTAATGGCTTAGTTGGTATAGTCATAGCTCCATTGATTTTAGTGGCTTAATTGGTGTAGCTATAGCCCTATGGATTTTAATGGCTTAGTTGGTATAGTCATAGTCTAATGATTATACTGGCTTAATTGGTGTAGCCATAGCCCTATGGATTTTAATGGCTTAGTTGGTATAGTCATAGCTCCATTGATTTTAGTGGCTTAGTTGGTATAGCCATAGCTCCATCGATTTTACCGCTTAATTGGTGTGGCTATAGCCCTATGGTTTAATGGCTTAGCTGGTATAGTCATAGCCCATCGATTTTACCGGCTTAATTGGTGTAGCTATAGCCCCATGGATTTTAATGGCTTAATTGGTGTAGCCATAGCCCCATGGATTTTAGTGGCTTAATTGGTGTAGCAATAGCCCTATGTATTTTAATGGCTTAGTTGGTATAGTCATAGCTCCATCGATTTTACTGGCTTAATTGGTGTAGCTATAGCCCCATGGATTTTAGTGGCTTAGTTGGTATAGTCATAGCTCCACGATTTTACTGGCTTAATTGGTGTAGCTATAGCCCTATATGGATTTTAGTGGCTTAGTTGGTATAGTCATAGCTCCATCGATTTTACCGGCTTAATTGGTGTAGCTATAGCCCTATGGATTTTAGTGGCTTAGTTGGTATAAATACAGTCTACTGATTTTACTGGCTTAATTGGTGTAGCTATAGCCCCATGGATTTTAATGGCTTAGTTGGTATAGTCATAGCTCCATCGATTTTACTGGCTTAATTGGTGTAGCTATAGCCCTATGGATTTTAATGGCTTAGTTGGTATAGTCATAGCTCCATCGATTTTACTGGCTTAATTGGTGTAGCTATAGCCCTATGGATTTTAATGGCTTAATTGGTATAGTCATAGCTCCATCGATTATACTGGCTTAATTGGTGTAGCTATAGCCCTATGGATTTTAATGGCTTAGTTGGTATAGTCATAGCTCCATCGATTTTACTGGCTTAATTGGTGTAGCTATAGCCCTATGGATTTTAATGGCTTAGTTGGTATAGTCATAGCTCCATCGATTATACTGGCTTAATTGGTGTAGCTATAGCCCCATGGATTTTAATGGTTTAGTTGGTATAGTCATGGCTCCATTGATTTTGGTGGCTTAATTGGTATAGTCATAGCTCCACGATTTTACTGGCTTAATTGGTGTAGCTATAGCCCTCATGGATTTTAATGGTTTAGTTGGTATAGTCATGGCTCCATCGATTTTACCGCTTAATTGGTGTAGCTATAGCCCCATGGATTTTAATGGCTTGGATTGGTATAGTCATAGCTCCATTGATTTTAGTGGCTTAATTGGTGTAGCGCTATAGCCCTATAGATTTTAATGGCTTAATTGGTGTAGCTATGGCCCTATAGTTTTAATGGCTTGGTGGTATAGTCATAGCTCCATCAGATTTTACTGGCTTAATTGGTGTAGCTATAGCCCCATGGATTTTAATGGCTTCGTTGGTATAGTCATAGCTCATCGATTTTACTCGCTTAATTGGTGTAGCTATAGCCCTATGGATTTTAATGGCTTAGTTGGTATAGTCATAGCTCCATTGATTTTAGTGGCTTAATTGGTGTAGCTATAGCCCTATGTATTTTAATGGCTTAGTTGGTATAGTCATAGCTCCATCGATTTTACTGGCTTAATTGGTGTAGCTATAGCCCTATGGATTTTAATGGCTTAGTTGGTATAGTCATAGCTCCATCGATTTTACTGGCTTAATTGGTGTAGCTATAGCCCTATGGATTTTAATGGCTTAGTTGGTATAGTCATAGCTCCATTGATTTTAGTGGCTTAATTGGTGTAGCTATAGCCCTATATGGATTTTAATGGCTTAGTTGGTATAAATACAGTCTACTGATTTTAGTGGCTTAATTGGTGCAGCTATAGCCCCATGGATTTTAATGGCTTAGTTGGTATAGTCATGGCTCCATTGATTTTAGTGGCTTAATTGGTAGCTATAGCCCTATGGATTTTAATGGCTTTGTTGGTATAGTCATAGTCTACTGATTTTACTGGCTTAATTGGTGTAGCTATAGCCCTATGGATTTTAATGGCTTAGTTGGTATAGTCATAGTCTACTGATTTTAGTGGCTTAATTGGTAGCTATAGCCCCATAAATTTTAGTGGCTTAATTGGTGTAGCTATAGCCCTATGGATTTTAATGGCTTAGCTGGTATAGTCATAGCTCCATTGATTTTAGTGGCTTAATTGGTTGTAGCTATAGCCCCATGGATTTTAATGGCTTAGTTGGTATAGTCATAGCTCATCGATTTTACTGGCTTAATTGGTGTAGCTATAGCCCTATGGATTTTAATGGCTTAGTTGGTATAGTCATAGCTCCATTGATTTTAGTGGCTTAATTGGTAGCTATAGCCCCATAAATTTTAGTGGCTTAATTGGTGCAGCTATAGCCCTATGGATTTTAATGGCTTAGTTGGTATAAATACAGTCTACTGATTTTACTGGCTTAATTGGTGTAGCTATAGCCCTATGGATTTTAATGGCTTCGTTGGTATAGTCATATCTCCATCGATTTTACTCGCTTAATTGGTGTAGCTATAGCCCTATGGATTTTAATGGCTTAGTTGGTATAGTCATAGCTCCATCGATTTTACTGGCTTAATTGGTGTAGCTATAGCCCCATAAATTTTAGTGGCTTAATTGGTGTAGCTATGGCCTATGGATTTTAATGGCTTCGTTGGTATAGTCATAGTCTACTGATTTTAGTGGCTTAATTGGTGTAGCTATAGCCCTATGGATTTTAATGGCTTAGTTGGTATAGTCATAGCTCCATCGATTTTACTGGCTTAATTGGTGTAGCTATAGCCCTATGGATTTTAATGGCTTAGTTGGTATAGTCATAGCTCCATTGATTTTAGTGGCTTAATTGGTGTAGCTATAGCCCTATGGATTTTAATGGCTTTGTTGGTATAGTCATAGCTCCATCGATTTTACTGGCTTAATTGGTGTAGCTATAGCCCTATGGATTTTAATGGCTTAGTTGGTATAGTCATAGCTCCATTGATTTTAGTGGCTTAATTGGTGTAGCTATAGCCCTATGGATTTTAATGGCTTAGTTGGTATAGTCATAGCTCCATTGATTTTAGTGGCTTAATTGGTGTAGCTATAGCCCTATGGATTTTAATGGCTTAGTTGGTATAGTCATAGCTCCATTGATTTTACTGGCTTAATTGGTGTAGCTATAGCCCTATGGATTTTAATGGCTTAGTTGGTATAGTCATAGCTCCATCGATTTTAGTGGCTTAATTGGTGTAGCTATAGCCCCATAAATTTTAGTGGCTTGGTTCAAAAATTGTTTATGGTTGATTTCGGTGTCCATCATATGGACTTTAAAGCAATGGGTCAATGTATAAAACTGACCCTTTCGCACTTGACCGTACTCGACCCCGGCATACATGCAATTACCCCAACAACACTGCAGTTGAATAGCGCAGTATTAGCTAGCAGCATTTAAACGCGTAACACCAGTTTTTTTTACTTACATTTGACGCAATCTAATATCGATTTCACATGACGTTATGATGTGATGGTGGATCGTACTCTCTCATATAGAACACAACAGCTGAAACTCAGTAATTCTGATATGGCAGCAGGTTTATGAGGACTATACTTCAACTACATGACCCCAGGATCAAACTACAGACGTCCATGTCACAAATCAAATGCCATGGAAGCAGGAGGAATTACAGCATATCTCTTCTAAATAACTATACATAGTATAAATACACTCGTGTTGGAGTATACTGCATAGTGCATAATGACACGCATGTAATGCGTTTGCCGATGTAATCAAATTACTAACCTAGAGTGGGGGAGAGAAAGACCTACCATCCTAAGCCCTAAAAGAATGGGAGGTGCTATGTAAACATTTATCTATTTTTATAGACGTATTATTTATCAGAGGACTTATTTTAAATGAGCCATAAGTTCTCAGAAGAATCAATTTTTAATAGATAATAACAGATCATAGACAGACATTAAATTGGTATAATCAAGTATTATGTAAAAGGCGTAGGAATATTTTTTCTTGTTTAGAGCTGGTGGTTCGTTATAGTTTGGGAACCTATAAACCATCAGGACTTGCCTCGCTAAATCCGACTATTAAAAGTAAACGCACACATATTTATTATATTATATATATCCTATCAATTAAGGAATAAACCTAGCACATCTCCATCTAAATTGTCATCATCATCATCAGCCAATAGACGTCCACTGCTGGACATAAGCCTACCCTAAAAATCTCCATATCGATCGGTCCAGCGAGGCTCGACGGCTGATGGGGCAGTAAGGTCCTCGAGTAGCGCCCGCATACCGGTAGACGTAGTGTTAGGAGACCTCCCACAAAGTGGACCGACGGCCTGGCGGGAGTCGCGGAAACCCACTGGATGCAAGCAATGCGAGATCCAGTGTGATCTTATATACATATATATCACTCCTCGGTCCCAGCGGATCCCAGATCATGCTACACCTGTCTCACTACCTCCACTTTCATGAACGTCTTCATGTATGTGGTTCTCGGTTGCGAGTACTCTTGACCCGGCCTTTCTTTAGGACAACTTCGAATTAATCGCAATATGTCCACCCAGGTCGACCTACACCGATTTGTCCAATCATTCTTACCTTGTATACCTCTTTCATTAATTTTCTTTCATCCACTCTTTCAACATTGCCGAACCATCTAAGCATCGCTTTCTCTCTCTTTATCACTACATATTCAACCACGCCGCATCGCTCCCTTATCAAACTGTTCCTCACTTTGTCCATCAGCTTCACTCCAATTATACTTTACAAGCTTCTCATCTCCACAGCATGAATCCTTCTTTCATGTTTCTTCTGCTATACCCAACATTCACTACCATACATCAGTGTGGGGATGAAGACGTCTCCATGCCAAGCCAGTCGTGCTCTTTGTGAAACGTTCCGGCTATTCATAAAGTTATGAAGTGCCCCATTCACTTGATTCCCTTTTAAAACTCTTTTTACATAACCAATAACTCAGTTGTTTTTTCCAATACTCCAATAAGAACGTTGGATGTTTAGAATCGCTTGGAATCAAAGTGCTACTCAAAAGTTCCTCTAGTGGAATCATCTTGAGAGCTTCAGAGCTCAAATGAGTATTGACAGTGCTAGCGTCGATATACTGCTAGATCACTACCGCGTTTCTTATTGGCTGTTCGCTTTTTGGAGTAAGAGTCCCGAGTGCGGTGAAGGTGCTATGGTTTTCAAAGTAATAAGCCACGCAAATTACGTCATAAAAAGAGAGCTATTTCGGGAAGAAATTTTATAACATCCATTCTTAGCTGATCTCTGAATGTATATATCTCAGAATGTATATATTTACCAAATTTTGAGTGTTTACGTGTATATATATCATCATCATGATCATCAGCCGATAGACGTCCACTGCTGGATATAGGTCTCCCCCAAAAATTCCACATCAATCGGTCCTGTGTTGTTCGCATTGCCGGGCCCCAACGACTGTCGTTTGTAGGGATTTATATGGGGATTTGGGCCATTTCCCACCACACTGACCCAATAATCAATCGAATCGAAACGCCTAATCTATATACATATATATAGATGTAGCACAACGCATCAAAGCTTTCTAGTTTTGATGAAGATCAATGTCAAAGCCTATTTTTTTTAATTTTAGATTTTTTTATGTAGCGTCGAGACGAGCGGGATGTTTACTTAATGGTAAATGATACGCCTGTCCATAATGTGGCGCTAGTTAGGATGTTATACACTGCGCCACATTGCGCTCGTCGTCTCAGACTTGAGATGTTGAGCCTCAGTTCCCCTAGCTACAGCGCCTTTCAAACTACAACACAGCAATGTTTGCACACTACAGCTGTAGTACCAAGGTTGAGTTTTTTTTTTAATAAAAAAATATAACTTTTTAGAGACTATTTGTTGAAGCAGTGAAACGGAGACGTGAGGCGTGAGGCAATAGGCGTGGTAGTTGTGTAATCGCGTTTTCCACCCCGTGACACCTTTCGCCCCTTCCCCCGTGTTCCAAAAAATATTAAACTTCAACCCTGACAATTAAAGTACATTCAGTTAGCCATGAAATACTAACTCATAGCATTAGCGTTGGTAACCTTTAATTTTTCTTTATCATCATCATCATTTCAGAGCATAGCTGCACTCTGGTGAACAAAAACATACCCAATCGATATACAGCTGGACTTCTCCGCCACCTACCAACATTATTGGTTGTAAATCTCTCTTGCCTACAAACAGTAGTGTGTAAACATTTATGTGTTCCGGTTCGAAGAATGTTGTAGCCCGTGGAATTGAATTACAAGGGTAATAAAACTTAAAATCCTATCTCAAGGCAACGAGCACAATGTGGTGCTTTGTATGTCATAGTAACTAGCGCCAGGTTGTTATGGTGTTGGTATCACTTTCCATCAGCTGAACGTCTCCATCTTCCGTCCGTCTTTTCTCTTGCGTTTGCCAATACGTGGTCTCCACCCAAGGATCTTTATATCGCAGATAACATCCACTTCAGGATGTTAACCATTTGAGCTATGTCAACGAGCTTTGTTCTTCTACGTATGACTTTTAGTACATTTCTTTTTCTAGATTGTAATAGGTGCTGCGGAGGTACCTTGACGAGAAGGTAAGCCTTACTGATCCTGACAAGTTGGATCATGCCTCTAATAACATAATTTTGTTTGCTCATCATCACATCAGTAGCCGTGATAGCAATTCTATCGATGAGCTCAATTATTTCACAGGATACAGTAAGGTTCACGATGAGATAAGAATATCGTCATTTGGTATCATAACATATAGTTAATACATTTTTTACCAAATAATCATCATCATCAGCCGATAGACGTCCATTGCTGGACATAGGCGTCCCCAAAGATTCCCACAAATCGGGTAGAGATTCATATGGCAGTATTTGGGCCGTTTCCCACCACACTGGCCTAATGCGGGTCGGTGGAAGCCAGAGCCTCGTTTGTTGATTAGCAGCATGCACCATGAGCTTGTCAGGTTGATTTGAGTCCACTGACCAGAGCGAGACTTATACCAAATATTAACTAACAAAATGTATCCAGCCAACTATGAGCGAAGTATACGTAGTCCGTGTTTGTAAAGAATCAGTTGTACGGAGGGTAGGTGAGGGGGTAGAGGGTTACAAACGGCAGCCGCAACTTCCGCAGACGTCTGGCTACAAATGTGATGCGTCACCAACGCAGGGACGGGGGAGCACCCTCCCTTACATGATTTTGATTGATTTCTCCCCCACCACGGCGCACTCGCTTTGATACCGGACAGAGTTATAAAAAGGATCTGTATTAAATGTTTAATCAGCAATCGTTCAAATTTGTTCCCATATATGTACGTAAAACAGTATTTTATTTTACAAATTTAATATCAGAAGGATAAAGCAAAAAGTAATGTAAGGAGAAGTTTTAAAACAACCCCAAGAGAAACTAAAACATCGAAAGTAAATACAAAATTGCTCACCATCATTACATGGATGAGTCCAATTTTATTGCTTGGAACTTTTCCGATCGAATTAAAGGGATGAGACAAAGTATACTGTGGACCACAATTCGGACAAAATTATCTTCGTTAGGTTAGGATAGGTTTAAGGAAGGCCCTGTAGAAAGCCACTAAAAGGGTCAAGAAGTTTCACGGGCCTTGAGGGTGGGGGCCCTTATCGCTCAACAAGCGAACCTGCGCGGGACAACGTATAGCTCAGCGATGGTGCCTACGAAAGTTTGGTCCTACTACAGACATGCTAATACAAAGGCCGAAGGGGTTTTAGTGAGTAAGAATCTTACATAGCCCTGACTTTACCTCACAAGCTGAGACAGATCTTTCAAAGATTTCCCCTATCGAAAAAAAAAAGGTGACTACGATTACGGTGACATTTACAAGCACTGAACTCATTAAAGATTTCTTATATTGATGAAGGTCAAATTTAAGGCCATTTTTTTAATATACGAAGCGAACAGACCAGCGGGACGTACACTTGATAGTAAGTGATACGCCTGCCAATAACTCATCCATATGTTCTTTAGAATCCGCGTAACTATCTACTAGCCACATTGATAAACTACAGCCTCATAGCCAGAGTATTTTACAGTCTTCGGCATCACATTGTGCTCATCAATAAAATGTTAAGATCACTAACTACAGCGCATTTCAATCCGGAACACAGATTACTGTATATTACCACAGTAGTGTTTGGCGTCGGACATAGAAGCTGCTGTGGTACTTAGTCAAACGGACATAATTATTTCATTAAGACAGTTTCATTAAGTAGTCGGTCAAATAATAATAAAGGGTACACTCGAAATGCAGTGTTATTAAGTTACATCATGCAACGGCACCCTTCGTTTATAAAAGTTAATAGCTGTCGTAAAGTATGACGATAAAATCCATTGCAGCCGTCCGCCGTCCACCGTCCACCGTCCGCGCAGCACGCGACGGCGGCAGACGCATCAATCACGGCACGGGGACAGTCGGCACCGCAGCGATTTATACCAGCCGCCGTCCCTCGCACTAATACACTAATACCACCGTTAGTTCAAGTACACCATATCCGCAATATGTAAAGAATCCCGCACAACAACTCACACAGCCACAGGAGCCAGACTCACAGGAGCCAAGCCCAATTCACCCGCTGGTGGTGCATCCTGCTAATCAACTCTACGAACGAGGCTCTGGCTCCCGCTCATATTCTCACAGTCGAGTTTAATATTTTTTTCACCTGACGGTAAGAGACGCTTGCCCATATCCACATAGCGCTAGTTAGGATGATATACACACATTACATTCGCCACCTTCGAACGGATGTTCAGTCTTGTTAGCCCGAGAATTTCACTAGCTACAACGCCCTTTAAATCGGAACACTAATGTATGAACAATACTGTTTGCCGGCTGCATTAGACGCGGCCGTGGTTCGTCGTAGAAGCCAGAATAAGTTCTCGCCTTGTCGTGACTGTGAGGAGTAGCAGCCATGGCTTGATCACCCACGGTGAAGATAAGTGGAAACCAAGACCAGATCCAGCAGGGAGTCGAGAGAGTTTTCTCTATTCTTTAGTTTTCCCATAACCTCTGGGTGACGGATTTAGAGGATCCGTTGCTCAGGTGACGGTATAAGAGGCCGAGAGGAGGGCGCCTTGTGTGTTCCGGCGTACCCTTGCAGAGGTGGAATGGAGGGTTTGGACTCTCTCGGTGTAGGAAGGAACTTGCACCCGGCGCTGGTGGGGTCACGGAGGTGTGCGAAAGCGATCCCCTGACCCCATCGTTAAGCGACAATGGTGGAACATCGTGTGGGTTTTAGTCGGTTCAAGTCCGACATAACCTGTCATTGTCCACGCATAGGCAGGTATGTGAAAGCTTTTGCCCCACATACAAAAAGAAAATGGCGTTGCGATGGTACCTACCAGACGGTCTCCCGCAGCAGTGAGACTACTACCAGTAATCGTATTGAAAATTTTAGTTACCGATTAGTTAATTCAGTAAAGTTTTTATATAGCCTTTTATAAAACCTTGTTCATACAATACTTCAGTTAAACTGAGAAAATGAAACAATGAATATTTATCACTTCACAGTATTCTTGGTAACAAAAAAAAACAGTTAAACCGAAGCGAGATTGGCTTTAAAAAACCAATTACTTTGTGTAAATAGGCATAGCAATTGAGTCGTCCGATAGACCAAGGGGATGAGTCAAGTGGAAGTGGAAGGGGAGCGACACCTCGCACCCTCCCCACTTTATATGAGTCATGAGCTGTGCATACCTTTGTATTTAAAACTAAATATATTCAATTATACAAATATAATTATCATCAGCCAATAGACGTCCACTGTTGGACCTACCTACCGACCCCAAAGATTCCCAGACCGATCGGGTAGGGATTCATATAGGGGGATTTGGGCCGTCTCCCATCACAGACCAATGCGGGTTGGTGGGAGCCATAGCTTCGTTTGTTGATTAGCAGTCTGCACCACGAGCAGGTGAGCTTGGCTTGGAGGCCGTGAGTTGTTGTACGGGAACCCTAACACCCCTATTTAATTTAATTATAAAATACATAATTTACAACTACAATAACAAATGGTGGTAACTAATAAGGTTCGTGGTGAAAAATCATCATCATCAGCCGACAGTTTCAGTGTTGGCTATAAGCCTCCCCCAAAGATACCTAAACCTACCAGATTGTCGGTTTACCTTGTGGGGAAACTCCCAGTACGCAGCCACCACTCGAGAACCTCATTATTCGTTAGTGTGGTGATATTTACCATCATATAAATTATACCACACTAACCTTTATATAGAATCAGATATCACCAACTCACTATTGGTTAATTGCTGAAGTACAGAATCTGCAAAATTATATATAACTGAATAGTAGTAAAAAATCAGTTACACAGATAACGAAGCCAGTCACCCGACGGTGATACGTCTATTGCTAGTATGGTGCATTTACATTGCACTCCCTGCCCATGTCACTTCCAGATATATTATATTATATATCCCGTTGCATTAGTAATTTTCAGCAGTTTTGTCCATCGGCTGATGATGATAAGTAATTTCTGTTTATACACATTGCTGTCCTCCGATTTGTATTTAGTTGAAATAAACAAAACGCTTATTAATTCCCGATAAAGGTAGTCCATCTAAAATAAGATCTTCACAAGTCTAAAATCAATAGCGAAGTCGTATTTCGTATAAGCGTTATCGAAAAATAATAAAATAAATAGTGTTTCAAATTGGCAAGTCTATTTTCATTAATTATAAATTGGCTACATTTTGAATAGGGCAACACTGGAGAAACGTCGAAAAGTGTCGCGAATGGCCTGCCCCGAGTCATTCGCGCATTAGCTGCGGAAGCGCGAGGATCGTTGCTATTCAACATTTCCACCACTGGTGCTAGGTCTCTGTTGCCGGAGATCGTCTAAGTGGGTACCACTGCAGTGCCTATTTCCGCCGACAAACAGTTGTGTGCAAACATTATTGCATTCCGGTTTGAATGGTGTTCTAGCTAGTGTAATTACTGGAGTAACGAGACTCAACATCGTATGTCTCAGGCGCCGTGCGCAATGTGGTGCAGTGCATAACATCTTAACTAGCGCCACATTGCTATGGGCAAGCGTATCACTTACCGTCAGGTGAACGTCCCGCTCGTCTCGTTGGTTAATTACGTACAAAGAAAATCAATAGTATTGCAGTGAATGTCAGTGAATTATTTAAATGTTTTAAGTAAAACTGTAACCATCTATTATTCTAGCAATGAACGGCTATCGGCTGATGATGATGATGATGATGATGATGATTATTATTACCAACTAAAGGATATTACAAGACTCGTCTCCCCCATATACATTAATCGCGAAAATCGCCTCGAGGTTCAAAATGAGATGAGCAGTACAGTCACGTTACGTTAAGTGATACGCTTGCCCATAACGACGTGACGGTAGTTATGATGACATACACTGCACCACATAGCGCTCTGCCACCACCACTGCGCATAAGATGTCAAGTGTCGCTACCCCAGTAATGTCACATGTATCACAGTAATGTTATTTTTCTTGTTCTCGAGAAGGAAATCTTCTAAAGTTACCCAGCTTCTAGAGGAAAGTTAGGGTTATATGATATTCTAACTAAAGCCCCCTCGGTGGTCTGCATCAGTGCATTTGCAGAGGCTCCGGGGTCTCTTGCAGAACGCACCGCTGCCCCTCTACACTTAGTGTTACACGTCTCTGAGGAGGAGCCTAACCCACCTAGGCTCCATCGCTGAGCTGTACACCATCCCACGCAGGTTCGCTTGCTGAGCAATAAGGGCACCCCCACCCTACCCTTAAGGCCCGCGAAACTCCCAGTCTTTCACTCGCCTTGTACGGCAGGCAGAGCTTACCTTAGTCTTATTCTTACTAGCTCGAGACTACAGGCTCGGCGGTGGTATCTACCTAGACCATCTCCAGCACCAGGGACCTACCACAGGTATTATATATATACTAGTATTTCCATAGTATCGTTTAGTATCCGAGTCTCAGCCGCTGCGGCCATGAGCGTTAAAACAGAAACAAGCAAAATAAATTTCCTTTCCGCTTGTTCGGAATGAAATTATTGCCCCGTCGAGATGAAACTTTCCGGTGCGCCTTTGTGTGGATGCTATAAAGTTCACCCGCACGCGAACTTCCGGCGGAACTTGTAAACAAAACTTGCGTTTACATGCATTTAAGAAAAAAGCAGGGAATATACACGTCTCTGGGTGTAAGAGGTCCCGCACTCTCACGGAACGTAAGTCGACCTCACCTCCTCGTGGTGCAGCCTGCTATTCAACAAATAGGGCTCTGTCTCCCACCAACCGGCATTAGGCCAGTGTGGTGGGAACCTTTGGCTGAGTCCTGCAGCCGATGCTGATGATGATGATACACCTGTCTTATAATCGAGATTCCTTCATACAGCAGCAAGGGATCCCGCACATAATTTCATGAGACCCAAGCTAACCTTACCTGCTTGTAGTGCATGCTGTTTATCAACAAACGAGCCTCTACCTACCACCAACTTGCATAGGGTCAGAGTAGTAGGAAACGGTCCAACATTCCTACGTGAATCCCTAGAAACAACGGTCACTAGTGCGCGGCGGTACCGGAAGCATTGTTGACTGTTGAACGGGAAGCCGCTGGATGCGGACAGCGCAGGACCGATCGTTGTGGAGATGTTTGGGGGAGGCCTATGTCCAGCAGTGGAACTTCGTTTGCTACCCGCATTAACCCTCGCGATCCTTAGCTGATCTCTAAATGGCAGAAGCATTATCTCAACCAATTTTTAAATGTTTACGTCTAATAGTTTCAGAGATCTTGTGATGAGTCAATGAATGTCTGGATCTCTCTAATATATATCATCATCATCATCATCAGTCGTTAGACATCAGATGTGTATATATATGATATATATATCAGTAAACGTTTGTATGCCAGAGATCCTTAAATTGATTTTATGATTACATGAGATAAAGTTTACATAACAGTTTTATCAAACCCTTACTACCTACTACTACTCCATAACTACCACCCACATTTTGTAAATAAGTAGCTGTGAAATTGTTATTCCGGATGTAAACATGAAAACAAGGATATTCCATCAAGCCTCCATCACCTTCGACATAATTATCGCATAACATTGCGTGAAGATAAAATCCTAGTGTTCATTTCCCCACATCGTTAACTACACTCAAACCACAGTTTCGACTTCTTCCACCCCTACATCCGCTTTCGTACCCTAAACTATCCATACGACAAAACAAAAGCTTCCGTCCCTCCTTGAAGCGGATTCGAAGAAAGTTTTGATTTTAATATTAATATCGATTATTTTTCTTCTTTTATTATAAGCGACAACATGAGGGGGACATTCACCTGATGGTAAAGTAATACATACATACATACATACATATATATCACGCCTCATTCCCAGCGGGGTAGGCAGAGTAATACGCTGTCCCATAACAACGTGGTGCTAGTTAGGTTGATACACAAGATTGAGTCTCGTTAGACCCAGTAATTACACTAGCTACAACGTCCTTCCAACTGGAACACAGTAATGTTTGCACATTGTTTGTGCACGATTCGGTCGTACCTACCTAGATGGTCTCCGGCAAGCCCTATAGTATCGGGCTAGTAAGGGTAGGACTAAGGTAAGCCCTGCCTGTCATAGACGGCGACTAAAAGGGCCTAGGAGTTTGTTTGTCGAGCCTTGAGTTCGGAGGTCCTTATCGATCAACGAGCGAACCAGCATGGGACAGCGTATGGCTCAGTGATGGTGCTTAGGAGGGTTAAGCTCCTCCTCAGAGGCATGGTAACACAAAGTATAGGGGGGCACCGGTACGCCCTGCAAGAGACCCGGAGCCTCTTCGAATGCACCGATGCAGACCAGCGAGGAGTGTTAAGTGAGTAAGAATTTCACATAACCCTGACTTCCTCCCAGACGCAGGATATCTTTCGAAAAATTCCTCCTCGTATAAAAAAAAGACGGCCCCCGGCAACAGGGATCTACCAGCTGTAGTAATGTATGAATTCATAAACAAATATTTAATAACCGCGGAAGTACTTTAATAGAGAACTGTGCGAACAAACCTTGTGCCACGGACGCTCCGCCGGCGGACACGAAGTCTTCTGATGTTAGACTTTCCTAATATCGATCGCCTCTCAAGGCCGGCAGCCGGCAGCGCGAGGCCGCCGGAACTACATAATTGTAACTTTAACTTGTGTTTAAACTCAGTCAAGAGTCATGCTTTACCTTGACGTGTTCATTGCAAAACCAGATGACTAAGAGCAGTCATTGTCAAAGTATGGTACCTCTGGGGATATGCGAAAAATTGATAGAGCAGTAAGGGTCTTGACTGACGGCCCAGTACCGGTAGATGCTGAGAGGGGCAAAGTAAACCAACGATCAGAATCAAAAATCAATAAATAGAGAGAGTACTTCGAAGTTAAGATTGATAAGATGATCGGTAAAGGGACATCAGGGGAGGGATACTCACAAATGTAAAGTTTTATCAAAGGGTAGGGGAAAAGAAAAAGGTTGGCAAACACTGGCTATGAGAACCATTTGCAAATTAGCTGTCCTATATTCGACTGTTGTATAAAAGGATCTCTAAGAACACCTACCTGATGTTCTACTTCTCAACATCATCATTATTACTCTGCATATATTTAATATACAGATTTATATATAGATAACATACTGATCGATCGATGTGGAGATCTTTGGGAGAGGCGTATGTCCACCAGTGGACGTCTATCGGCTGATGATGGTCATGATATATTCAATAGCCATCATCAAATGGCATCTTATACGTTTGTTACATACATTACTTATAATGTAAGCGTTCAATATGCTTTCTTATTATCTACCATTACCTTACCAATACTAATGTATCATCATCATCATCATCAGCCTTTGTTTATCCACTGCTGGGTTTATCCCTTCCCCAATATCTTCGTCTTCGTTCGTTGATAGTGTTGTATATATATATGTAAAATTATCTTTAACTGTCGCTATTCACTATGCTACGAATTTTGAAGCGATACAACATAAACTTATTATTAACTAATCTATTTATCATCACCTCGTGCATTGTCATCTTTTCTTACCATCTCCTGCTTTTTTTTTTCGCGGGATATATATTCGAAAGACACTCTGCTTCTTGGGGGAAGTCAGGGTTATGTTAGATTTTTACTCACTAAAACCCCCTCGGTGGTATGCATCAGTGCATTCGGAGCGGCTTCAGGATCTCTTGCAGAACGCACCGGTACCCCTCTACACTTAGTGTTAGCACGTCTGTGAGGAGGAGCCTAACCTTCCTAGGCACCATCGCTGAGCCATGTGCTGTCCCACGCAGGTTCGCTTATTGAGCGGTAAGGGCCCCCACTCTCAAGGCCCTCGAATCTCCTAGACCCTTTCAATCGCCTTCTCCGACAGGCAGGGCTTACCTTAGTGCTATTCTTACTAGCCCGAGACTACAGGGCCGACCATCACCTGTATCTGCATCATTAAATTCCTAAATTAATACGTGATTTTTTAAACTGTGCCGATTTCCGGTGATGCAGATGACGCTTCAGAGCGATAATATCCAGTTGTCTCCTTCCAGATCGACGGCAGTCTGCTTCTGAAGCAGGTGGGAATGGAAGACGAGGGCTTGTACGAGTGCGGCGTGGAGAACGAGACGGCGTACGTCGACCGAGTGAATCTCACAGTCAGAAGTGAGTTGCCTCTCATCATGCCTTTTCTTTATTCCACGGAGCGATGAGACGAGCTGGACGTATACCTGATGGTAGATGATATGTTAGCATGTTACGTGGCGATAGGTGGGATGGTATACACTGTAACATATTGTGCTCGTCACCTCGAAACATATGATGTAGTCTCGTTACCACGGTGATTTAACTAAATACAGCATCCTTTAAACTGGAACACGGTAATGTTTGCTCAGTACTGTTTGTCGGGTGCAATAGGATCTGCGGTGGTATTTACCTAAATTGTCTCCAACAACAGAGACCTTTATAATTTCATCAAACTATCTTGAGGGATGACGTCACATACCCATTGTTAAATACAGTCAGCATCTTGGCTTCTAATTCACAGGATATTAGGTGACCATGAGGACGAAGATAGTGAAGCCCACCTAAAATACTCTGGCGGCTATGATGCTGTAGTTTATCAAGCTGGCTGTTAGATATTGACGCGGATACAAAAGATCCCTACCAACATCCATATTTTGCCTCATGCGACTTCAGAATCGAACAAAGGACCTCCACTTAAAAATAGTAAAGGCAAACATTACCATGTTCCGGCTTGAAGGGAACTGTAGCAAATGAAATTACTGAACTAACGAGACTCAATATTTTGTCTCAAGGCGATGAGGATAGTGCGGCCATGCTGAGTATACCATTGTAACTGGCGCCACGTAGTTGTGGGCAGGCGACTTACCATCAAGTGAACGCCCCGCTGGTCCGTTCACTTCGTATATATAAAAAAAGTATATACGAACTTCGCTGGTGATACATCTATCCCTAACAATGTGAAACAATCAACATCAACCGATAGACTTCCACCGCTGGACATAGGGCTTCCCCTAAAGATTCCCTCATAAATCGATAAGGGATTTATATGAGCGGGACCTGGACCATTTCCCACCGCCCTGGCCCGATTAGGGTTGGTGGGAACCAGAGCATCACGAGCAGGTGAGGTTTGTTTGGGACCCGTGAGCTGTTCTGCGGGAACCCTTACACGCCACACATACAATGTAAATCTAATTACCGCAGTAATTTCACCAGCCACAGCACCCATCAAAGGTGAACATGGTAATGTCTGCACACTACTGTTTACTAGAGCTGCGGTGGTACCAGTAAACTATTTTGAAACTAGCGAGGACATGCCCTCAACATCAGACTGTTCATGGCTGAAATGGTCATTGCGCAAACAAACACACAAAGTTACGGTTTAAGTACGTAGATAACTATTATCTAAATGACCGTTAACTATTTACTGCTAACTTAACTGCCTATTAGTAAGTTTTAAAAACGGCCAGTTATGGCTAATTAAGCCCCGTGGACGAGACCACGAGGCTAGTAGGAATAGAACTAAGCTAAACGCTGCCTGCCTTTCTCGTTTGTAAAGTTTGTAAGGCGATCGTATACTCCAGCAGTTACACAATCTAAAGCGGCCTTCAAACCAGAACAATAATGTTTATGTACTGCTGTTTGGTGACAGGAATAGTAGCTGCGATGGTATCTAGACGGTTTCCTTCAACAGGGACCTACCACCAAAGAGTAGAATAGGTAAATTAGACGAATTTCATTATCTAATACTCATTGTCCATTCGATTTGACTTTTATTTTAAATCTAATATTATACTTCCCTATCCTTTAAAGGTTATATACAGGATGTTGTAAGTTTCGATTTAATATAATTATGTGAATGTAAGTAACAATGTACAGCGTCCGTCATCAAGGCCGTACCGGCATCCGTTGAGCACCGGCGAAGACGAATCACATGGCAGCGCAACAGCCGGATAATGACGCCTATTATCTATCACCAGCTCAAACAGACCCTCCGTCCAGTATTGCGACCGGTCACTTTACTATTGTTAAATCACTGCAGTACGGCTCCTGTTAGTCCGGTCGCTGTACACCTATTTCAATAATGACTGACTGCGGGTAAAGTGAGGTGACATTGTAAAACGTTACCTAACATTGTTTTTTACAATAGATACAGCAATCACATGAAAACCTGCATCTGATGGTAAGGCTCTGTTACCGGAAACCTTCAAGGTAATAGCCATCACAGGTCCTAATTCTGCCCCAAAACATCTTACGTCTGAAAACAACGAGCACAATTCGGTGCAGTGTGTAACATCCCAACTAGCGCTAGCGACCAGGCGTATCTCTTACCATCAGGTAAACATCCCCATCATAGTAGTATAAAAAAACATCCAACTCTTGCTATGAACTAATTCCTTCCATTGGTCGCCTTAACACATCATCATCATCAGCTGACAGACGTCTACTGCTGTTCATGAGCCTCTCTGAAAGACCTCCACGTCGATCGGTTCTGCGCTGCCCGCAACCAGCTGCTTCCCGCGACCTTCACCAGATCTTCGGACCGCCTAGTGGTAGGCGTGTTACACGCCGAGTGTATAAGTAACGGGGAATTCCCCTAGAATATTATATGATAACAAAATTTGGTGACTACCGCACTATCGTTTGTATTCAAACTAAATGTACGCTGATTTCAACCAGTAGAAAAGTGAAGGTCATCATCATATTTATCAGCCGGACCATTAAAGGATTCTCAGGGTCTCCATACTGATTGGTTCCACCCTGTCCAAATAATGCAGCCAGTCAGAAACAGCGCGTGTGGAGTTCCACAAAGTCTTAACAAGCTCATTTTTATAGAAAGAATTCCACTAAAGTTTACCAGCTTACCTGTCTCCCACTCCTGGACTTCTATATAGAAACAATAACTCAATGTCCTCAATTTGAATTGCCAATGAGCGTGGATCAATAGATATACGTGCAGCAAAAATATGTTGGCCGTAGGGTTGCCACAAGTCTCCATATATTATATTCGCTTTCTCCCCGCTTAACCCTGACTTACAGCCTAGAAGGCAAAGTATTTTACCACCACCCCCATCCGTCCTCTAAAATCAAAAGTCACGCATGTTATAGATATTAGCTCCTATAGCAGCCGGCAAACAACAGTATGCAAATATTACTGACTTCCGGTTTGAAGGGCACTGTAGCTAGTGCTCGCATCCAGTGGTCGGTCCACCTTGTGGGAGGTCTCCCAACACCACGTGTACCGGTACACAAGAGCGATCTGTGTGGACACCTTCAGGAAAGGCCTATGTCCAGCAGTGGACGTTTATCGGCTGATAATGACGATATAAAAGTTAAGGCTATCCCTCTATCTGTGGGGCGGTTTGTCACCCTATTCATGTATCCATTGTGTCGACCCAACTGAGTATATACGCGGGGTGAGGATATTTACGTAGTCGACCGGCTAATATGCTCTTTGCTTAATTACAAATCTGTTGTCAAGAAGGGGGGTGTAAGGGGTGCCGCACAACTCCCGAGACTCAGCTTAACCTCACCTGCTCGTGGTGCACCCTGCTAATCAACAAACGAGACCCTGGCTCCCGCCAACCCGCAATGGACCAGCACGGTGGGAAATGATCCCAAAACACTTATAGCCGAAGGTCGCAGGAAACTGCTGGATGTAGGTAGCGTAGGACCGATCGACATGCAGATGTTTTGGGAGGCCTACATCCAGCTGTGAACTTCTGTCGGCTGATGATGATATCAAGAAATAGATACATCCAAAATAAAGGAAACTATTATATACTGTACTAAATTTACCACTGCTTGTGCCTACAGCGGAACCTCCTCCATTGGTGAACGTCACCGTCCACGCTTCCACAATCCTGGCGCTGATCCTGTGGAACGTGGCAGGCGACGGCGGTCATCCTATAATCGACTTCACAGCACAGTACCGATCAGCTGCGCCGGTGAACGGCACCCTGGAACCTTGGAGACCCATCAGTCCGAATCACATCAGTCCTAACTCGGTAACCATTTTCTTTTTACATTGATGAAATATATACACAGGCACTTCAGTACACCAACCAGCTGCTAATATTATATGTTTGTGTGTCTGATCCTCAGCGTCAGATCGATGTATACCACTTGGAGCCGAACGCGTCCTACTGGTTCCGAGTTTGGGCTACCAACGTGCTGGGCCCCGGACCCCCCGTCGAGGTGCTGGCGACCACACTCTACAGCGATCAGGAAGCAGGTCCGTCTTATTATAGTCAACCCAGTCCAGATGATTTCTGATCTCGATTTTATAAAGTGACCACAAGACCAGAAGTGATGAAGAGGACATCAATACATTGGCTTTCATAATTTGACAGCTGGAGCGATGCTGTTACGGCAACAGATTAAGGAGATGATGGTAATTATCTCCCCAAACTGGCTCTATCTCCGCTGCCAAGTAGTAGTCATCATCATCAGCTGACACGTCCACTGCTGGACATAGCCCTCCTCCAAAGATCTCCACATCGATCGATCGTGCGCTACTCCCATCCAGCTGTTTCCCTCAACCTTCAAATATTAGTGTGCAAACATTACTATGTTCCGGTATTAAGAGAACTGTAACTAGTAAAATTACTAGGTTAACGAGACAAAACATCTTAACCCTAAAAGCGACGAGCACAATGTGATGCAGTGCATATCCTAACCAGCGCCGCATTGTTATAGGTGTCACTTATTATTGGGTGGACGTCGCGCTCATATCCTCGCTTAATAAAAAAATACCAATTCATGATACATCAAATTTTGCTCTTCCCCTGGAGTATAGATATAGTCTCGTTACCTCAGTAATATAATATTTAGCTACTAGTTACAGCACCCTTTAAACTGGAACCTATTGGAAACTGGACAAGGTAACGTTAGCACATTATGGTATAGTGATTGGTGGTGGTGGTTGAATAGGCGGTGCTGCGGTGTGGTACCTATACGCTGCCGCATGCTACATGCTACATGCTGTGTTAACACACGTGTCCGCAGAGCTGTACAAGCACTTCCTGGAGGGCGCGGAGACGTTCGACACGCGCACCTGGCTGGCGGCGGTGTGCGTGGTGATGGGCACGCTGGCGGTGCTGGCCGCCGGCACCTGCGCGGTGCTGTGCCGCGAGTGGAGGCGCCCCGGTGAGCGCACCATGTAGTCTAGCCGACCTATCGTATTTACCTTTGTGTACTGGACGATACCTTCTCTCGAGGATCAGCGACCACAGACGACTGGACCAATGCTCCTCTACATACCTAAATATATATTATGCCTAAAAGTTTCATGAATTAACGGTTTATTTAGATTGCCACATGACGTGTATCCGTCATGGGTAAAACGCTTGTGCTTTATATGTCGTGTATATCCGTCACGAGTAAACCGTGTAGACTTCATGATATAACGTATATATACGTCGTGTGTAACACGCGTGGACTTCATGTCGTGACGTGTATACATACGTCCGCCATCTGCGATACGGGCAGATATTAATTTTATTAATTAACGTTAACTTTTATTAAAACATATTCATTTCCCATTTTTATGCGGTTGTCATAGTAACGGTTGTTATAGAAAACCATTTGTGGTTGCGGTTGCTCTTATTTCCGACAAATTTCAAGTCTAATTCTATATTACGGCCAGCATAGCGGGCGGTGAACAGCTTGTATGTATATATATATATATATACATATACACACACAGATGTGTGTGCGTGTGTAGGATATTTCCTAAACTATCTTTAATTTAAACATTTTTAGTGATTTTAATAGATCATTTCTATAGATACGAACATAGATCTTCAATAGGAACGATCGATCGATGATCCTTAAGAAATTATTTTATATATATATATATATGAAATTAATATCTGGATTAATATATCGTTCAAGTATTACCTCGTTTATCGATCAAACAGTTTTTTTTCTATTGAACGCAACGACGGGACGAGTGAGACTTTCACCTGTTCTTAAGTGATACGCCTAGTGGCGGTAGTTAATGTGATGCACACCACCGCATTGCGCTCGATGCTTTGAGACTAACGATATTGAGTTACATTACCGCAAGTAATTTTACTAGCTACAGCGCCCTTCAAACCGGAACAGTAATGATTGCACAGTGCTGTTTATCGGCTGCAACAGGAACTGCGGTGGTACCTAGACGGACGGACGGTAGCAAGAGAGACCTACCATCAGTAAAATTTGCTCATGAACAATATAGATATTTTTATATTTAAATGCCTAATAATGACATGGCTTTTAGTACTTGCCTAAAACCTAGGATTAGAACAATGCTCTCTAGATATGTAATATATACATATAAATGATAAATATACATATATATGATACAGATATAAATATTATATCGCATATAGAAGACGCATGAACCTATTAGTGTTAACTTACGCCACCTATGATAGATTATGTAGTACATAGTAATGGACTTTAATTAGAACTTGTCCTATAATAAGTCCCAGGTTCGATTCCGATTGCGGAACAATCGATCATGGGGTTATTAGTAATACATGCAAATAAAAAAAAATACATATAAAGGTAGGGGATAATTTTTAAGATTGACCCTTTATAAAGCCATTTAAGAAACTATAACTTTGTATAGAATATTAATAATAAAAGACAGAAGGACTGACAGCCGATGGGGCACCAAGGTTTTCGAATGGCGGCCACTTACCGGAAGATGTAGTGTTAGTGAGCCCCCAGGTGGCCCGATCTGCTGAAGGTTGCGGGATGCAGCTGGCTGCGAGCAACGCGAGGCCGATCTGTGTGGAAATCTTTGGGCAAGACCTATGTCCAACATGGGACGTCTGTCGGCTGATAATGATGATGATGAATAATTACATTCAGCTATAATTTCGGATTATTGGCACACATTATACTGTACACTATTTAAATATTTAAAATTAGAAACGATTTATAAATAACTATTCTCTTTCATCATCATCATCATCATCAGCCGACAGACGTCCACTGCTGGATATATATAGGCCTCCCCCAAAGACCTCCACATCGATCGATCCTGTGATGTCCGCACCTACCCGAGTTAAGCCAGCGTTTGAGCCACTTCCCCCTGGAAGTGTCTCAAATTCCCCATCCCCTCCCCCCATTCCTGTATCTATGACCGAATCATCATCATTAGATGCTCTTCAAACTGGAGTTTGACGATCAGATTGAGAAAAACAATTCGATCCTCAGCTATTCCTTTTAACTGATGGTATTTAAACCCGGCCCACTCCTTTATGTCGTCAAACCATTTATTGCTCTGCCCACCAGATGCAAGTTGTCCAGGAATTTTGCCCTCCAGGATCAACCTTGGGAACTTATATGGACTATGACCTATGACCAAATGCGATAATGAATCTGTGGTCATATTGAATAGAAATTGTAATTAACTAAGCCGCATAGAAAGTGGTCATAGTTAAGTTTACAAATCTGGGCTATGGACTATTATGATGTGGGACTCTTCCAATTATAGATTATCCCAATTCCCAGCTGTGGGAGTAATAATAAGGATATTTTGTTCGCGTATTGCTAACTCCACATAAGGCGTTTTAAAGTTTCATGTAATATAGACTTAGATTAGTTTATTAAATGGTGGGGGGAATAATTGTGATAATTAAAGCATAAATCGAATCTATTGCTTCCATTTATCTTTATATGTAGAGATTTTTATTATAAAAATATAAATAACGCACAATATTGCCATTATATAGAAAAAATCAATTCAATATTAAATATATTCAACTATGTTAAATAATGCTTAGTATCAAGACGTTGTCATACAAGTTTATTGCCATAGAAAAAAATAATTAAAAACTAAATACAGTAATATATATTTTTTCCATACCGTGGCAACACTAAGTACATCTTAAAATTATAGAGGGAATATATTATATTATAGCTTCCATTTAGAATTCTTCGTCTTTTATCCTTAAGATTTTATATGGAAACTTTTTTCGTGTTTTAAGACCATGCGTAAATAAATATAAATTAGAAGCTGCCTTAAGTGGTCCATGATCATAAATTCTAGAGATGACAGTGTAAACAATATTTTTTTTAATTATGAACAAATTTATATTCTTAATCAATAATTAATATGCCAAATCGTACAAAACTCAAGTTTCACAATTTCTAAGATCTTCCATCTGTAAGTAAAAAAAAAATAATTGTTATACATACAAACTGTTTTAATATAAACTTGCGAATCTTGTAGTGCTTTAGCGCATAAAATATAATACAACCACCCTCTCCCCTCTCATTTTAAATAAATTATATAATGACAAAACAAAGAAAAATTTATATCTATACCAAAACCAAAAATTATGTACCAATCAGATCATACCAAAAAAAAACAAAGAAACGAGTTACGTATATACAAAATGTACAAAGCACAGTGCCAACGATTTTTTTTAACAAAAACAATTAATTTAGAAATAACAGTGGGGTAGTGTTTATTATCAAAAATAAAAACGAATAAAAAACAAATGCAATATTTAATATGCTTTAAAATTCAGTAACACGGTGATAAACAAATGTAGTTCATTTCAATGTGATATATCTAAATAATATGTGAAGCACCAAAGTATCGCTCATTGAATATTATAAAAATACTAAACAACTATTATTTATATAGTCTGTGTTATTTGTTATGATAAGCCTTGAATCATTACTAATATATCATTATTAAATATAAAACAAAATACTAAAATTAATGAATCTATGAATCTCATTTTACATATAGTGTTTATGGTCGACCATAGAGAATAAAACTAAAAAGGTTTTATTTGTTGTAGTAAATTATATGATATTAAAAAAGTTTTTATTTATTAATATTAATAATATTATTGTAATAAATATACGTTTGAGGACCAATTTCTACGGGAAGTCAATTAAAAAATAATTATTCAATTGAATGAAGCAATAACAAAGTATAGTCGGTCGCTTTAACTTTTAAGCTTACTCTTAAATAAATTTTATCTCTATCTCATAATATAAGTTTAATTATAGAATGAAACAAAATCTCTATTAATGCAGAAGAAATCATTTTTCCAAAATCTCCGAGTCTGATAAATGGTCGAAGTAAAGACGCAAACTTAAGAATCTTTTAAATCTATTGCAATTTGAACTTGAACATAGACAAAAAAATAATACGTAAAAGTATATAAATAATTAATCAATGGTAAATATATTAGTGATATATTAATTATTAGAAATGCGAATACGCTTTCCTCTAGAATCTTTGACCATATTAATAATTTTCTATACATAAGAAAAATACTTTGGTAGAGCATTAGATTATTACTAGTAATTAGTTTACAAAACAAGCTTCCCAGCTTTGTAGTGGTATACGATTCATTCTTGCCGTTGACACTTGATAATAATGCAATTTGTTACCAGTTCTAAAATTAAAATAGTTTCACGTTTATATTCAATATGAACTTTTAGGTTATAAATTAATATAATCACAATTTATTGCTATTTTTAATAAGAATTGAAAGGAAAACTAATAACAACTGGCAATGCAAGTTTTTATCGTTTTTTTAATGGATGAAATTTGCGCTGCAATTTTTATTGACTACTATTGCAGCTTCACTAGACTCGGCTAGACTCAGCAGGGCTCGCGGTTACGGTGTCCAAAACCACAGCGGACAGAATTAAATATATATGTAGATAGATAAGTTTTTATCGTATTATTTTTAATTTATTGGCATGGCTTGGATGCGAGTCGTTTAGCCGAAATTCAAGTTTTATTTAATCATTTTCACTAAACGATTGTATGTTTTATAAAAATATTAAATATATACAAAGTTTATATAATAGTATTGGGTGTAGTCATTTTTAATATAAACAATTAATTATCTCTAATGACGGCTTTTATCGGAACGGGGTAAGCGTGCTGCTTATGGTTAACTTCGCAGTTAGTCTTCGCCAATTAAATATAAAGTTCTTATGACTACCTAATATGACCTACGACCACTATTCACATCGGACCACTTTATATTAGCTAATTAATCTAGCTTATTAGGCGACTCTTAGCAATTTTCAATTTGTGCATTTTAACTTGCTAAGTCATGCCTTCTATGTTGACCCGACCTCGTCGGGCCGGGAACCGAGCCCTATGCTCGGAGTCTCCCTGCGCGGTCGAATCAGAAATGTGGAGATCCGCTGAGGAATTAAGGTAACCGACACAGCCTAAAGGATTGCTAGACTTGAGTCGCAATGGGCAGGACACATTGCACGAAGGACCGACGGCTGATGGTGCAGTAAGGTCCTCCAGTGACGCCCGCGTACCGGTGGACGTAGTGTTGGGACGCCGCCTGCAAGGTGGACCGACGATCTGGTCTCTATATTCTTGATGTAGATCGGGCTGCAAGCCACAGCGGCTCTTACAGCTCATCTGACACTGGGCTCGTGGACCCGGATCCACGGCCTGAGGTTTTAGAAACTAAAAAGTGCTACGCGGGATGTAGCTATCTGGCGGATGATTCTGTATATTGTGTGTGTCTGGTTCTTGTTGTGCTTTATCTGGCGACTCTACACGGTCGTCGAGGCCGGACGCGGGCCCGTTCCCCGACTACCTTCGCCTGTATCGGAATCTCTGGGCGGCGAGGACCGCCCACGGTCGAGGGACGATCTGGTGAGAGTCGCGGGAACCCACTGGATGCGACTAACGCGGGACTGATCGGTGTAGAGGTCTTTGGGGGAGGCCTATGTCCAGCAGTGGATGTCTATCGGCTGATGATGATGACGACAATTCATCTATGCTGCTACTAATGAAATGTCTAGAATTTTTGAATATGGCGGAATGATATATTAAGCATTATTAAAAAAAAACTCAACGGAATAACTAACACGAAGGTCGCTCTGATAAAAGTAAATATACTTTTCTCTAAATATCTATTTTAGATGCTTGAAGTAATTTTTTTTAATTCTTTTAGAGGTTATATTTTCTATACTAACATATTTTTTACTTTATAATGCGTATTATATTTATTAATCAAACAGATATTAAAATAATATGATCACATTGCAATTATGAACTAAAATTTTTTGCCTTTAACATTTGGCATGCAATCTTTGCAACGACTCTCAAAGACTGCGACATTTATTTCTAATATATAATCTGTAGCATTTAAAAAGGTATAATATACTCGCTTCTAATTTACTTCCGGTGCTAAATTACTTCATAAATCTCAAAATGTTTTTTTTGTATAAGAAATTATATTTAGGTAATAATTTAATTAGATGTAAAAGCGAATGATGATGAGTGACAGCATACACTGTCGCGTTTAGTGGCAACACTTGCCCACTAGTGCGCTTGGTTGTTTAAGAAGAAATAAGTTAGAAGCGAGCTACCTCTAGATATTTCTCTATCCGCATGCTGCTCTACCCGACCGGGAGCTGATCTGTATTTGCTCATTTTTATTCATTCGAATTTTTTCTCTTCTCTCCCTTCTATCGCACTCGCTTGGAACGCACGCTTGGACTGCGGGGACGCACACTAACAAACAAACACACACACACGGTGACGGTACGTATGGCCATCAGATTACGGAGAGGAGCAGGATGTTATCGAATTAGTGCCTAACATTATACTGAACCCGGGTTTCGTCGAGGCGGAGCCGCCGCGCCCGTCGGAGAGCTACGCGACGTCCATCATCAAGTCGACGGAGTGCCCCGGCCCCGGGAAGCCTAGGCGTGTCTGATTCTCGTCCATACTTAACCTGAGAATATTCTATCTGACCGATCCAGCGTTGTTCTCATGATCGTAACTGTATCCGTGTGTCCACAGCAGCAGCACGACCTCCGAGCATACGTGCAAGAATTGTCGCAGCCAGATTGTCCAAATACGCACCACCAAATTGTTTTGCCATGCACCGATGCTGTTGTACAATCAAAAATTATAGCTTTCCAAATTTTGCAAATCTTTCAACGATTACAGAGCAGCTTGCAGTAATGCCGCTATTTTTGACATGCGCCATAAACAACGCATAGATTAAAGATCACAAGCACTCAACGAATCGAAACAATTGGCCCAAGGGTAAAGCGGGACATATCAAAGTGGAAAGTTGAGTAAGTTATCTTTACAAGCGACTTGGGAGCGATAGAATATTCTTTAGGTTTAAGCTAATGCTACCCACGCGGCGGCGGGTTGTTCAATGAAAAAAAAAACCAAATTATGCTTCTCAGAATGTAATATTTTTATAATCTGTTGTTTTGGAATATTTTATCGCAGCACTGAAACTGTTTAACGAGAATTACGCCCAAGTTCTTTTTGGCTCATGTTAAGCTTCAACGAAAGCAAAAAATGGTAGAAATTTAATAAAACACTCAAATTAACATTTTCTGGAGAATAATTTGGTAAATAATTATTAACCTAATCAAAGAGAGAGATAACTTGTACAGTTTTTAGTGATGTACGTTAAGTAATAGTGTTGGGGTTGCCACTGTACTCACGGCCAGTGTAGTAGAATATTGCCTTATACTTTTTTTATCATCTTATTCAATAGTTGTCTACAGCTTATATTATTCATATGGCAACCCCAACGCATCCGATTTCGAACAATGTTGCTTACCGTTTAAGAAATTATTGTTAATGTTGCTAGCTATTGTAATGTGTAAACTAATTATGTCATTTTTTTTGCAATATTAGATATATTTTTATATGAAAAGATCTCAATATAGTTTAAGATGATGATCAATTGTGGATCATGAATGATGATGATTTCAGTTTGTATTGTGATTTGTACTGTGATTGTGAAGCACTTATTTCTTTAACGATGGCGTTAATGCCAAGTGCGTGTCTAGTGGACATTAAGATGATTGAGAGCCTGTGTGTGTGTGTGTGTGCGTGTGTGCGTCTGTATCGTATTTAGAATTATGTGTAATAGTGATATTAATGCTAACCTAGTACAATTAAAGCTTTCAAATGTATAAAGCGTATAGAGAAGTCCAGAGCCGTGGGCGTGGACGTGGACTGGCGCGAAAACACCGCTTTTTTACTGCAATAGTTCATTAATATCAGAAGACAATATGGTAAAGATTATTAATAACATATTTTTTTTTAATTAGTTAAAGGCAATGACGCAAGTTGTTACGGGGAATAATTTGTAGTGTTTTGTGTATGAAAATCTCATTTATTGAAATGTATCAATCATCTTCTTAAGGTGCTTCTTCGATTAATGAAAGTTGTCCGGTCAGTTCACCATATTTCGCGCATTGTACCAAATAATGATAAATATATATATATATATATAAATATATGTATATATATATATATATATAGTTCAAAGCACATTAAAATAGTTTTCGGTTGATACAAATAAAAAATCACACAAACACTACGAATTATATGGACAATGTCGTCGTAGATTATAAATATATGCGTGTGTGTATATATCCATAATATATATATATATATATATATAATGGTTGCAAATAATTACTCGATATATAAATTGTTAATAATGTGTACAGTGCTTTATTTTTATATACTACATGTTTGCATATCACGGAAGCCTTAAGTAAATGTATGTCGATAGAAGAAATAATCCCTTCCCTAAAACTTTCATTTCCTTCCTACCGTTTGCACTTGTACGATTTCAATTCAAAAATTATAAAAATCAAAATAAAATTATAACTGCAACGTAATTCAGTAGTAAAATGAAACAGATCAGATGTCATTTATTTTTCGATTCGCAGTATTTGAGGCAGGCTGAGGTAGGAGATCGTACAGCCTATTTCCAAATTTATAAACTAAACGTCGAATTATTTTTTTAAGGTAAATTTCATTGTATATAATTTTAATAAATAATCTCCTACAAAAAGATTTTATATGTTTTTCGTTTTAATCAAAATTAAATAGCAATCGTGCAAGTTCAAAACCTTTCGCTCATTGCCTTTCAATGTATTTATAACCTACACCTCTTTATTGTATATTATGAGTTACCGGAAGTTATGACGTATTGAACCGCATGCATACGTGAACTTATATTTATGTATGTTTTTTTTAATATGTTCTTTAATAAAAAGAAATATTTGGCTATTTGATAATTAATGAATATATAGCCCTATCTTCTATACGTCATACGTGTCCGGAACTCCTGTACCCCTCGCGCCGCGCTTCCTTCCGTCTGAACTTGTATGAGATTAATGCGTGCAATTATCTTGAAATGTCCGTCTCACATCTAAATGTAAAGTGCTATTGTGTCAATTACGTGTATGTGTGTACGTTTGTCTTCGTGTGAGTGCTTGTTTAGCTCGATTGTCTATGGTACGTTGCAAAACGTTCGCACGTTTGCACGTTTGCATAATATATTTCATTCTTCAACTTTAACATTTTCTTTATTTTGATTAAGTTGAATGTTAGAGATGCCTTTATAACATTTATTACTGTATCGTTACATGCTTCGTCATCAGCACTTTACTTACATTATCATAATCCCGCGCAATCGTATAATCATACATACATACATACATAATTATAGTTTGTAAGTAATTTATTTTTGTATTTAAAAAAAACATTGTTGGGAAGTTTTGGACTTAGCGTTAGTTAAGCTTTATTAAATAGATTGGTATCACACTAAATTGGAGTCCTATAGACCTAACATCGAATTGTTATTAATCGCTAAATATAAATAAATCAAAATGGCGTCAACCTGATGTACCTGCTTATAAAACGAAACAATGCAATAGTTAATAATAATAATGGTATATATACAATTGTTAAATAAGAAAATAATTTTGCAATATTCATATTGATTTTATATAATATTTGGTGTAGAAATGATACAGATGGAGATACCAGAGGCCCGTCGGTCGCCGACATCTTACGAGTCAAGACTGGGTGGGAATTATTTTGTTAATGGTAACATTATTATTGTGCATAAACCCACGCAATGTATTTTAAAAATTTATTTACTCGTCTTTTTTAATTATTCATGAATAATTAAAATAATAATTTTAAGTATTATTTATCTTTGGTGCAATAGTTGTATGTATAATCTAAGTGAAAAGTTTTCATGTTCTCTCAAAACGCGCCGTTACTATCATATGTATTAGTTCTTTTCTCTATTCCTAAAAACGAAGAGAAGAGCAGCTCGGCCCCCTGATGGTGAGCTAGAACGCCGTTTGAACTGACGCACAGCAGTATTTGTACGGTACTGCCTCCAGCAATGCAATGATCATTTACAAGTTTGTTACATTGAATGTTCCGCGCGGTTGTGAACGCATTAAGCCGATTAACACGGTGACCATTCCCAAATTATGGCACGGTACCTAAAAGTTTACAATATGGTCTCTATGCCTTAGTAGTAGTGTTGCCACATAAACTTGTCGAAAATTAATATACTACATCACCGAAACGAACTACGCACCATAGATAAGCGAGTAGCTCTTCAATAGACTAGAGGTAATGGTATACAAGCGAAATGATTTTTATATGCGGATGTTTTGCATGTTAAACTAATGCTTAGTGCTTTTTTATTGCTTTATACATTTTAAAATTGTATCCGTAAGTGTTCGAGTGTCACGCAACTGTCGGTGAAAGGTTATTTTTGGTTTTTATCTAACGTTCGTCATGTATTATATTTACGACGTCGTGTTAGTTATTAACGTTTGAGGTTTTCTTTAAAAATGTCAATATTAAAACATTCACATTCCGCTTTGTTCGATGACGGCAGCGAGTCGTGCGAGAAATTAATCGTTTTATTATTATTATATATATATAAAAAAAAACTATCATCTTTAAGTTTATTACTTGACATTGAGTTGTGTATAAATTCAATTTGTTTTTGTTGGTAAAAAACCACCCGCTGCACCGTCTCTTTGGTCTCGAATAGATGATTTATCTCGGCTAATGGTTTAAATTTGATTATTTTTTTTATCATAGTCTAAGATATTTTTTTTGTTACAAGTGTTCTTTTTTTTTAATAATTTACCTCGCCCTCATTTAACACCATAATAATCTTGCTTTAGATATTTAAAAAAAAAATATTGTCATACATATTCGATTTTGTATGATAATTAAGTATATGTTGATTTTTTTTTTAATCTACCGACGTTATACAATAATTCAAAACGTTTATATGGCAACATCTTGTTAAACCCTGTCCAATTCGTTCAGTGCTATAGTTAACAGCAATGGTAATCTATTGTAGGTTAAGGTCGCCTCGTGTAAGTGAGCACGTCCATGCCATGCCATGCTATTTGTAAGGGCAGCGAACGTTTACCTGTATTACTTCGACGTCGTATCTGTTACGGTTACCGAGACGTTTTATTGATTGGCAATATTTTTCTATTGAATAATTAATATTAAGCTAGTTTATAGAGAACCCGATCGAAGCGGAAACACGTATACAAACAAATATTCTAAAACATATAAAACTATTACTTTAAGACGATGAAAGAAAACGAACACACCAGTAACCCTAACCATTGTTTAACTGATTTTTGTGTATATTTATATATGTACGTATGTGTATGTTGAACGACTCTGTCTTTGTGTTAGATCAGATCACGCTGTATTATAAATTTAAGCTTTTTCTTTTAACTTCCGTATCCGACGAGTAGATTCAGGAGTAGATTTCACATCACATGTATTAAATAAGAGCAACAAATATATCCGTTATGTAATCACTGTAAATTAAATTGTTTTTTTACTATTTAATCGGCAAAATGGCTACCGTTTTCTTATATATATTAAATAGTTTGATTTTATAAACAAAAATTCTTTTGAAATTTTTTTTTTTTTTTAATTTTATTTACAGTAAATGGCGCCAAATTTGACATGACACAATGCGGATAGATAATAAATACCCCGCTAAACTAATAGGATTTTTTTTTATTTTGTAAATAAAAATAGACAAGCTATTCCGTGAGGGCAATTGAAAAGCTCTTATTTTTCTATTAAGTGCGCAATTTAATTTACAGTGCCTACGTTATAAATATGACGAGGTCTCAAGATAAGTACAACGCTGAGCGCCATTTTGTATTAACGGATTATAGTTTACTTTTTATTTGAATAATATTTTTAATTAAATTAAACCATCGACTACAATTGATCTAGGATTTTTTTTAAAAAAAAAGAATCTCGCTGTAATTCCAAAAAAAAAGACTATGTGCAATATTTTTTATTTTACATTATATTGGTTTTTATATACTTTTTAATTTTTTTTTATATAAAAATATTAATGAGATGTGTAAACGTATCGATGAGGCTTCGTAGTGAGGTTTTTACAATTATTGTAGTTTTTTTTTTTGTATAATTGTTATTGTTAAGCCGATACGAGACGATCGCTGCGAGCACAATAGAGGAAGCTGTTGTGGTGATGTTCATCATTCCCATTAAAACTACATTTTACACGAGTGTTGGTGTTTTATTTGAATAATATTCATTTACAGCCTCCGGTCTGAACATTTGTGTAGATTTTCAAACATTTCATCATCATCAGCCGATGGAAGTCCACTGCTGGACGTGGACCTCATAATGAGCTCCACATCCATCGGTCTCGCACTACCCTGCTTCCAGCGCCTTCCCAACGTCGATGTCGTTTAAGCATCTATATCGGAATAATAAAGAGTTGAAGCTTCCCTATATGGTGTACCGGTGGTACCGCAACGCGTATTGCAGCCGACAAACAGTAGTGTGCAAACATTGCTGTGTTCCGGTTGGAAGGGCGCTGTAGCTAGTGAAATTACTGAAGTAACAAGACTGCATGTTATGTCTCAGGCGATGAGCGCAATAATGTGCTGTGCATGCCGTCTCAACTAGTGCCCGCGCTGTTATGGGTGGGCGTATCAATCACGTACCACCAGGTCAACGTCCAGCTCGTCTCGTCATTTATTGTATAAAAAAGTATAATTTTGTAAAGTGTTATCTTCTCATTGAGGCGGAGAAGTATCCGAATTGGGCTCCTGAAATAAGAAAAAAAATATTAAGTTATAATCACAATTAAATGATGACTTTAAATTGTTTTTTTTTTAAGTGTAATGGTCCAACATATAACCCATATTTTTCATGGCGTTAGGAGACCACCGTGGATGGGTGAAGCGTATCCAGCCAGAATACTTTGGAATACATTAATACTGTTATGGTGGTAGATTCACCCATCATTGGATTCAGCAAACATCTTGTCCAGGATCTAGGAGCCAGATATGTTTCATTCCTGATTTTTCATATGCAACGAGACATTCACTTGATCGTAAGTGATGGTAAGATTGTATACAAGATGTTATGCTTTACATTGCTGTCTTATCTTTGAGACCAAAGATGTTGAGTCTCGATATCCCAATAATAACACTAGCAACAGCGCCCTTGAAACCGGAATACAATAATGTTAGCATAGTACCGTTGTCCGTTGCATAGGCGCTGCGGTGGTATCCGGCGATAGACCTAGCATCATTAGCTCACCTGATTTTAAGTGATTTATATGTGACTGCACATAAGTTTATTACCGCATACATTCAGGTCGACATGCTGCAATGCATCCTCTAGAACAAGCAGCCCGGGCTCATCAGGACTAAACACGCGACATTCTTCAGCGAAAAACTTCTCCATCTTTGAACGCAACTCCTCGGCACGCCGGAGCCTATCAGTGCGGATGATATCCTGAACTTCATTATTTTCCCCGATCAGCTCAGAAGATGATCTGAAACTGTTTACATTAATGCTGGAGCTTGTTTAATTACTGGAGTAATGAGCCTTGCCTTAAGTGACCAGCGTAATGTAGTGCAGTGTTTATCATCCTCACTAGAACCACGTTGACATCAGCGGGCGTATCGCTTACCATCTGGTGAACGTCCCGCTCGTTTCGACATTTAATTGAATTAAAAAAAAAATCTAACCTATTAACCGAAGCGAGGTAGTCCGGTGGGAAGGAATCCAGAACAGCCTTCAGCTGCAGCCATGGCTCGCTCAAGCTTCTGCTTTTGTACTGGAAATATTTATAATGTATATTTATTTATGCATCTTTATACGCTGGAGGGTTGTAAGGATTTCCGCATAACAACTCACGGGATCCAAGCCAACCTCACCAGCTCGTGATGCTCGGGCTCCCGCCAACCCGCATCAGGCCAGCGTAGTGTGAAATATCCTAAATCCCTCCCATATGGACTCCTACAAACGACGGTTCCTGGTAAATCATCAGCTATATGGCGCAGTGAGACGTGGATGGTCACCGAGGTCATTTCGCACCAGCTCTTTGTCAACTGTTGCCTTCGCCGAATTCTCGGTATCCACTGGCCCGAAAGAATCACCAATGAAAATCTCATGAGGCTGTGACGCGAATCTCCAATCGATATGCATATCAGGCGTCGCAAATGGAGGTGGTTTGGCCATACTCCTCGAAGAGATGCCAACCATATTCCTATACAGGCGCTTGATCCGAATCTGACCGACGTGGCGCCGCACAGTAGCAGACGAGGTGAAGAAGGTCGGAGAGATGTGGTATGGAAGTAAGGATGAAGCCGAAGACCGAACGTGATGGAGAATCACTGTGGACGCCTTCTGCCCCATTTTGAAGCCATAGGATGTTAACAATAATAATATCTTTACACATGCCATCCGAAGATGGCCTTGGCCAATGGCATTATCTCCCAGTCTACCTTGGGTAATCGAGGTATGACGAGGGACGTGCATTAATTATAAAAAAAATTTAGAAAGGAAATACAAACACATAAAAAATTACACTGTGTTCCGGTTGGTAGGGCGTTGCAGCTAGTATAATTACTGAGGTAAAGAGCAACATCTTGACTCCGGTGACGAGCACTATGTGGTGCAGTGTATACTATCCTAACTAGCGCTATATTGTTATGGGTATCGCTTACCATCAGGTGAACGCTCTCATCTCTACATTGTTTAAAAAAAACTTACTCTACGATACATCCCGTAGTCGATTTCAGAATCGGTCATAGCTCGCGACAGGTCGAGACTGGAGTCGCTGCTGCGGCTATTCGCTTCGTGGTCTTCGGGACTGGCCGAGCCGGGGGTGTCGGCGTTGGCAGACTCATCCGGCCCCCTCCAGATATGAGGAGCTATTGTCAGGTCCGCCGGAAGCTCTAGTTCGTTAACCATCTCCGAACGGCACTTCGGTATGGGCGACAGGAATGCTTTGAACATTCTTCTCGTCGGCTATGGTGGAATATAATTTAGATGAAATATACCTTAAAGCAGTCTTGATAAGTTTTTCAGATTAGTTCGTGTTTTTTTTTAATGATTTTATTCATCATCATCACCAGCCGATAGATGTCCACTGCTGGACATAGACCTTCTACAAATTCCCACTTCGATTGTGTAAAATTGATATAGGGGAATTTTAGCCACTTCCGACTTTTACAGCTTCCTCGGAGCCAGGGCTCAAGGATCAGGAAACAAAGATGACATACATACGTGATGAACTAAAAATAAAAAATAATTACATAGATCTTGAAGTCTTATTTATTGTGATAAAACTACTAAGATTAGAAGGTCCTTGTTCCCTCTAGGTATCACACAAGATCCTATTGTTGTCGACAAAGAGTAGTGTAATGTGCAAATATTACTGTGTTCCGGTTTGAAACGCGATGTAGCTAGTAAAATTACTGAGGTAACAAACTTAACATCACATCTCTTCTTATGTACAGGGTATATCAACCTAACCAGCACCATGTTGTTATAGGTAGATGTGTTACTTACCAATAGGTGAACGTGCGACTGTTCTCGTCGCTTCGTTGAAAGAAAAAATAATATTTGGTTCCTTTTCACTTTTGTCTCGCTTTAAATTCAGATAATCACGTATCAAGGTAGCAGCGCTGGTGACGCGGCGGAGGTCACGTGGACGCGGCCGGCTGCTGACACCAGTTCCAAGAGCCGCCAGTTTGGTCGATGGGGACGCGTGCGGCGACGCGCCGGCACGCAAACGCCCGCCCCCACCTCGCACGAGCTCATTGTTTGCTTTAGTACATTTGTATATTCCTTATTTGTACACCAGTAGCCGACCAGGTCGGGTGCGGGGTCTACGGTCAATAACTGCAATATATCAGCACTGTATTAACAACGATCAAAGCAATATAGAGTACAGAGCAAGTCACTAAGATACTAAGTACGAGAGGTTCCTCTTGGTATTACGAAGATCCGAAAGTCCCAATCCAGTTCCCCATCCGGTTAAGTAATCCCAAGTCAATCCAAAACCAATGAAATATATATATATATCTATATTGTTTGCGGTGGCGCTCTGGTAGTGATACTCTGCATATGGATTATGAAAGAGAAATGTATATTTTGAAGGTAACAGTGGATATACTTCAACATCTGGTAGCAGTCACTGATGGTAGATCTTTGTTGCCGAAGAACATCTAAGTACCACCGCAGCTCCTATTGCAACCGACAATTATTACTGTGTTCCGGTTTGAAGGGCGCTGTAGCTTTATTACTAGGGTAACAATACTCAATTCAAAATCTTATGTCTCAGGCGCTGAGTGTAATATGGTGCAGTATGTATCATCCTAACTAGCGCCATGTTGCTATGAGCAGGCAATTCGCTTACCATCACATGGACGTCCCGCTCGTCTCGTAGCTTAAATAAAGAAAAAACTAGTGCTATATGAAATCATCATCACGAGCCGATAGACGTCCGCTGCTGGACATAGGCCTCCCCCGAAAATTCCCACACGATCTGCAAGCGGTTCATACGAGGGAAATTGGGCCCTTTCCTATCACGCTGGACCAAAGCGGGTTGGTGGGAGCCAGAGCCTCGTTTGTTGATTAGCAGAGTGCACCACGAACTGGTGACGTTGGCTTGGGTGCCGTGAGCTGTTCTGCGGGACTCCTTACACACCTTTATGAAATACATACTCGTAAGTACGATCATAGATTACTTAATAGATCCATGCTTCTGGATCCTTCGACGGTGGAGCAATTACGTGTACGGGACATTTCTTCACCGCCATGTCTTCTAACGTAATACCGTAGCAATGCACCGCCGTCAGCTGTTAAACAGATTAAGTATTGCCAGGGTTTCAGCGCTGGATCATTTCTATTTTTACAGGAAACCCCACACTTCCTTTGAATTCTTATTGAACTATAACCAAATCATCCAATAATATTCGATAGAAAAAACGCATGCGTTATTATTTTTTGGGCATGATCTGAAAGTGAATAAAACAACTTAATTTTTTTTTTATTGTATGAAACGAGGGAATCATTCACTTCACTGTCGTTATGTCACTGTTGCTGGAGACCGTCTAGGTTACCATCGCAGCGCCTATGATAGACGACAAACAGTACTGTATTCCGGTTAAAAGGGCGCTATATGTATTGACATTACTGTGGTGTCGAGACAACGTCTTATGTCTCAAGGCGACGAGCGCAATGTGATGCTGTGAACACCATCTTGAGTAACACCAGGTGAGTTACCTCCCAATGAAGTTAAAAGTTTTATGTCGCTATGTTGCAATGTCATCTAGTACTATGTCCACAAGATTCCTTCCTGAACCTGTTTTTTGTAGCAGCACACATGAGGCGTGTTGTAACAACTAGAAACTGGAAATCGCAGCCCCGAACAAAGCAGAGATTTCCGGTTCAGAATTGAAAATTGGGCGATGTCTTCATAAAATGCATACGCTCATATCCTGAGCACGCGTGGGAGGTTACCATTACGATTATACAAGGATGCGAGGATGCACGGAGACACTCCATCAAAAGTAACCCACACTGCGGATGTCGCCTATTGTCCTTTTAACATTTTGTCATGGTTAAACCAGAACAGAAGACATATAATATAACGAGAAAACACCAATTCTATTAGGCACCTCTTACTCGAAGAGTCACCTTTGGAAGTCATTGCTATAGTGGCTTCCTCTGCCGTCAAATACTACAAAGTTAATATTTTTCTTTATATCTTTCAAGAACTAGATAAATAATCGCAAAGATTTGTTGTTTTTAGATTTCCAAGGCGCCAGATTATTTCATCATCATCATTATCAGCTTTTGTTTATCCATTGTTGCATATTGGCCTTACTCAATGTCTTCCACCAAATGCGATTCTCAGCTTCTGGCATCCACCCACTTCCGACCGCCCTGATGATCATAGAAACCGGTCTATCGGGAGGGAGAACGTCCTACACTTTTGCGACTTGTACGCGGCTTCTACTCCAAGACTTTTCTCCCCCTTTGGCCCTCACTGACACGACAGACGTGGCCGGCCCTTTGCCACTTCAGCTTGCAGATTTTGAGAGCTACGTCGACTACTTTATTTCTCCGTCGAATTTCTTCGTTCCGGATTTTGTCCCTTAGTGAAATGCCAAGCATTGATCTCATAATTTATTAATATTTCATAACATCTACTCGCCTTTGATTTCTTCTCCTCGTTTTATGATCTAATAGAGCTCCTTAATTTAGAGAGCAATAATATATTTCTACTCATATGACAATGTATCGTATGCTTATTAAATGAGCTATAAAATTTTGTAACATTTCTAAACTTCTCATTTCCTTTTCATCATACATTTGCTCACTGTTCAATAGATATATGAGAAGTAAACATTGCAAATTGGTTGCGTCAAATTTGCAAAACGATGATTATTATTTAATCAAACAGCTTTATCCCTCTGTAAACAAGAGCGGTTGCGTTGAAAGTGAAATTATGTATACTAATGTAATAAACTGCGCGTTAACGAAAACCGTACATACGTTTGTTCAGACACGTCCACGCGAAGACAACAGCCATCAAGAGATATGACGCAAAGGTTCCCAAATATAATGGCATATTGCCCAAATGCATAACAGTTTTTTCACGACCGTCAATCGTACAAGATATCCCGCGCGTGCATATTTCTCCCCACAGTGTGTTTCGTACGTTATCTTCCTTAGTGCATTCTGTGATTATCGCTCAATACATTTAAGACGCTACCTGTAACGCAATGCATTCTGAAGTTATTACTCAGTATATTTAATTCGCAGTCTGTACTTCAGTGCGCTCAGTACATTTAGTACACTACCTGTACTGCACTGCACTGTGAAGTTATTACTCAGTATATTTCATTCACTGTCTGTATTATAGTGCAATCAATTGTTATGTAGTTTTCCCGTTAAAGTAAAGGATCACAAACATAATGGCATATTGTTTAAACGATCATTACTCGAACTAGAAGTGTCGCGTGTGTATACTTCTACGCTCAGTGTGTTTAGTACGCCGTCTACACTTCAGTGCACTTAGTGATTATATAGTTAGACCACTAACTGCGCATCACCATCTCCGCTTCGATTGTGTCGTTGTTCAATAAATTTCCACAAAATCAGCTGATAAGTAGTGTGCCGGCGGCGCGCAGCCGCGTCTCGCCCGCTCACCTGCCCGTGCGCGCCCGTCCGCCCGTCCGCCCGTCCGCCCGCCAGTCATGCTCGGATAACGCGCGCGAATGGATGTCGCGAACGGTCCGTCGCTGCGGCTGCGCGGCGGCGTCAACAACCACGGTGACAGTAAAAAACATGAGTTGAATTTGTGCACTAGTGTTATGTCGGCGGAAACCAAGCGACTCCTGCCGCCCACGTCGGAGACGATAATGACGAAGCCGTTCCCAATAAGAGGTAAATAGCTCCAGTGACAACTGCACTAAACGATATTATACACTAAAAATACGTGAGCGGAAATACGACCGGGCGGCCGTCCGCTTCTCCACTGTCCCGTTCCCGCTTTCGCGGAATGTTGCGATTTGTTGCGTTCAGAAACGCTTCCGAGTTTTATGATAACATTCCTAATTAAAAAAATCCCATAAATATTATTTGTTTCATATAGTTTATATTTCTTAAAATTTATTTATATACCGTATATAAATTCATTAAAATGGTATCCGTACGTCTCAACAATAAATACAAATTACTATTACGGGGAGCGAAATCGCATTGTCACAGAAACAACATCAATGATATAATATATGCTGCCATACTTTATATAAATGTTTTTTTGTGATGATATTGTTATTTCTTCTAAAGGAAATATACAAACATTGCTCTTTTTGAATTACTGGAGCGACAAGACCATATCTTGTCTCAAAGCGATGACCACTATATGGTTCGGTGTAAATTATACAAACTGACACCTTCACAATGGTATGGGCGTTGTTTATAAAATTCTTTTAAGATCTGTTCTATTTATCTTCATAATTAATACAGTAAAACATTTTGCCTATCACTTCAAGGAATATATGAAAAGATCCGATGAGGATATTTAAAAAATGACAGTCGTATTTTCTAAAATATTTTCCTGTCTAGATATTATTTAATTATATTATGTTGCCCAAACTCAAAAATATATAAACGTGTTTTAGTATATCCAATAATTTTAAAAATTTCTCATCAAAACTGTTTATTTACAAGAATCCAATATTATTTCAACTCACCCTTGCATCCTCTTCCTCGTCGCCGAGAACTAAGTAAACAATAACAATGGTTTTTAAGATCCAGGATATTGCAACAACGTATAATATATCCAATGTTTTTAATGCTTTTCTATATTTTAGGTTACAATTATTAAGCTCAAAAGCGATTTTTATTATCAATGAAAAGAAAGATGATTTGTGAAGATATTAAATCCATTCTATTACTTATAATTCGTATCTGAGTTTCACTTAATAATTAATGAATTAATACCAAAAACTTATGACTACAATAATGTATAGTAACTAACAGATATTATTTGATTACGGTAAACGAATTAAAATCAGAAACGCTCTCAGAAGCTTGGTAACCAGCAAAACTACTGGGGTAATGATATTGGTTATCCCGTGTCCACAGACGATGAGCTCAATAGTGTAATGTATATCATCTTAACTAGCACCACAGTGTAATTGACTGGCGTATCACTTGTCATCAGGTGAAAGTCTAGCAAGTCTCGTCGCGTCGTCGAATGAAAAACAAACATCAGTAATAAAGAAAATGGCGTTGCCTACCTCAAAGTACACGACAAAGCCGCCCCATTTCATATTCACATGTATTATGTAAAATGCCGCCATATGCTTACTAATAATTACAGACGGACGCGTCATTACATAGACCAGTCACTATTCAAATAATTTAATATGAACACTAAACATTTGTAACACTTCGGCAAACGTTTACCAGTATAAATCGATCACGGTATTAATTAGGTTAATTATTGATTAACAAACGAACTGGCGAGCAGCTCGTGCAATTATTGGGCACCCAATTTTCTGCCAGAAATAAATAACCTAAATTTTTATGGTGCAAAATAAATAGCTAATAGTGAACAACTTTATAAAGATCATCTGTAGAAAGATTTAAAACTTTTTTAAACAAAACATTATAAAGCGTTTGCAATAACGGAGCCTAAACGTATTTTTCATTAAATAATAAGTAACTTTTTTTTCAAAGCTTAAGTATGAAATTTAATGATAATTTATAAAGGCTATTAAAGCGTTATATTGAAACAAAGGCGGTTCAGTCCTGTCGTCCATACTGTCCATGGTTTCCGCTCCGATTTCGCATTGTGTGAAAAGGAACGTGTATTTTTATTCGCGGTTTTTAATTTATTTGCGGGGCAGCTGGCTAGCATTCAGCTGATAAAACTAGTACTAGGGTTGCCATATGTCCTATCGGCAATTAAAAGCCACTGTTATTACTTAATTTTTTTACAAATAAAAAGGCGGAGAAACTAATGCCAATTATAAACACATTTTGTGATGATATTTAAATAATTAATATTTGGATACTTTACTGAGGGTAGGTCCCTGTTGCCGGAGATCATCTGGGTATCACCACAGCTCCTATTGCAGCCGACAAATAGTATTGTGTAAACGTTACTGGGTTCCGGATTGAAGGGAATTGTAGCTAGTGAAATTATTAGGGCAACGAGACTCGTCATTTTATTTACAAAGCGACGAGCGTAATGTAGTGCAGTGTATACCATCCTAACTAACATCACTTACCATTAGGTGAACATTCTGCTCGTCTCGTCGCTTCAGCGAATAAAAGAAAATTATTATATTTTAAATTTAATTGCGTCAATATAAGACATAAAAATTTGACCAGTACATACGTCGGGAATATTTTTTTTATGTTTCAACCACGAAAGATTTCATCAATTACAGAAATGCAAATATTTTTAATTACTTTAAATTGCTGAAAACAAACTGAAGACAATTTTTTTTTTTGTAACATTGTCAAGAGTTACGTGTCAATTGTGTTTTCGCTACAATTTAGTGTTCTACAACTGACTTCATTGCTTTTGTACAACAATCATTGTATACATTAAAATACAAATTAATCTATACCATTGATTATGTCTAAAATGTAAATGTTGATAACTATTTGTTAACCGGATATACTGCTTAGTAAACATAGGATATAAAATATTGAAAATACGTATAATTATTTATGGTGATAAATTATTTAAAAACTTTCTTTTATTAATATCAATTAAAAACCGTTTAAAATGTAAACAAAATATATTTTTTATTGACAAAAAGCTAAAAAACGTAAAACTCTTTACTGGAGTTATATTACATTTGGTTTTACTATTCATTAACTATTTACTAAAAACTTTTATTGTTTTTTTGTCTTATAAATAATATTACCCGATAGCGTAAAAGAATTACAGCTGGCAACCCCTAATATCACGGGTAGCACGCGTGCCCACACCGCACCTAGTGGAGATAAACGCGATCCGCCGTGCTCATACGGATATTTTACGCTTGGTTTTTTTTTTTTTTTTTAATTGAAACCGATGTAATGATGTCGCGGATATGGAGGATATGCGGCCTGAGTGGCTTGGCGTTCGCTTTATCTAACTTATACTTAAGTAGAATAAAATGTTATTAACTTGATCATGGAATAGACATGTGCAATAATCATTTAGAAAACACCTTCACTATAGATTATATATAAAATCTTGTCAATAACTTAATAAAGTACATTATTTTGATAGTATAGCCAAAAAGCTATAATTAATAAAAAAAATAGGCTTTAGTAATCATTATACTGTAAACAAAATAAAAAATATAATTGTGAGGCTGAATGTTCATCATTCATTTCAATGGATAGACGTCAACTGCTGGACGGGACATAGGTCTTGTGGAACACATTACATGGACTGTAAGGAGGAGACTTAGTTCCAATCAATCTCTCCAAATGTCAACCTCACCTGCCCTTGGTGCATCTTGCAGATTGACCGACTAATGGCAGTATTGCCACTCATCACTGGCTGACTTAAATACTACAATAATTGGGCAGCGGTGATATCCGTGCGATAGAATCCGTGCGATCACCAACCCGCCTACCAAGCATGGTGATCATGGCAAAATCCTTTTATGTTGCACAAGGCTGAATGCCACAAGACAATATCTGTCTTAAAAAAATGACAGTATCGCATGTATCATCACCGCCAGACTTACCTCTGTCTGCTGTATATATCTAAGTTGTGCAACCAATGAAGCAATGGTTATATGGAAGTGATCAATAATTAATTGTTCACGCAGCCATGTTGTTGGAGATATCTCCGGACGGTGGCGGCAACACAACTGGAAACCACAATACTGCTGTACTGTTTGAGATACGGGATATCAAATAATTTATCGACGTCTATGTAATTATCTTGTTTAATGTTCGTTGATTATAAAGTTAACACTTTTTTTTACTTTTTGAAATTATTCCTTTTTATATATACAATTAAGCGACGAGAGGAGCGTATTGTTTATCTGATGGTAAGAACGTTATACGGTGGACCACGTTGCGTGGTTGTTACCCCAGCTACAACGCCTTTCAAATCAGAACACAGTAAAGTTTACACACTGTTGTTTGCTGGATGCAATAGGCGCTGCGGTGATACCCAGCCTAGACGGTCTCCGACGATGGAGACCTGCCACCAGTAAAGCAGCACCAGCAAATGCTCCTTCGTATAGTGTTTCACAAATAAAAACTTTTGTTTCTACCTGATGCACATAACGTATACCCCCACCATGGGACCAGTCAGACTGCGTAGATCGTCGCCAACCTCTGTCTTATATCCATGTTATACCGGTATTGTTCCTGGTAGTAAGACCATATAAATAATACTGCTAAATTGACTGATTAATCGAGATATATTTTTTTTAAAAGAGCATTCGTCTCAGTTTCGTTGGACCGGGGCCTATTTACACAATTCTTTTACCATTTTGTTTATTTCTCTTATTTTTCTCCTTTTCCTCTGTCACTCTTCCATTCTTTTCGTTCTATTTCTCTCTTTCATCATCAAGACATTCTTATCTATTCTTATTTCTACACATTCTTTTTTATTTACTTCTTATAAAAATATTTTTGTTTATAATTTTAGTAATTCCTATTGATTATTACACAATTTTACACATCTATTTCCTATAGATTCTAGAATTACAATTCTCTTCCCCTATTCTATTAAATTTCTTTGGTCTTCCACTAATAATTACTATTTCTATTTCCTTATTCCAATTACTTCACATTTCTTTTACGATTTATTTTGTTCGATGACTCTTTTAATTACTTTCCTACAAAATCCCAAGAGTGTGCGAGACAGATACTTGTAGGTACGTAGACACAGCCGCAATGTGGTGCTGCTGCTGGTAAGCATTGTGTGCGTAGCTAGCGCCTCATACCACATCACTGTGGCCGAGTGTTTCATTTACTTGCAGATAAACATCCTGCTAGTCTCGGAAAATTATATAAACTTATTTACGACGGTATTAAGACGATACATTATAATTATCTTTCAATTGTTCATCATTCGAACATTTTAAATTGTTCTCAAATTAGTAAGAAACGTATTTAACTTTAACAAAGCCTAAATTTTTCTATAACTTCCTGTGGTGATGCACATTACCTTCCAACTTTTATACTCTACCGGTACAGTACAGCGCCGTTCGTGTGTCGTCCTGCGCCTGGTGTACCAGTTGTGTCCGATAAAATCGGCTGAATGCTGAACTCCACTAGTGAGATCCGTTGCGATCCGCAACATATCTCCCCGGCTCTTCGTCCTGTTCGTCACAATGAAATCGCATTAACGACAGCCCACCCCATTTCCGCTGAGTAATCTAAAGATTATTTTGTATATTGATGAGACGCATATATATTCAAAAAAGTATATTTTAGCTTAGGATTAAAGTTTTATCAACCTATCATTGGAGTATACAAAGAGGCTTAAGTTAATTGCAAAAAAAAACTTTATCATTTTTGCGTCTTGTGGCTGAGGACATGCATATCTATGAAGGTTAGAATGATAAAATGCAATTTTTGTTACACCGACAGTTCATTAGTTTGGTTAATGTTATAAATACATATATAAGTAATGATTCAGCGTCAGCGCCGACTGGCCATACTAACTGCAATATATACAGATTGAGACAAGTTTGCGTAAGTTGGCCTTAAGGCATTGCGTGTAATCTAGAAGAATTGATGATTACCTTTGCCTTATGAGCAAAAACAAAAGTCACGCGTACGCGGTTAATTTTGTTTTGTAGGTTATGATAAATTAATGTATCGCTCATAATATTGCCGCTTTTATATGATTTTGTCAAATGAATATTTGTTGTATTTACTCCGGGATTCCATCAGGATCAGTCCATCATCTCTAAGGATCGTACTCAGCTAAGGTTGCATTTGGAGCGAAAAGTCTGCCTCCTCCAGTTGCCCTTCAAATTCTGGCGTCCAAAGGTGATACGAATTATTCCCTGTTATTTAAATATATATATATTATTTCTTTCAACAATTTCCACGTGATACGGTAACGTAAGTAATAAACCATATAACAATTCAAAATGTTTTGTTTTTCACAAAAATCACAGTTTCTAATTTAAAGGAATAAAGGCTAAAGACACAAAAATTCGTCCTATAACAAATTAAGTTTTATTACATTAATTAAATTTTAAAATCAATGTACTGTTTATTTATTAAAAATATTGTTTGAAATATTATAATTTATGCAATTAAACATGTTTATGACCTTGACAATCGATCAATAAACTTCGTCAAACATTACAACTGATGAACGGAACGCATCGTTTCCAGAAAGGAAACAAGACGTACATCGGTTTTAAATATCTATTTGGTTTCCTTAATTAAATTAAACGTTTTGGTTTTCTCATTACTTATAACGTTTTTTTTTTAAAATCAACTAAAGCCTGGATCAGTAAAGAGCTAGTAATGGCCCCTTTCGGACTTGTTCGTCGGTATCCCTCTTGACAGAGTGGACGTCACTGGAGGCGGTGGTGACAAGGTTCACAACACGCCGCCACTGCTCTCTGATGGCCATCAGCCTTCTTAGAGCATTCCTTTTGGAACTACTATAACATAAATTAAAAATAATATATTCAACTCCAGCAGTATGGTACATCGCCTGATTATTCTATTATATAACGGTTCAAGAATATTTTGTTATAAAGTATAGTATTATATATAGACCGGATACATTTTTGATATCGACGTTGACAAAGGCGCTAATTGCGGAGGTTACTGGAGATATCGAGTTGTGAGGCCAGATGCAAAGTATACGTTAAGTGGTTTATACAGTTTATATTTATATGTACATATATATGTACATGTATATAATAAGATAATTGTCATGTCATAAAATCACGTGTTCAACATGCCCCGTCCACCCCACCGGTGACGCGCGTTGTTACATACTGTACATATTTTTATAGCTTCATTCGACATATTTACGCACGATACGGTAACGTGAACAGTTATTTATCACTTTACACCTTATTGCTCATTTTTAACACTGATCAAATCAATTTTCATACTTGCACAACACTTAAATTTTAATTAAAAAAAACCAAAGAAGTTACGTAGTGGTTAGGTTGACATACGAACATCGCTGCATGTTCGTGCGGTTTAATATCACTGTAACGACATCACTTCCTTGAATAAAAATATATAGAAAAGTAACAAAGAAATATCTTCTCTCTCCTGCCCTTCTCTCAGCTACGTGGGGTCGGCACAGTATGTACTTCTCTTCCATATCCCTCTATCAGCCGTCGTATCTGAATTCACACTCTTCTTACAATGTCATCTTTCACACGATCCATCCACACTTTCTTCGGTCTGTCTCTACTCTTATAGCTCATCCACGTTCATTCTCATTACATTCTTTGTAACAAAAAAGTAACAAAAAAATATGTTAACATATATTCAAAAAAGTTCCCACAATATATAAATAAATAAGAAACTACATTGACGTATTTTTTTTATATTATCACGCCTTTTTCCCAGTACGGGTGGGCAGAGGTGAATAAACACCCACATTTCACCAGATGTGGTCAGATTAGGTCCCATGTAACAGGGGGCGAGCCTGTTGCCACTTTATTGGGGCCACCACACACACACACACACAAAGATGATTACAGTGTGCGGGTTTCCTCACGATGTTTTCCTTCACCGTTTGTATCTCGCTGTTGTAACTAAAGTTCACAAATGTACATAACTTAATAATTAAGTAATCGGTACACGCCGAGACTCGAACCCGCGACCTTCGGATTGAAAGCCGCTCGCTCTAACCGTCAGGCCAGCGAGCACGTTAACGTTACAAATGTGAATGTATACTCGCGTTACAAATCAATTTAAAATGCTTCTTTTGTTAAACAAAAACTATTGACGGTAGACGTGATAAATCCAGACAGGGAATCGTCATCACGACATCTCACTGATGGACATTCACTGTTAAACACAGGTCTTTAATAAAGTATTACATTGGGTGATCGATTTGTACACAGTACGCCCGGAGAGCTGGTCACAATCCTCCAAAGTCCATGTACCTTTGAGCACGCCCTCTATCTGTATCTATTCGCAAAATATATAACAAAAAGTATTAAGTGTCACAATAAAAACAAAAAGAAATTACTGGTAATCTACGTAATTTAACATTTTAGTCGTATTTAATTCTAATCTATACATATGTATGTAAATATGTAGTAATCTTCATATAAATTAAGATGATTTTTGTAAAGCCGGATCTGTTTAAAATCTATGTAATAATACTTAAAAATGACCTAAGAAAATATTAATAATTATAACAGTTTGTTATCTTAATTAAAATTCTGATTCGGATGAATGGAAATAGCGCATTAACTATTAATATAAATACCGTGTTTTGTGCGATGGAACGACGGAACGACGGGACAACGGGACGACGGAACGACGGAACGATGCAACGATGGAAGTTTCCGATCGTCTAGGTAGTAGGTACCGCCGCAACGCCTATTTCAGCCGCCAAAGCAGTACTGTGTTCCAGTTTGAAGGGCGCTATAGCTATTGTAATTATTCAGGTGACGAGATACAACATCTGGTCTCACAATGTGGTGCTGTGTATACCATCGTAACTAGCGCCATGTTGTTATGGTCATCACATACCACCTGGTGAATGTCCTGCCCATCTCGTGACTTGGTAGTTACCGGATGCTACTCCTGCCTGCTCCCAGCGTGCTGAGTTCCTCAGCCATCGCATCGCTGAATGGAGGAAAGCTTACCGTGATAACTATAATAGCTTTATATCATCACGAGCGATCCGTTCTATTTCGATAAGCTATAAATAGCGGCCGTCATTCGGCAAGCTCGTGCTGATAAAGCTCAACGCGAGTGTGCGTCAGTGATTTTGTGGCGCCTGCCTTCCACAGACATCCGACACCAACACAGGCTGATCTTCACTTCCTGATATTTGACAAACGCGACAATTTCCGGCGTCTGTTTGACGATACAAACAATCATAGAAGGTGCGATAGCGATTGCTCATTCGAATTTTTTATTTTATTTTATCAAGCCACGAGACGAGCTGGACCTTCACCTGATGGTAAGCGTCTGCCCATAACAACGCTAGTAAAGATGGTATTTACAGTACCACATTGCACTCATCGCCTTGACACAAGGTTTTTATTAAAGCGATCCCCGCTAGTTTGTTTTACCTAGGGCCCCGTCTTTCATTTTCTGTAGTCTCTTTATTAATATTTATTTGCTTATTCCTTGTCTCATATCCTTCTTTCTTGCCTCATTCTTCCTTCCTTTTCTTCTTTCACCCTTCATTTCTCATCTCTCACCCTCCATCCTTCTCCTTTCGTCCATCTCTCATAAACGAGGACAACTCGCTCCATCTTTTATTTTGTTACCACATTCCCAGATTACCTTACAGTTTACAGTTTATACTGTGCAGTTTACAATTGTTTTTTCTCTAAATAATTTTTTGTTTTTATCACAGTTTTGCATATTTTTCTAATTTCACATTTCCTTATTTCTATTCAATATGTCCTATATGTCTTCCCTATCTGTACTCTCTCTGTTTCTTCTATCTATGTATATTTATTTATTACAATATTATTATTACAACCTTTCCTTTTATTCAATGTCTACTTATGAGGTGAATGAACACCCACATTTCGCCAGATGTGGTCAGATTAGGTCCCATGTAACAGGAGGCGAGCCTGTTGCCACTTTATTGGGACCCACACAAACACACACAAAGATGATTTCAGTGTGCGAGTTTCCTCACGATGTTTTCCTTCCCCGTTTGTATGTCGCTGCTGTAACTAAAGTTCATAAATGTACATAACAATTACATACACATAACAAAAATATTAAGTCATCGGTACAAGCCGAGGTTCGAACCCGCGACCTTCGGAATGAAATCCGCACGCTCTAACCATTAGGCCAGCGAGCTACTTTGCGACATGAAGGAATGGACCGGATTTAAATACCATTACTTAAAAATAATAGCTGAGGTTTCAATTGGTTTTCACTGACCGCCAAGCTTGAAGAGGGCACCTAATGATGATAACGGCGCCCTTCAAACCGAGACACAGTACTGTTTATCGGCTGCAATAGGCGCTGCGGTGGCACCTACCTGGAAGGTCTCCGGCAAAGAAGACCTATCATCAATATATCTAGTATCTCGAAGAGGTATGATTTTCTCCAGCCTAAGCTTGATCACGAGGAAACAGAAATGCTCCAAAATTAACAACATACGTGGAAATCTGACATTTAGTAATTGGGTAGTGTGGTGGATAAATAGCCCTAACTCTTCTTTTTGTATTTAGGGGTTTTTGCTCCCAATGGGCATATCAATCCAACTATACCGTAATACGTTATAATATTACTACTCAAAGCAACTCTAACTTCCCTAAAGACAGTCTGTCTTCTTATGAGGCTCTGTTTCCTGTGGAAACAAAAAAAGTCCTCATTTTGTTTGTTTTTTATTTGTTTTATTATTATTATTATCAATTCTGCATTCAGTTTTAACCGAACAATGTATCTTAAGGGAGGGGAATGTGGAGGGTGTATTTCATCATTTTACGGGCACAATAATTCTTGGATTTCTCCCACGATAAAAAAGGTTGCCAACTGTTTATGTAATGCACTTCTCGACGCTCTATAAAAAAATACGGTCGACCTTCAAAGTCCAGCGGTTGCTGCATATACATTTACATATACATGTACATATACATATTCACATAACACCTTGCAAATCATCACATGACACGAAGTCATTTCATACAAAATGTTTTCGTGGAAGATTTCTAATTATTTGTTTTTTATGCTTTCATTACATGTATTGTTAATACGACGGAACGATCATATCGGTCACCTGATATCAAGTGATAATTGCACCTATAATAATGTGATACTAATTAGGTTTTTTACACAACGAGAGTCGTACGCCTTTCCCTTTCCGTGCAATCGATAGTGGTTTAGATGAGGTGGTGGAGAAGTAAGCGATAACTAAAAAAAACATATCTTTATATATATTTTTTATTATTCTAAGAAGCGACGAGACGCACGAGACTTTCACCTGACAGTAAGTGATGATACTCCTGCCCGTAACAACGTGGCGCTAGTTAAGATGTTATACACTGCATCACTTTGCGCTTGTCACCTTGAGACGTAAGATGTTAAACCTCATTACCCCAGTAATGTCACTGGCTACAACGCCCTTCAAATCTGAACATAGTAATGTTTGCACAATGCACGATGGGACCTACCTAGACGGTATCCGGCAACCGAGATCCACCCTCTGTAAAATGTCATCATCATCATATCAGCCTTTGTTTATCCACTGCTGGATATAGGCCTTCCCCAATGTCTTCCACCAAACGCAATCATCACCTTCTCGTAAAATGTAGTTTACTATATTTAAGAAAAACTACAATGTTCTTATTATATAGTATGAAAGATTTTTAACATCCGGTCTCGGAGTATTTTATTCTATTTCGATGGTCAATATAATTTATACGGACTCGTCAACATCTTTAGATGCGACATCAATGCCGTCAAGGTTATTTCAATCTGTCAAGGATTTATTTATTGTTACGTTTTTAACGGATCCATCTCCTCCACCAAATCCACATTAGTCTTTTATTATCATTCAAATAACTATCCCCGCCTCTTGGAGAAGCAGTTCTACTGGTGGCAGGTCTCTGTTGCCGGAGCCCGTTTAGTTAGGTACCACCGCAGCGCCTATTGCAGCCAAAAACAGTACTGTGTTTCGGTTTGTAGGGCGTTATAGCTACTGCAATTACTGCCGTAACGAGACTCAACTTTATATGTTTCGTGTAGGAGCGCAATGTACTGGAGTGTACCCATCCTAACCAGCGCCACATTGTTATGGGCGGGCGTATCACTTACCATCAGGTGAACGTCCCGCTCGTCCTGTAGCTTAAATGTGTAAAAAATAAGAAACTTTATATAAAACACACAACACATTAGCTGATAACTTACATTTGATGACACCCCCCTTATCTCTACCCCTATAGCACTGTCCATCTCTTCAACCCTTCCTCATCCAATTTTTTCTCGCATTTCTTCTCCTCCTTTTACATAGTACTTTATCTACATATAAATATATATAATTAATTTTTGTATTTTGGTTCAGCTCGAGCCTTGAGTCCGATGAAGCTGCAATAGTTGTCAATAAAACTTACGACGCAAATTATATCATTATAAAAAAAGTTACCGTAGAATCAAGATGATGTATTTAAATAAAGATATACAACATCGCCTGATGTTTTTCTAGAAAAAACTATATATGCAAAATGAACCTATATTTATCCTCGACCGGATACATAACTAGAAAACAAGCTTTAATACAATAACAACTGTTTATTTTTTTATTGACAATCTACAACAAGAAATGTACTGTTAATGGATAAAAAAAATTTATTACTCATAAATTATCTGGACGGAAACAGTCACGTTCTCTAATCTTACTATAAAGCATTGAATATTATTAAAAAAAAACAATTGAAACTTAATAAATATTTATGAGGCTAGCTTACAGAAAGCATGTGTATGTGATGAAGTAAACAATCAGAAAGACCAATTTTTTACTGAAAACAAAAACGCTAATATGTAAATTTACTGGTGGAAGGTCTATGTTACCGAAGATAATCTAGCTGGGTACCACCGCAGCACCTATTTCTACCGCCAAACAGCAGTGTGCAAAAATTATTGTGATCCGGTTTGAAGGACGTTGTGACTAGTGTAATTACTGGGGTAACAAAACTCTAAATCTTATGTCTCAGACGACGAGCGTTATGTGGTGCAGTGTATAACATCCTAAATTGCGCTACGTTGTTATGGGCGAGAGTATCACTTACCATTAGGTGAACGTTCCGCTTGTTTCGTCACTTAATCGTAAAAAAAAAACGCTTATACTCTCAATACGCGTCCTAAAAAATAATAAACAGGTTATTCCCATGAAAAGATTACATTGTGTTCGATAACAAAGTGCAGTACCTGTTCCACAAGGGGATTCCCCGGTCAGTGTGATTACTATTAAATGATTAGTTTTGTAACCTACTCAATACACTTTTATTTTTAGACGGCACGAACTAATCGCCTTGGCTATTAAGCCTATCAATAGAACAATAATAATAAAAGGTTCAAGCAATAAAGGTAACTCCCATTATCATTGCACCGGATGTGATTCATGTCTCGCTATCCAATCGGTCAGTCTTTCAATAGGATATGAATCAGTCATAGGCAAAGGAAGTTAGTTGTTTATGAATTGACTTTATTTATAAAAAAAAATACAAACAATACATCTTTTTCAATGGCGAGAAACATTTATGGATTGGAATGTAAGTGTATTATCTAAATTAAAAATGTTCCTCGTACCCACCACAGCGTCTCCTCACTTCCTGAGGCTGGTACTTAATGCCGATAGGCATTAAATCCGCCTATTGTAACCCAATTTTAGGCTTGTCAATAAAAAAGTAAAGCAAATGAATAATATGAGTATTAATAATTTTATTAAAACGCATATTATTCATATCAGGAGAAAAAAAATCAATACTATTTTTTTAAAACGTGCAACAAGACTGCCTCTGCCACTCCCCACCTTTTACTAACGCACAGAAGCACGGTACGCGCCACCTCGAGGCCTTTCATATACAGCAACGAGCGAACCCCGGACTGGCTGCCGTAGCCTCTGTTATGGGGTTTGGAGGCTGTTATGCATCCTCACCCGCCGCCCAGGTCTCTGGCTACGAAATGGAAGAAGAGAAGTTCTTTCTCTCACCCTCTCCGCAGCCTCCTTTTGCGACATCACCTGTTCGCAAAAAGCGACGCCAGCACTCCACGCCTTCTCGCATCCTGTCAGTCTTAATGAAAGCTTGAAGCGAGAGGTCTCTTCTTATTTCAGCGTTGAGATCTCGACGCAAATTTGTCCAAGTGACCCAATCCTCCATCGTTGCCACAATGATGGCACATAGCTGTTGGCTCTTTACCAATGCGTCACAGGTACTTACCGAAACATGCCTGGTCAGCACCTGTACCAATCGGAAGGTCAACGCGTCATGTGGCCTTTCCAACCAGTCACTTAAAACTGGGAACACAGCATCCATAGTTCTGTGGCCAGCTCTGGGATGTGCAAGTCTGTCCTTCCACCGTTCAATAACAGACTGACGAGCGTGTAACATCTGGAGAGCTAGTTCTTTTGTGGAGAGCTGTTGTACTTGCGATCGACGTTCCGAACGCCATACATACCTCGACGCTAAAAACTCCGCCTCCTAATTCCATGGAGGGGATCTCGCCAAAACACACACCGCCTCAAAAGAAACAGTGCGGTACCCCCGAATTACCCCAATAGTCATCGGTCTCTGGGGCCTTCTTAAATATGTGACAGTGTGCTCCGTCAGAGATTTGGCCCATACAGGTGCTCCGTACAAAGCCATTGACCGCGCTACGGCCAGATACAGGCGGCGGCAGCTGGCTTTGGGTCCACCGATATTAGGTAACAGACGCTTGTCACGTTCAGCATTAGTAATTTAACTACGGTTCATAGATAAATCGTTATCCTTTTATTCCCCTATTAATGTGGGAACTGCATGTTTTCCATATTTATTCATTCGTATTATTATTTATAGGGGACGACCGATCCCTGTGAAAAATTTTAAGGGCGGCCTGCATCCATCAGTAAATGTTTATCGAAAGATGATGATTATCATTATATAAAACGACATTAACATTTCTCGTGTTCCTGCTATTTCTGTTAATTAAATATTGTGTGGGTTTTCACTTCCTCTTCCTTGACACATTCAATGAGTCGCGAAGATTTACAGTGTACTCAAAATTTTTTGACATTTTGAAATAATTTTTTAATAAGATTCATCATCATCAACAGCCAATAGACGTCCACTGCTGGACATAAGCCTCCCCAACAGATCTGCACATCGATCAGTCACGCGTTATCTTTAAATAAAACAATTGTTTTCATTTATATTCATGTTTATTTAAAAGCGTAATGCAAAACAAGGACACATATTAAGAGTCGAAATTCCCCGTAAAAGGAAGTGATTATATGTCGTAGAGGTAATCGATATGTAGCAGACAAGAACTAAAAATATTTTTTATATTCTGAACTCGGCTTCGGCTGTGTTTAATATTAAACAACATTGTATATGAAACAACAATCACATGAGTGAGATCTTCTTACTTAGAAAAAACTGTCTTCAAAACCCTTATTATGTCTACTAATTGTTTGTCCGATTACACCTGTAAATATTAAATTCAATTAAAGAAATAAATAATATTAGGTTGTCAAATATCACCTTTCCGCCTTTTTGTCTTTTGGATTTCGCGGCTATGTACAAAGCGCTACAGAGCGCGTATCTGGCAATACTATACATAATTTGAAAGGTCTTGACATAACCTACAAAACGACGCTATGCATAATTAGTTTGGATATTGCGTTCAACAGTTATAGACGTGTAAACATTGAGTTCACTAACGCCGAAATTCGCGCTATTTTAAAGTTTTCTTTCGTTAAAGGCAAATCCGCTAGAGAAACGTTCCGTGAGATTAATGGTGTTTTGAGGGATGGTACTCTATCACTTCGAACCGCGGAGGAATGGTTTCGACGATTCAGAGCCGGTGAAAACCTTCTGGACCGAATCAACGCCTGCGATATGCTGCTGAAACGGAACGAACTCGACCCATTCTTGAAGTGGATGGTGACTGGCGACGAAAAATGGATCACATACGACAATATCAAGCGAAAACGGTCGTGGTCGAAGGCCGGTGAATCGTCCCAAACAGTGGCCAAGCCGGGATTGACGGCTAGGAAGGTTTTGCTGTGTGCTTGGTGGGATTGGAAGGGAATCATCCACTATGAGCTGCTCCCATATGGCCAGACGCTTAATTCTACCATCTACTGCGAACAACTGGACCGCTTGAAGCAGGCGATCGACCAGAAGCGTCCAGAATTGGCCAACAGGAAGGGTGTAGTGTTCCACCAGGACAACGCCAGACCACACACTTCGTTGATGACTCGTCAGAAGCTACGGGAGCTCGGATGGGAGGTTTTATCGCATCCACCATATAGCCCGGACATAGCGCCAAGTGATTACCACCTGTTCCTGTCCATGGTGAACGCCCTTGGTGGTGTAAAGTTGAACTCAAAAGAGGCTTGTGAAAAGTGGCTGTCCGAGTTCTTCGCAAATAAGGAGGGGGGCTTCTACGAGGGAGGTATTATGAAGTTGCCGTCTAGATGGAAACAGATTATCGAACAAAACGGCGCATATTTGAACTAAATCCGATCACTGTAACACTTTTTATAAAGCATTGAATAAAGAGCAAAAAAACGGAAGGGAGATATTTGCCAACCTTATAATAACTGCTTTAATATCTTTTTGTTGCTAAAAGGAGATTTCGATACAATCTATTAAGTTTCTTTTCTGATCTCACATTAGTAATGATTTTTCTTAAATACATCATTTTACATGTTTTTAATAATAATGATATTTTTATAACGAAGTATCGTGTATTCAATGCATTGTTTCTGACTATTAGCTCTAAATCTAAATCACTATCGATATCAAGGTTTCACTACAAAAGTACAGATAAGAAAACGATAGCGAACTCACGAGACTTAGAATATGTATATTACCAGATGAATTTATCTATGGGTCTACGGTTCATTCTTATATTATATAAATTAAAATAATTATTCATTTCCTAATGGAAATAATGTTCTCTATAATATTTTCTGTAAAAACTTCTATTTCGATGTTTCACTTACATTCACTTAGATTAGCTAGTTTTTTTTTAATGATGATGTTTGTGCCGCAGTTTTATTGACAACCATAACGGCTTCATCGGACTCAGGGCTCGCGGATCTGGTATCCGCGAGCTAAAATAATAATAAAAAGAAAAAGAACAAGAAGAAAAGCAACTAAAAATGAGATTAACTTAAAATTTAACCAAAACAATAAATGAAAACCAAAAAAGAACTAAGCAAGAAAAACATAAACCGGAAACCAAACATAAAAATTAAATATATACATATATATGTAGATAAAGTAGTATGTATGAGAGGGAGGAGTAAGTTGAGAAGATATTGGATGTGGAAAGGTTGAAGAGTTGGATAGTGCTATGAGGGAAGAGAAAGGGGTGTAAATAAATATAAACATAGATAAATATATATAATATATATGAATTTAAGACGCGCACGGTGCGCGTCGGATGGCGGCAATGACTATGGGGTCATCGGAGGGGGGCTCGGGCCGGTCCTTCGATCACCTTCGCCTGTGACGCGAGACGAGGGCGGCGTGGACCGCCTAGCCGGGTGTGACTTGTGTGAGCGGTGTGCAAGCCTGACGGGCGCCGCAACCAGCGGCGGAAGCGGCGCATCCGAAATGTGGTGAATTCGTGATTGGTGTCTTTACGATTGGGTGCCGTGTTGTGCGTGTTTGTGTCGTTGGTGGGAGAGTCGCGCCTGTCGGGCCGACCCTCTGCATCGATGTGGAGCGGAAGCACGTTCCGAGGACATCGATTCTTACTGGAGGCATCGGAGATCGGGACGTAGTTCACCGTTTACCCTATTACTGGGTTTGAGTGGTGTGTGGCCTTGGCAAAGTGATAGATAGCACAATCTTACATAAATTGTGCTATCGAAGGAAGTTTGAGGTCGCTGTGCATCGATATTCTGTTGGTACCATTCCGCACCCGTGGCCTTCCGGGTAAAGCAGTTTTGGAAGACCTGTATGGGTTTAAGGGTGGAAGAGGAAGAGTGCGCAAATACAACGCACGCGTAAGTCATAATAGGTCTTATGTAGGCCTTGTACAAGTGCACCTTGTGTTTTAGGGCTAATTTGCTAGATTTACAGAGCAAGGATGAAGTCTGCCCATTACAAAGACTGCCTTGTTCCTCACTCTGCGAATGTGGCTCTTGAAATTTAGCCTTTGGTCCAGGTTAACCCCGAGGTATTTGACCGAGTCTCTCCAAGGGACAGGTCGGTCGAAGATATATATTGGCTTGGTAGGGTAGCGCAAAAGCGCGACTGGGGATTCGAGACTTCCTTTTCCTTGAGAAATATAGGGCTTCGCTCTTGTCCGGGTTGACGTCGATTTTCCACTTCTTAAACCAATCGCCTAGGCGTTTGGTTGCGGACTGGAGCCGAATAGTCAACCGCGGCAAGTTCGGGCCCTGAAGGTAGATTAGCCAGTGACTTGTTTGTTATATAATATAATAAACACCCGCGCTAAATCATCTATTGCTATAAATAAAATTAATTAATCTAAATGGAAAATGCTTTATGTTGTTATTGAGTGTATATTGATATACTTATGCCCATACCCGTAGTATACATGTCACCTGATTATGAACTTGTTATGTTTTATTTATCACTTAAATTGTAAAGGTTATCAACGTTATGTACGCGTGTGTATGTTAGTTGAGCAGAATACCAGAACAGTAAAAGTTCGTTATTAGCATTATCTTCTGACCATCCCTTATCATACATACATGTTCATATTTCTTCTGTAGTTTGAACAATATTTGTTTAATGTAATTCGACAAAATTTTCTGGAATCTAGAATTACTTGTCTCGCACTCGATTGTTTCTTTATTATTTTTTCTATTTTCTCGGCGTTTTATTTAAAAATTTTATTGCTTTTTTTAGTTTTCTATTTACTCTGCACAAAAAAAATAAAACGATCAAATTAAATATAACGTGGTATAAAATTGTATTGATTTTCTAACGACTACACGTTAGAAAATCATTACAATTTTTATGAAAGCACACGATTGTCTATGCTTTAGTAGCTGTCAATGTCAATATCGATTTGATAAATTGTGTCTGACAGGAATGACAGTCGTGAATTTTTCTCTGTTAAATGAGGTTGTGGCACACGCAGGGGTGCATATATTCTATAATTTAACAAATTAAAATTATAGTTAACACCATCATAATTGATACACAAGACACTCTTAGTGATGGACACTGAAGATATGCGGGCGGAAGGCTGGAAATATTTAAATAAACAATTTTTTGGCGATGGTCAGTATGATTTCTATGTTATAGTATATCAATAAAGAAAGGCGATTTTATAGTATATTTTTAATGAGTGCAAGGACTAGTGCTAATTTATAGTTGCGTCGTTTTGTGCTGTTTCACGTTCATGCTCAAGTTACCAGATTGGAATGTGCTTTTATAATTGTGTTAGATTTTTACGTCAGACGTGTTAGTTCAACATTAACATATTGATAGCAGAAATTTGTCAGTTTTATCAACACGTTATTAATATTTTTATACTTTTAAAAGTTATGGTTATGATAAGTAATTATTAACTATTGTTCATAACAAACATGTTAGGGATAAGAAATAACTGATAATTCAATTCCTTGTTAAAATGTATGTTTTATTATCAGATAAACTATATTATTAATTATGATTACTTCAGCTCTTTGATCTTATGATCGATAGTTAACTACTTTTGGATAATGGCACATTAAATTAAAAATGTGTCTTATTTTTATTAACTAACTAATACTTATTGTATTAATAGTTAGATAAAATAAGGCATTTTTTTAAAATCCAAGATTGTACTCTTTGACATTTACCATTATTGTTACTTTATATTGCTCGTGTCAAATGTTTTAATTGTTTTAGTGAGAATAGGTACAAATTATAAAACATGTATTTATCTTATTTTAACTCTTATATGAGCCCCTCCAGAACTCGCCAATTTATGGTGGCAGAATTTGTAAATGTCTTAAAAACAATCAAAGACCTTTCTATTAAAGGTTAGTTACTGTGCCACATGGTAGTTAATTTTAACTGGATTTTGTGCACATGCTTAAATAAATAAATTGTTTCGGATCTAAATAAATACATAATGCTATAAAAGTGGTTATTTTTTGATAAATGTTTATAATATATAATATTTTGGTCACTTTTAAAGTTAAACAAACTGAAAGTGTTTATATTAATTTGCTTTCCTAGTTATGCTTTTAGTCTTCATTTCTTTATTGTTAGTATTAGTTCTTCACAGTGAACTGACAAGAAACTCTTTAATACATTTTTTTGCTTATATGTTTTGTATTATTAACAGTTTATGATATAAACTGAACAATTTATGTAATATAATAATAATATGTGTTTTTCAGTATAATTCCACTTCACTATCTTATATAACGCAGTTATGGTATCTTTATAATTATGTTTATTTTTATTGTATGTATTATGTAATGCACTAATATACCTATTACGTTTTTTAATTAATATCCTTGAAAATCACTTTTACCTTTAGGTGCTCAAAGGTATCTTTATCAGGAACTATTATAGATTTAAAAACAACATAAGTAAATTTAAAATAAAATTTATCCTAATTACTTGATAACCGTACAAGTTATGTGAGGCTAGTTGATTATTTGGTATTAATACACAATGATTTGTGTGATTAGTGACTATGAACAAACAAACTTTAGTTCATTTTCTTTAGTAAAATATTTTTGTATTAAAGATGGAAAGACATACTCAGCTTTATGAAATTTATATTCACTTTATTTTTGTCTTTATTATATCTATCCCTGAAATGCCATAACTGTTATAAAACACTACTGTGTACATAGCAACACTGTGCTAAAGCAAATAAAAGACCACTTTACTATGCTCCCAAGACTTTGTGAGCCTAACATTGTTTATGTGTGTCTTAAAATGAAAATAATAAAAATAAATATTTTTGCAATAATAATTTAACGATTATCTTGTTTACAGGCGAACGTGCCAACTATGTCAACATTCCCCACGTGATCGCGATGGTCGGTCTGCCGGCGCGCGGCAAGACTTACATATCAAAGAAACTGTCGCGATACCTCAACTGGATAGGCATTAACACTAGGGGTGAGTAATTCACCAGTAACATGTTGGTGAAGGTCCCATTAAAAACGATTCAGCCCTTTCAAAGATTATTCATAACAAATACAGACAAGCAAACATTTTTAATTGTTTATTTATAACAAATATGTATTCAATACATACCAAACAAATCTATGATAGATCTATTTAATTATATCAATTGTGCCTCTCGATCAATTGAAATATGTATCCAATGACAAATTTAGATTCATTCCTATTATTCTCGTCACTCATTTTGAAATGAATACAAGTGATATGTCCTTATACGACAATAACAAAAAGCGATGTGGTAATGTGCACAAGAAAAATTGTCTCAATTATTATATGAATTAGTTATTATCGGCCGACAGACGCCCACTTCTCGACATAGGCCTTCCCCGAAGAACTATACATCGATCGATCTTGCGCTGCTCGCATCCAGCTGCTTCTTCATTCGTCTTACCCATTGCCACTTGAAGGTAGCAATCTTTTGGACTATGTCGATGATCTTAGATCTCCTGCGGATCTTCTCATTTCTGATTCGATCACGCAGGGAAACCGAGCATTGCTCTCTGTGCGACTTGAAGCCTTTTCACAAGGCCCACTGTAAGTGGCAACACGCACCAGTTGAAGACTTTCGTCTTCAGACACTGCGGTATCTGAGACGAAAAGATGCTGCGAAGGCTGAACGCTAATTCTTTAATCACTAATCATTGAAAAAGGCTAGTAAGTTTGTCTACATCATTTACTGTGTTCCTTTGTCTTTGAATTAGTGATTTGAAAGCAATGATTGTGTAAATTTCTTTTTCTAAATTAACATCCAGTTTACGAGACGGAGAATGGGCAACATATATAATTATTATATATATAACACCTAGAGCGTAGCTTTCGTTTCCATACCTCCTAATCTTTTACAAGATACATGATAACTCCGCGGTAAGGCATCAAATATTTGGCAAGCGGGATTGCATTCGCAGCTTTCGTTTGGCCACCGTCCACTGCCAAATGAGCGAGCACCTACACGTTGTTCGTTATCACGTCACTTCTTGACCCCACCACCACCACTTGAATCCATTGCTGGACGACAAATAATAATATAGTGTTACAATCAAATCAATCTTGTTGTTATAACAATAAGATCGTAAATCGGTCCGCAAGTTATTTATGTCGGTCTTCATTGGAAGTATGACGCAAAAGGATTATCTATCGAACTATAAAACCTATTGACCATAGATAAAATATATTATACATATATATAATAAACAAATTTAATATTCCCACTGCTGGGACGTGGACTCATAAGGAGAATCTATTTACACGCCGAATTCAGGTTGGTAATATCATATTGGTGGAGACCGTTTAGGTAGAAACCACCGCAGCATCTATTGCAGCCAACAAAAAGTACTGTGCAAACATTACTATGCTCCGGTGTGAAGGGAGCTGTAGTCAGCGCAACTACTGGGATAACAAGCGCCACAATGTTATCGGCAAGCGTACTCACCATCAAGTGAACGTCTTGCTCGTCTAGTTGATCTGTTGAATAAAAAAAATAATCAAGCTCAGCGGAAATCGATAATAACACTGATAAACTTATGTATCATCATAAAAAGAATAGCCGAGGACCGAATTGCTTTTCTCAATCTAATCGCCAAACATCAGTTTGAAGAGGGCGCCTGATGATGATGACCATCATTGCTAATAATCGTGTGTATAGTGTTCAACTTGGGCGAGTACCGGCGTCACGCCACCACCGCTTACACCAGCCATGAGTTCTTCCGCGCTGACAACAAGGAGGCGATGGCGATACGGCAGCAGTGCGCGCTTGACGCACTCCACGACGTCTGCGAGTGGCTGGTGAAGGGCGGCGAGGTCGCTGTGAGTATGCAACCTCTTCGTACAGGGTGTCTGGTGGCAGATTTATGTTTTCAAATTTAAATAAAAATAATATGTTTGACATATAATTTTACTAAAAGTATTAAAAGATAGAGTACAAATGCGGATTTCATTTTTTAAAGATAATGTCATCCAAATGTCTTCCATCCTGTTGCACACACACACACACACACTGTTCGAAACGGAGCCTCGTATTCCGTGCCACACGCTGCAGTAAACTTGGTTCAATTGCGCTGATTTCTCGCCGAATATTTTCTTTTAAGTCCACAACAGTTCGCGGATTGTTGGCGTAAACTCTCTCTTCGAGGTAGCCCCACAAAAAATCCATTGGAGTTAGGTCGGGTCACCTCGGTGGCCACAGGATGTCCCCAAAGCGACTCATCAGTTTTGAGGGAGATTTTCTCGCAACAAATCCATCGAAGCTCTGGCCGTGTGTGCGGTCGCACCTGTACCGCATCCTGTTGAAACCACGTGTGTGATGAGAATGATGAATGAGCTCGCAGGTTCGGCAAAAAGAAATTCGAAATCATGAGCCGATAATTCTCACCATTGACATTCGTCGCTTGGCCCCGTGCATTTTCAAAAAAAAATGGTCCGATTATCCCATTCGTGGATAAAGCGCACCAAACAGTTACCCTTGGGCAATGTAATGGTTTTTGGTGCTTCAGTCGAGGTTTGCGAGTTCTTAGAGCCCAGTAACGGCAATTTTGGGTGTTGTTCTTGTTTACGTGTCCGTTTAAATGAAAATGAGCCTCGTCGCTCCAAAAACTGGAATTCACAGTGCGAAAACGCTTAAACATGGTTTCACAAAAAAATTTGCGTGACGCAAAGTCATTTTTTTTCAATTCTTGAATGATTTGAATTTTAAAAGGATGAAACTTCATATCTTTTTTCAAAATTTCATGCACGCATGCTCTTGGAAGTCCCAGTGAAGCTGCCCTTTTCCGTATCGAAAGTCGTGCATTTTCACGTAAACTGCGTTCAACCAGTTCAATGTTTTCGGGGGTCCTTGACGATCGACTAGGTCCTGGCCGTGGTGTGTTCATAGCCGAAGCAGTTGCGCGGAACCTCTCCACCCACGAACGAATTAAATTCACACTCGGCCCATCGCCTATCCGTCGAATATTGAAATGTGAACAAAACTGTCGGCGAGCGAGTACGTAAGAATCGTTACTCTTGAAAAATGCTTCAATAGCGAACGCGCGATGCTCACCCGACCACTGCACCACTGCACCACTGCGACATCGTGACTAAGAAATCCGCACGATCGGTGATTCTAATGACACCACTGACCACCTTCCCCACCACCCCGCACTGTTTATAACTTATTGAGATATTCGTTTTTCAAAATATAAATCTGCCGCCAGACACCCTTCATAAAACAAATATCAATGGCTACGTCACACACGAGTCAGCTCGCAACACTGTATTATATTTCAGCATAATGACCACACATATCACAATTGGCTATTACAATAGACTAATGCTTGCCAGTAAGAAGTGGTAATGACTTTGATGATAAAGCACACTAGTCTAGAAGAAGCCTATGATAAGGGAGAGTTATTTAATTATATACTAATCCTCCTCAGGTATTCGACGCGACCAACTCCACAATGGAACGGCGACGCATGATCAGAGACATAGTTGTCAACAAGATGGGATTCAAGCTGTTCTTCGTGGAGTCCATCTGCGACGACCCGAGGATTATCGAACAGAATATCATGGTAATATTTCATTTAACTGGTATAACTTGACATAATATTTCAAAGATACGAGGATAATGTGGCGCAGAGTGAAGATTCTCACCAGCTCCGCATAGTTATGGGGAGGCATAACCGTTTTTTTAATAGCAAATCAGCAGGTGTACTTACTCTACATAAACCATTTCCCAGGAGGTGAAAGTTAGCAGTCCGGACTACACAAACATTCAGAACATGGACAATGTTCTGAACGACTTCCTACTAAGGATAGAACATTACAAGGAGAAGTACGAGCCGCTGGATGAGAACCTAGAATCAGAGTATAGCTTCATGAAGATATATGATACTGGAGAGAAAGTGGTCGTACACAAACACGAAGGTCACATACAGAGCAGGATTGTCTACTACCTGATGAACATACATATAGTGCCTAGAACGATATACCTGACCAGGGTGAGTTTTAAAGATAATAATTATTTCAGCTTTATGCCGTTACCCTAAAGTTGAATTGTTGTATGTCTAAATACCTTTATAGCCCAATGGTTAATTTTTTTCTTGTCAAACGGAGGTCCCTGGTTTCAATTCAATTTCATATGAGGTGAATATGACAGGATTTTTACCCGCTTGGCTAGTACACCACTCATGTATGTGGTGATGTCTATTGATGAACACTCTAACCACCATATCATATAAAACGTATGAATAACACATCATAAACACCTTCCAGCATGGTGAAAGCATGCACAACCTGGTGGGACGGATTGGCGGCGACAGCGAGTTGTCGCCGCGGGCAGGCAATACGCCAGCTCGCTCGCGGCCTACATCGAGCAGCAGCGCATCCCAGGCCTGAGGGTGTGGACTTCGTGGATGAAGCGCGCCATCCAAACCGCGAACGATGTGCGCGCGCCGCAGGAGAGGTGGAAGGCGCTAAATGAGATTGATGCTGTAAGTTAGAATTCGCATAACTGAGCATATCATTTACTTGGTGAAAACTTGACTGCCACTAATTTGAATGATCAATCTTCCAACCATACTCTTTGATTATGGCAGGTGTCTCCAATAGGTGTTAGGCAAGTCAACAATTAACTCATTAGACAATTTCTAAATATGCACCTAAATTTTAATACTGGTAGTGTCTCTGTTGCTATAGACCAGTGATCCCAAAAGTGGTCTACGTCAGCGAAAAAAAATTTGGGAGTCCATGAAATGAAAATGGGGGTCCACGATAGTGGATCTCAACATATACACTGATATTACCTATTTACTTACATAATACTATCTTATAATATCAAAACATATACAATATTTATAAAAGTACCTATGAAGTAAGAAAAATATTATATATGTTTCTAAAATTGTGTAAGATGTAGGATGTTGGTATTCGCTTTGTGTGTGTGTGTGTGTCGCAATACATTTTGTAACTGGAACTTGTAAAAAGCTGAGAGTCTCAGAGCTTCGCTACCTTGCACCTTGCACTGACAGTTCTGTTCAATTCGTCACGAATATAAATACGAATGTGGGACAAATACGTTTATTCGTTTCCTGAATCTTGAAAAGGAAAGTGCTAAGAAAATATTTTAAATAATATAAACAGATAGTATATCACACAAATTATAGTGCGTCAGTGTTATTTTGTTTGAGAGTGCTGGAGAAAAGTAAGTACATTATTTTTTTGAAATTTTAGTTTTGTACTCGTAGCAGTAGTTAGCAAAGATAGATAAATTACGCCAAACATGACTTTAGTTATTAGTAGTTTAATATTCAATCATGCAAAATTACACGAGTGCACGAGTACTCCTCAATAGTTTCTTTTTGAAAGTTTTAGCAATCAGGTAAGTAGGGGTCTACGACATAAAAAAGTTTGGGGAACTCTGCTATAGACCGTCTAGGTAGGTACCACCGCAGCACCTATGCCAGCTGACACAGTACTGTGCAAACATTACTGTGCTCCGGTTTGAAGGGCGCTGTAGCTAGTGTAATTACTGGATTAACCAGCGCAATGCGGTGCAGTATATACCATCTTAACTATCGCCACGTTGTTATGGGCGGGCGTAACTCTTCCCATCAGGTGAATGTCCCGGTTGTCTCGTCGCTTAATTGCAACGAAAATATCTTTGACTGAAACATATTGTTGGTTCGTAAATTTTTGTTATGTTTTGATCCACCACTATAAAAGGTTGCCTACATTTAGCACAGTGAACAGTTACAGATAATTAAGTAGTAATGTCATACATCACCAGGGCATCTGCGAGGAGATGACGTACGCTGAGATCCAGCAGAAGTATCCGTCGGACTTCAACGCGCGCGATGCGAACAAATTCGCTTACCGTTACCCGCGCGGTGAGAGCTACGAGGATCTGGTTGCGCGGCTGGAGCCTGTCATAATGGAGCTGGAGAGACAGGGCAACGTGCTGGTTGTATCGCACCAAGCGGTCATGCGGTGCCTGCTAGCCTACTTCCTGGACAAATCAGCTGGTGAATACAAACTAGAAGGATATTGTATCCATAGCTTCAATTTTACAGGAGTTTTAATAGGGTCCAGATTTATTACTAGCAATTTTAGCAGATGGTGTTGAAAAGTACCTTATATAAACTATCTGAAACATCGGGTGCAGGCTAGTGCTGGTGTATATGTACACTTGTCAGGGCCTATTTGTTCAATGTACAAACTTTCAGCACATATTTAAAAAAGTATTAATAGCAGTTTGTGTATGTATGTCTCAGAGGACCTGCCGTACCTCCACGTACCGCTGCACTCGGTGATCAAACTGACTCCGGTCGCGTACGGCTGCCGCGAGGAGCACATCTCGCTGCCCATTGCCGCGGTCGACACGCACCGCCCCAAGCCCTCTGTAAGTAATAACGTACATATACACACATTCACTCGCACACAGTGTTATATATCTAAATTCTCAATCTGTCTTGTCCTGTAACCCCCTCTCTTCCCACTACCCGTTAATACAAATCAATTATATAGAACCACTATTCCTCGCCCGTTTTGCTGATGGTAATATAGAATTAATTCGAAATATTAGAAATATTCCCGCCGCTCCCCGAGCCTCTTACCGGCATTAACACCTCAGCAACTCTCTTTAGAGAAAGAGCTTTGTATAATCCATTATTAGTTGACCTCTAAAAGAAGCATTTCTACCAAATTTTGAGTCTAATAGTTTTGGAGATATGTTGATGAGTCAATGAATTTCTAATACCAAAAACAGGGAACACCAATTTTAAAAGTAACATACACATCCTTTAAGATTACTTTTAATTGTTTATTGTTCATTTTTGTCATAACAAGTATTGGCATAAATTTTGTTTTTAACTCCACAATATGAAGATTTCCACCCATGTAAGAGACTCATCACGATATCTCTGGAACCGTAAGGCCCAGATGTTTAAAATTTGGTAGGACTACTCCTTTTATCGAGTATCGGTTAGGTTAGAACGAATTTTCTTCCCCAAAGGGAGTTGCGGGAATATTATGGCTAGAAAAACGAACGGGGAACAGTTAGTATTATATGTTTATAAGTAGGTAGGATCTCCATATCTCTCTCTCTTGTCCTCACCTCTTCTATTCTCTTTTCATACCATAATTGACTCTGTTGCATGAGATCTCATATTTTGTAATTAAAACATTCATAATTTATATTTAATAAAAACGTACGATATTCCTGACAGGAGCGAGAAGAAGATGGCGCCGACATTACCGTACGCATTGATTAGCTTACACAGATGGATATGACTGCTGACAACATATCAAACAAAACTTTAATTAGCTTAATAGTTTTTTTTTTCGTTTCTGGCTTTTTCTTGTGGTAGGCCTCTGGTGCCGGAGATTGTCTAGGTAGGTACCACTGCAGCGCCTATTACAGCCGACATACAGAGTAGTATGCGAACATTACGGTGTTCCGGATTTCTGGGCGCTGCAGGTAATCAAATTACCGGGATAACGAGACTCAACATCTTAATAATATCTCAAGGCGTCGAGCATGATATGGTGCAGTATATATATCCTAACTAGCACTTCGTTGTTATGGGCAAGCGTATTACTTACTTACTAAGGTGAACGTCTTGCTCATCTCATCTCATCGCTTCGAGATTGAATTGTGGTTGAGTTATTCAAACACACCCAATCGACTGCTGTACCTGGACTGTAGGTCCGACAGCATAACTTTAGCTTTCTTCTGTCATCTTATAGGAATTAGACTACATATAAACTAAAATTTTATTAACTAAGAAAATTACAACTTTTTTAGTTTCACAATCAAAACATGTTAGAATTCAAATATTATTATCTAATCATACATTGCGGTTTACATTACATATATATTTATAAAACAAAAACAACACGATGTCAATGTTTAGTTCAGTCACAGTCAACAATTTTTTTTTAATCTTATAACCTATAATTTAACTAACAATTTTCATGTTTACAGTCCCAATACATACACTCCTCTAACATTAAGGTTATTCCTCCATGTGACATCATCAATGTTGCCAGCAGTTATGTAACATTATAAAACCTTTGCAATTTAAATATTTGAAGATAAAAAAATGTTAAGAATCGGTAATCATTATCATCGGGGGTAGATGTTAAAGTTAAGTTTTTCCATTCATTTTTGCTATGCGGGGGTACTCGGTGATAGAGTTTGGTGACGGCTAGCTTTGGTACTATCGCAGTATGGTGTAATGGAAACTATACTGTTAAATGTTGCGATCTTTTTGTACAGTGATATGCTTTGCACAAACTATGCCTCGCCAAATATACACCAAAAACACAGTGGGTGTGAATGTTTTTGGGACTGTTTGTTAGTCGCGTCGGATATCCGGGCCATAAGACAAGGTTATTTACTTCTAATATACAGAAAATATTTTTGGACTGTTATTGCTTATGGTTGACGTTGCTATCTTATCTATGATCGTCTGTTATCGATATATTTATTGGATTTGGGATAAAATGTGTCTATGGCACAATAAACTTCTGATGAAATTTATATACAATGTGATAATACGTTTTGAAGCTATAATGAGAGTTCCATTTAGATTAAATCGATTACCAGAAAACTTATTCAATGCATGCTATTTTTTTTTTTTTTTATTAATTTATGCCTTTATTTATGTTTATCACTATTGTTTGTCTTTTTAATGTAATTATGGAAGAGATGTGCCTGGCAGGGGTTTAATATTATTTAACTTATTACTATTATATACATACGATGTTTGTCCCGCAGGTGATACCAGCGCCGCCCATAAAGCCACCAATGCCACTCGTCAACGGCGACACAAATGGCGAGCAAACCGAAACTCCATCCCATTAACATAATATTGTATATTGTAATTAGATAAAAAAAATGCAAACGTTTTATTTCAAGCTTAATATTAAATTAAATATACATGTCTCGGATTGACCAAGACGTAAAAAGAAACTGTGTATAATCTGTGACGGCAAAGTTGTGGAATGGCGGTGAATTTGAGACTGATAAGTGAGTTTAGACATCTAAGTCATAATATCGTGTTATAATGAAAAATGTGTGAAAAAAAAGTGAAATAAAATTTCATCTAACATTAGTCGTCGTCGTCGTCGTCCCCCCCCACCCCCACCCCCCAATCTCAGATTAGCGCCGAGTTACAACGATCATAAACTTTAATATTACGAAAATTTTCGCAAGAACCAAGGATAATTAAAATAATAATAATAATAATGTGAAACATTATTAGACTTATGTGGCACTAAATCTCGAATACCATGTCCTTTTTAGTATAATCTCTTTTTTTTTTCGCTTTGGCATTGTCAAAGAATTCGAGACCATACAGCCAAATTTTTTCCTTTTTCTTTTGTTTATGAATGATTAGTATTAAATGAATGGTAAAACATAAATACTGAAGTTAGTTTTTTTTACAAACACGTAAATCTAAGGACATAAGTGTACTTCTTTGTACAAATTATATGGCGAATATAATTAATATTTTATTGATTATAAACGTGCGATTATAAGCTAAGCTTAATACTTTTTTATAATTAAGACTAATGAACATGGTATAAATATTATCATTATGCTATTTCAATTTTTGATATAATTTTTATATATATACATATATTGCAATCATATTTTAATTTACTGATGTCACGTTTCCCTTCCGTGCGATGTGACTCGGCGCACAAATATATTTTTCTAGTGTCCTCGCAACTATTCAAACACGACCATATATTAATCTAAAACTATTTAATTACTTACATAAGTTTTTACAAAGTGTCGATATATAAAAATATTTTAATTGTTAATTTAATATATCTCAATATAAGTGTATAAACGGGCCTTATGTGTTTTATTTTTACCACCAGAAATTCTGCGTTCATTGCTCAACAATGCCAAGTATGTGTAATGCCGTAGTGATCCTTATAGTCTGCTTCTTTTAACGATCTACAAAGAGGTTCTGAATTATACCAGGTATCGCGATATTTATGAAAATATCGCGTTAAAGTACATACATACATACATATATATCACGCCTCGTTCCCAGCGGGGTAGGCAGACACCACCTCTCTCCACCTGCTACGATCCTGGCACACCTCTCTCGCTTCCTCCACTTTCATAAGCGTCTTCATGCACGCTCGTCGGTTGCGTGTGCTTTTGATCCGGCCTTTCTTTAGGACATCTCCGATTTGATCGGAGTATGTCCGCCTAGGTCGACCTGCACCGATTTTTCCAACCATTCTTACCTTGTATATTTCTTTCGTTAATCTTCTTTCATCCATTCTTTCGACATGGCCGAACCATCTAAGCATCCCTTTCTCTATCCTTGTCACTACATCTTCAACCACGCCGCACCGCTTCCTTATCACACTGTTCCTCACTTTGTCCATCCGTTTCACTCCAGTTATACTTCTCAGGCTTCTCATCTCCACAGCATTAATCCTACTTTCATGTTTCTTCTGCCATACCCAACATTCACTACCATACATCAGTGTGGGGACCAACACGCCTCTATGCACAGCCAGTCGTGCACTTTGTGAAACGTTCCGGCTATTCATAAAGTTATGAAGTGCCCCATTGACTTGATTCCCCTTTTAAAACTCTTCTTTCAATATCACCATCACACTTGCCATCTCTCGTAAACTGTGAACCCAGGTATACAAATTCTTTCACTTGTTCCACTTTTTGTCCCTCAATCATAATGTCACAGTTTGTCATACATTCTTCTCTTTCAAAAACCATTACTTTCGTCTTGCTTACATTCACTTTCATTCCTTTGCTTGTTAAAGTTCCATTCACCATGTCGACCATCGCTTGCAACTCCCTCTCCGATGATGATAATAAAACTTGATCATCCGCGTATAAGAGGCACTTGACTTGGTCAACTCATTCATTCTTAGTCCATACTCACTAGCTACCACGCCCTGTCCAGCTCTCAGCATCTCGACCGTAATCCTATCATATCCTGCAGCCTTACCCAACTTCATACTATTCATTGCATCTAAAATCTCTTTCATACTAATATTACTTTCATCCCCACTCTCAGTTTGACCCCTACCGGGGTTTGGCACATGCATATCCTCTTTCTCGAATAAACTTTCAAAATATTCCCTCCACCTCTTTAGGATACTTTCTTCACCTGCCACAAAGCTTCCATTCTGGTTCCTGATTTCGCCATGTGAGCTTGTATTATTAGCTCGGGCTATTCTTATGGCCTTCCAGAAAAACTTAATGTTCGTCCGGAAGTCCTCAGATAACCTTCTTTCAAATTCATCTCTATCATTCATTTTCTTTCTTTCCACCACTTCCTTTGTTACGGTCTTACGTCTTTTATACTCATTCTTCGCATTTTGTACATCCTCTATCGTTGCCTTGTCCATTCTATGATTGGCTTTTGCTGCCAACCAATCCTGCCATGCTTTCCTCTTTTCAGATACCGCCTTCCGAATTTTTTGCACTTGCAGTCTTCAACATACTTCCTTTTCTTCTCTAGCTCACACCACATACATCAGTGGCCGCATTCACAACTCCATCCTTGATCGACATCCATAACTCTTCAACCTCACACATTCCTTCTAATCTGTCAAACTTATCAGTCAATTTACTCTTCTACTTCTCTCTCATTTCATCATCTTGCAAAACTTCGACTTTCACTCTTTCTAGCACACTAATGGGTTCCCGAACATGATGCCGCCATCGCCTAAAGATCCCCTTATTCGGCATAACACCAGGAGGTGATCAGTGTCGATGGCAGTGCCATGGTACACCCCGGTGTCTAGCACTTTCTTTCTCAATCTCTTATCGACCATTAAAAATCAATCATACTTTCCTGGTTTCCTTCTTTTCTTGTGTACCTGTGGATCTTTTGTGCTCAAACATTGTGTTTGTTACCACAAGATTCCACTCCAAGCAGACCTCAAGCAGATTCTTTTCATTTTCATTCACTCTTTCATCACCGAATTTCCCTAACACAGTTTCATATCCATCACGCTGCACTCCAACCCATCCATTAAAATCTCCAAGCATTACAATTCTTTCATTACGCTTACATTCATTCAGAACATCTTTCAGACTATGCCAAAACTCTTCCCTTTCGGTTTGGGCTCTCGAAGACCGGTTCCATCCCGCATCTTGTGGAGCATATACCCCTAGAATGAAGATGCGAGTAAGGCCAACCTTCAACCTCACCCACATGAGTCGAGGAGTCACACACCCAAAATCAGTCATACATTCGTTCATTCAAGCAGAAAGCAGCACACCAATTCCTTGACAGCCTCTGCTGGTTTTAGGGACTCCTGACCAGTAGGCTGTGTAAGGTCCATGTATGGTGGTGTCGCATCCTTACCGCTTAGTTTCATTCACACATAGAATATCAATTCTTCTTTCCCTCATCATCTCACATACATCATCAATTTTATCTTTCATTCCTCCTCTGACATTCAAAGTAGCAAAGTGGCTATCGGCAGCCCACTTTTCGCTCCCCCGGGAGACGAGACGTGACGGGTTCCGAACCTCGTCGTCGCCATTCTGGTATGAAAGGTGTTTCATCATCAGCGTTCCCACGAGCAGCAAGGGAAAAATTCGTCGATCCAAACAGAGCCCCGCATGTTTGGCCAAGGTTAGCCTTATTTTGGGGTCACCCGGTCCCAGGGCAATGGCACGCTAATCCCAGACTCGCCTCTGGGCACGCAGCACTTGGGCACGGCCTACCACTGGCTTGTCGGAGGGGAAATGAGAAGGATTAGGTAGGGAGATGCGTAAAGTAAGGGAATGCGGACTTTGGGAAGGGATTAACAATAAGAAGGGATACTACTGACCCGGAAAGAGCAGAAAGGAGTCAGTAGTAGCTCGGGAAGCCGGGGTCACATACCCATTACTCAAAATAGTGCCGGACAGACGGCTGAGTACTCACGGACCAGTTAAAGTATTCCCATAGAAATTAGAACAAATCATATACACCATTGTAATAGATATAATTGAATTAAAATTAAGTTAATGAGGTTACATTTTAATTTATAAAATTATTGGAGACTCTTAAAATGATACAAATTTGTTAAAGATCACAAAGTTGTCACTAATTAATAGAATTTTTTTTTAAACCAAAATTGCGTCTTATAAGTACAGAGATTATTATATATTACAAGATTAATATTATATTGCGCACAATGATAACTTAAATTTTTATCATAATAATATGTCGTTTTATAATTTCACAACGATACTTAAGATGATAGAATCTTAATGTTACAAGTAGCTATATTTTAAATATTAAATAAATATATATATATCAATATACATTATATGTTTCTTCATAAATAAACTTATAAAAATATACATCTATACACATTCAATTCGCTCAGGGTATATATAATTCACGTTGTGCAGCGGTCGGCGCGGGGTCAACGCCCTTGCAGTTTGTCGAGCGAATTATAAAAAGCAATTCCTGCCTTTGTTTAGCTGAATTGAAATACATTGAAATATATCGATTTTTCTGAAAATAACATTGATCAAAATGTATTGTATTACTTCGAATAAATAAATAAGAAAAGTTATGAGTTTAAAATAAACATGATTCTATAAAAATGTTGTAGTATAAAACATTCATAAAATTACATCCCTTTACACTTTTTTTTAATTTTAAAATGACCGAAGAGACCTGGTGGAAGGTATTTACACTGCAGCACGTTATGTTCATCGGCTTGATATGTTAAGCGTCCTCGCTCCAATTTCATTAGCTACAGCGCTCTTCAAGCCGGGACACAGTAATGTTTGCATAAAAGTGTTCGACGACAGAAATAGGAGCTGCGGTGACACTTACCTATACGGAACCCAGCTACAGACATCAGCCAAAAAAACAATGGAAACAACCAACGCTTAAAGAGTATTAAAAGAATGTAGAGATAAAATTTGTTTGATGTTAATTTTATCAGTACTAGTGAAAGTATTATCTTCAGTATTTTAACTGGTGTTAGGTCTTTATCGTCGTCGTGTCGGTGGGTACCGCCGCAGCGCCCATTGCAGCCGTCGTACAGTACTATCTAAACGTTACTGTGTTTCAGATTGAAGAGTGACGTAGCTAGTGTAATTACTCGGGTACGTACATCTTACGTTTCAGGCGACAAGTGCAATGAGGTGCAATATAACATCCTAACTAGCGCCACGTTGCTATGGGCGAGTGTATACAATACCATCAGGTGAACGACCCACTCGTCTCGAAATTAGTAATTAGTATAGTTATTATAGTAAAATTTACACGCTCTAAATATCGTTGACAATCAGGGAAATGGCACGTAAGTTTACTGGTGGTAGGTCTCTGTTGCCGGATACCATTAAGGTAGGTACCACCGCAGCGCTTATCGCAGCCGACAAACAATAGTTTTTTTTTATACGAAGGGTGAGCAAACGAACGAACTGTTCACCTGGTGGAAAATGATCACTGACGCCCATGGACAGTCGCACCACAAGAGGGGTCGCGGCTGCGTTGCCGACCTTACCTTGTCTGCAAACATTACTGCGTTCCAGTTTGTAGGGCGCTGTAAGTAATGAAATTATTTAGGTAACGAGACAACACCTTGTCTCAAGACGACGAGTACAATGTGGTGCAGTACCATACTAACTAGTGTCACATTGTTATGGGCGGGTATGTCACTAACCATCAAGTGAACGTTCCGCTCGTCTTGTTGCATTTCTAATTGAATAAAAAAAAATCATACAAATCCATCTGAAGGTTGTTGAAAGTGGATAGTAATAAAATCTTATGCAACGGTAGTATAAATTTTATTTAAATTTAGATATCATGTATCTTGTGTTACACACATTGATAAAACTATTTTGGTCAGTGTAAAAGGGAATGCTTTCGACGTGATGCAGCGATGATTGAAATCAATATATTGCTATTGGTCACGAGGGGTTGGGGAGAGTTCGCCGGGAAATGCCGAACGGAAATAGCACCCCCCATCCCACTCAGTCAAACTGTAAACCTTTTGGGCATATTTCACAATTTTACGTAATATTTCGGAAACAAAATATTATGTCACGCCGCTATTGAAGTAATCAGTTTTTCGTTATACTTTCAAACATGAATTGATTTATTAGAAGAAGAGATAAAACATGCACCTGGTGGTAAGTGAAACACTTATCCATAACAATGCAACTAATTAGAATGGTATGCAGCTTATTGTGATCATCGCATTGAGACAGAAGATGTTAATTCTCGTTACTTTAGTAATTTCACGAACAGCGCCTTTTAAACCGGAACAGAGCACTATTTAGCGTCAGAAATAAGAACTACGGTTGTACCTACTCAAACGGTTCCCGACAATATAAACCTCATCCAATATCAATGGTAGCTGTTTGTGTATGATCTTTCAACTCTTCAGTTTCTTTATATTAGGTTGGGGAAAAAGTTTCTTCGCATTTTTTACGAAAATTCAAAACTTATTTTAATATAGTTTATTTATATTTAGGTACCATTTAGTTTGATAACTTTTTACCATCTTGTAAATAGGGACATGATCCCATCGCTATAGAAATTTTGGGACTTCTGATCAAAATACCGCGACAAGTGATTTTAGTAGTCCTCTCGTGATGTTCACCTGACACTGCCTAAAAAATTCTGAAGAGACCTAAACAGGTGGAAATCTGAAGGTGCAAGGTCAGGACTATACGACGGATGCATTAACACTTCCCAGTCAAACTCTCTTAAGTTTTGCTGAGTGGCTAAAGACGTTTGAGGTCTAGCGTTATCATGATGAAAAACCACACCCCTTCTGTTAATTAACTTCGGCCGTTTTCTTTCAAGTTCTTGCTTTAATCTCATCAGTTGTTCGCAGTAGAATTCAGAAGCGATGGACCTGCCTGGTGGTAACAGCTCATAATGAATATTGTCCTTCCAATCTCATTACGCCCACACACACAGCATCACCTTGTTACGAGTTGTAACGAGTTAACCCGGGTTTCGCCACAGACCGGCTCGGTCGCTTGACCACGATCTTTTTCGCACGTTCTTGTTGTACGTGATCCACTTTTCACTTTTCATCATCAGTTATTAGCTTCTTCAAAAATGGTTCGGTTTCATTGCGTCGTAATAAAGAATCACAAACGAGTACACGGTTCATTATTAGGTTTCTTTCAATGAGCTCGTTAGTTCGCGAGATACCCAGAGAGTTCGAGAGATTTTTGTACCCAGTTTTTTTTATATACGCCCAAATTGTTTTGTGGTCAATTACCAGTTCTTCAGCTACATCATAACTACTGATATCCCGATCTTGCTCCACATTTTCAAAAGTGGCATCCATTTTATCCGTAATAGGGCGACCAGAGCGACGTGCTTCTTTGACATCAAAATTTCCGGATTGAAAACGCTTAAACCAAATTTGTGCTACTCTCACAGATACTACACACTGCCCTAGCTCCGTAAATATCTCAAATTTGTGCTACTCTCACAGACACTGCACACTGCACTAGCTCCGTAAACATCGCAAATTTGTGCTACTCTCACAGACACTGCACACTGCACTAGCTCCGTAAACATCGCAAATTTGTGCTACTCTCACAGACACTGCACACTGCACTAGCTCCGTAAACATCGTAAATTTGTGCTACTCTCACAGACACTGCACACTGCACTAGCTCCGTAAACATCGTAAATTTGTGCTACTCTCACAGACACTGCACACTGCACTAGCTCCGTAAACATCGTAAATTTGTGCTACTCTCACAGACACTGCACTAGCCTGTAAACATCGTAAATTTGTGCTACCACAGACACTGCACACTGCACTAGCTCCGTAAACATCGCAAATTTGTGCTACTCTCACAGACACTGCACACTGCACTAGCTCCGTAAACATCGCAAATTTGTGCTACTCTCACAGACACTGCACACTGCACTAGCTCCGTAAACATCGTAAATTTGTGCTACTCTCACAGACACTGCACACTGCACTAGCTCCGTAAACATCGCAAATTTGTGCTACTCTCACAGACACTGCACACTGCACTAGCTCCGTAAACATCGCAAATTTGTGCTACTCTCACAGACACTGCACACTGCACTAGCTCCGTAATCATCGCAAATTTGTGCTACTCACAGACACTGCACACTGCACTAGCTCCGTAAACATCGCAAATTTGTGCTACTCTCACAGACACTGCACACTGCACTAGCTCCATAATCATCGCAAATTTGTGCTACTCACAGACACTGCACACTGCACTAGCTCCATAATCATCGCAAATTTGTGCTACTCTCATAGACACTGCACACTGCACTAGTTCGTAAACATCGCAAATTTGTGCTACTCACAGACACCGCACACTGCACTAGCTCCGTAAACATCGCAAATTTGTGCTACTCTCAGACACTGCACACTGCACTAGCTCCGTAAACATCGCAAATTTGTGCTACTCTCGCAGACACTGCACACTGCACTAGCTCCGTAAACATCGCTATTTTTTTCGCGGCATGCGTTGCATTTTTATCTTTTTTGTAGTAAAATTTTAAAATGTATCGAATTTCGTCATTAGATTCGCTCATCTTGACTCAGTAAGAAAAACAAATGCAAATGACACATTTTCCTAATTTGAATTTGGAATTAAGTTCTTTAACATTTAAACTTTTAACGACACTAGAACCAGCAGCAGATACAAATACAGGGTGTCTGGTGGCAGATTTATGTTTTCAAATTTAAATAAAAAATAATATGTTTGACATATAATTTTACTAAAAGTATTAAAAGATAGAGTACAAATGCGGATTTCATTTTTTAAAGATAATGTCATCCAAATGTCTTCTATCCTGTTGCACACACACACACACTGTTCGAAACGGAGCCTCGTATTCCGTGCCACGCGCTGCAGTAAACTTGGTTCAATTGCGCTGATTTCTCGCCGAATATTTTCTTTTAAGTCCACAACAGTTCGCGGATTGTTGGCGTAAACTCTCTCTTTGAGGTAGCCCCACAAAAAAAAAATCCATTGGAGTTAGGTCGGGTGACCTCGGTGGCCACGGGATGTCCCCAAAGCGACTAATCAGTTTTTGAGGGAGATTTTCTCGCAACAAATCCATCGAAGCTCTGGCCGTGTGTGCGGTCGCACCTGTACCGCATCCTGTTGAAACCACGTGTGTGATGAGAATGATGAGAATGATGAATGAGCTCGCAGGTTCGGCAAAAAGAAATTCGAAATCATGAGCCGATAATTCTCACCATTGACATTCGTCGCTTGGCCCCGTGCATTGTAATGGTTTTTGGTGCTTCAGTCGAGGATTGCGAGTTCTTAGAGCCCAGTAACGGCAATTTTGTGTGTTGTTCTTGTTTACGTGTCCGTTTAAATGAAAATGAGCCTCGTCGCTCCAAAAAAATGGAATTCACAGTGCGAAAACGCACCAACATGGTTTCACAAAAAAATTTGCGTGACGCAAAGTCATTTTTTTTCAATTCTTGAATTATTTGAATTTTAAAAGGATGAAACTTCATATCTTTTTTCAAAATTTCATGCACGCATGCTCTTGGAAGTCCCAGTGAAGCTGCCCTTTTCCGTATCGAAAGTCGTGCATTTTCACGTAAACTGCGTTCAACCAGTTCAATGTTTTCGGGGGTCCTTGACGATCGACTAGGTCCTGGCCGTGTTGTGTTCATAGCCGAAGCAGTTGCGCGGAACCTCTCCACCCACGAACGAATTAAATTCACACTCGGCCCATCGCCTATCCGTCGAATATTGAAATGTGAACAAAACTGTACGATACGATGAGCGAGTACGTAAGAATCGTTACTCTTGAAAAATGCTTCAATAGCGAACGCGCGATGCTCACCCGACCACTGCACCACTGCACCACTGCACCACTGCGACATCGTGACTAAGAAATCCGCACGATCGGTGATTCTAATGACTGACCACGACCACTGTCCCCCCGCACTGTTTATAACTTATTGAGATATTCGTTTTTTAAAATATAAATCTGCCGCCAGACACCCTTTAGTATAGCCAAAGAGATTTTATTACAAGTTCATACATACTATAATGCGAAAAGACTTTTTCTCCAACCTAATATTTCCGCCGTGAACTAAATCGTTTACAAAAACAATGCAATCAAAGGATTTTCATTACATTCTGTTGGACAATTCCCCACTTACACCCACCTTAGGCAGAATGACTAATAATAGGTGAAAGCTTTACGATTCACAACAAAACTTTGTTATATCATCAATCAATACATAGTATAAAACAAAGTCGCTTTCGCTGTCTGTCTGTCCCTATGTATGCTTAAATCTTTAACACTACGCGACGGATTTTGATGCGATTTTCATAAAAAGATTCTGTGATTCTTAAGGAAGGTTTATACGTATAATCCGTGCATTATATTATAGAGAAACACTGATATTTTTCGAGGTTTCTAATGTGATGTCGTAAATAAACACATTTTTTTGCGCTTATATTGCAAACGCTGGCTCAACGCTGCGAGATAGTTCAAAATAATATACTACATTATTGTATTGTAGGAAGAGCTCTTACCACATGTATGGAAATTATTAGAAAAGCGGTGGTTGGCAGTATGCACCGTGCGTTCCACTCTGCATATGACTGCACTCAATGGAGACTGTGTGTGGTCACGATCCTCAGCAGTGAGGGAGATTCAAAGCGCCATATTTTAATGAAACAGCAAAAATGAAGAGTGTATTTAAGAATTTACATAAAATTAATATATTTCTTGTTTGTGAAAGTTATAGATATCATTGGGGTTATTTTATTGTCATCGTCATCGTCGACCGACTGTCGCCCACTGCTGAACATAGGCCTCTCCCAAACATTTCCACACTAATCGGCCATACCCTGTCCAGTCACGTGAACATAGTTATTACAATTAAAACAATCGGCAGCAAAAATATAAGAACTTAAATAGAGAGGCTGTTGCTTTATTTAAATTGAAATAACAAAGTTCAAGCGAATTTTGTGAATCGAAATTGCATTCAGGTGACCTAAATTGGAGCTGTTACAAAATAAACGGGTCGGGCGCTGCCTACCTAGGTACGCGAGTGACGTCCACCACTGTACATACTGGTACATAGCGAACATGAGTAATCGATAGAGTACGTACATACCCGCCATGTACCGTCGTATCCGATGCCTACAGGCCGTCCGCGGGCTTCCCAGGACTAACGAAATGAATGGAGTGGATCATTCAATCCATATCTTTACTTCTACCAAAACAAAGTTCTTGTACCCGTACTCTTCAAACTTGCAGTTTCTTTTGTTTCATTAATTTTCTAAATAACAGCCCACCAATGTATTAAGTAATTAACATATTTATTATCTAATAAAAGGAGAAATTAATACATTTTTTTTTTTAGATTTTAAAGAAAACAAATTATTTTAGAAATACTATGAATGGAAAACTATGTGTTTAGAAACTTCTGGTTATTCCTCTCTATAGAATAATTAGTGTATAAATATACTCTCTCTCTCTATATGTGAAAATTAATATTTTATTATTTTTTTTAAATAAAATAAACATGTTTTCCTTAGATATATGTAATATGTATACCGTATATATGAATACGTCAACGATTATATTAATCATGACATAATTAGTATTTTGTGTATTTTAATAAAAAATTATGACACGCCGTGAATTAGAAAATATTTCAATATTTTTAGAAATCTTGTTTGTGTTTTATGAATATAGACTATATTCAATGAAAAAAAGTTATCGATCGACACATTGATTTTTACCATAGATCATTGACGTGTTTTGGATTAGTCTATAGATCTCAGCTGTCAGTGACATTAGTGTACGAGAGATAAAACGTATATTTATAAAGCACAAGAATGTTCATTTTAAAAAATTTCATTCTTAATTATTACATAATTTCTCAAATAATATTAATCAAGTGAAATGTTTTACAAACTATGTACGATAGGAATATTATTTTTCAGCCGTTAGCGACATTTTAGTTGTAATAATATTTTCGTTTAACCATGGTGTCGACTTTATACCATCAAGAAAAATATAATAAAGGTTCGCCATATTTAAAAATAAACACCCATTTTCTATCTACATGTATTCAAATGTTTATGTATGTTACAGTGCGGAAAAGTTTTTGTTTCTATTTGGACATTCAAGAACCTGAGCTCTCTAGATCCATATCAAGGAGGTTACAAGACATGGGATTGGTAAGCAATTTTGATCATAACACAGCAAAGAATAATTTAATATTCTACAAAAGGATACGTTGCAATTAATTTGTTGGTTATACGCAAAATAATACGTATGATTTAACAATCCCTTGAATTCTTGGCGGTTACCTTGTGTTGGATAGTCATTTATTTAGTCATATAATTAACGTTCCTATCCGCAAGTGCTGTTTGTGTTTATATAATATTTATTTTTTGCTTTTTTATTTGTGTAGAACTTTTGCGTAGGTTTAAGTAATCGAGATGAAAGTCTTATTAAGAACGATAAGGAAATGCGTACTATACTCAGCGGTGTTTTATTAAACAATTGAGTATTGAATAACTTAAATAATAAATAAAATGTATACCCGAAACGGAACGTTTCTTACCGGGCATCCAATGAAAATTTTCCCCTCTTTATGTAACACCGCTGGCGCCGCCGGTGGACGAAATGAGAACTAAGCAAATATCTCCATCTTGTGTGACAGATTTGTGTTTGTTGTTGCTTTCACGAATTTATTTAACAAATGTAGATAAAACACTTAGGAAAGTATCGTAATGATATATTAAAATATTTTCGAGTTCGGAACACCTTCAGTAATATAGACTCGTATGTTGTGAACAACTATACACCGTAAATTCATCAGTGACGAAGTGCCCGTCTCTGTGACTAGTATATAGTTACTTATTTTTGTGATAAGCGGCGCGCGGGGGCCTCGCGAACGGCTTTTGTGTAAGTATATATGGCATACGTTGCCCACATGTGAATATTGATGTAATGGTCGTGTCAGGTTTGTTTAGAAAACAGTTTGGAAGTGTGCTCGCTGGGTGTCTAGTTGGGCGCGTAGACTGCGTTGGGTTTTAGGTCATCTTTTGTATGGTCGCGTTGGTGCCGCCGCCGCAACGCAAAATGCAGCGGGCCGAGGCCGCGTGCCGCGCTCGTCAACGCTGCGTTGCACTACATACATTTAAAAGTCGTTTCAAATGTAGTTTTCTTTAGCCTACGCGTGTGTATGCTTAATTTTTGACAGTTGATATGACTTTTTCGCTGTCAAGGAGTAGTGTTTCTTAACGCTATACCGTTAGGGGTTAATTTTGTGTGTGGAAGTGGTTGTGTTATTTTTTTGCGCGGGACGGTTGGCGCTTTTTGAGCGCGATGCCTCGGCCGCCGGCGTCGGTATCGCCTGCCGTGTTTCAAGGAAATCTCGGCGAGTGCACGGCGCCGATAACTCCGCGGGCGCTCGCACACGCTTCGGAATAAATAATTTCCTAGTAGAGACCCGGTGTTTTGTGGGCTCGTTGTTTTAAATGTCCCGACTCGGGGTCGTCAGTGTTTGCAACAAAATCGCTGCAGTTGCAACATGCATTTCACGTTTTAGGTCAACACGTTTGTGTTTTGCTGACTTTCACATATTGTATATATTGACAATATTTAATGACAGATCTTATTGGAGTTGCCTTATGCTTATTATTTAATTCCCATTTAATTGAGTTTATTTTTATTGCTGACAACACTAGTAGCACTTTGAATAAGACATTGAATTATTTCATGGGTACTAATAAAAATTTCCATAAATAAACTTTGTTTACATAGTGGAATTTTTTAAAAGTTTATATCATTCTTCTTCTTAAGGTGCCTCTCCGACTAGCGAAGGTTGGCGGTCAGTTCTCCAAGTTTAATTTTATATCATTAGTTAGTTGCTATAAAAACTTCGTTTTTTTTTTAAAAAAAAAATCCTTATTTTAAACGTGATAAAATAATTTTATTTTCCGCATATACATGTTGTTTAAGTTAGCTTTTTTTTTTAAATATCTATATAATTATTAAATTAACATGCAGGTCTTAAATTTTAAGCTGGCATAGTTTTTTGTACTGTTAGTTGGTTGACATATTAATTGTTAACTTATGGATAAAATGAATATATTGTTGGAGAGGATAACTAGCGCAAATAGTATCAAAAGTAATATAATAGTATAAAAAACTAACTGTTTCAGCGCGAAGAGGTATTCCTCACGCCGCGGGTGACGCACGTGGTGGGATCGCGCGCGGCGCTGTGCGCGAGCGGGGCCGGCGGCAGCGGGCGGGGCGCGGCGAGATGCGCGCGGCGTGAGGGGCGCGCGCGCGCCGATGCCATGCTGGAGCGGCTGCGGCCGGAGCCCCAGCCAGCGCCGCCCCAACCGCAAGCCTACGTCCATCTCACCGTACACAAGGTACACGCGATGATCACATCTATTTAATGAACAGCTTCACTCTCGCTGCCTTTTTGTTATTGGTGTGGGCTATTCACTTCTCCTTCTTGAAAATGTTTGCAAGTGTGCAGGTAGATATAATCATAGATTCCGATTCTGCTGCAAAATTACTATAATAACAATATGTACCATCTGACATCACCAGCTCACTAGTTCCATGTGGTACAGTGTAAGTATGCACATCAGTTAGGGTGACTTTGTGTGAACAACAGGTGTAGATTGCTCTGCATTAAGGAAATAATGCTTTCAGTGGTTTACTATAATTCTTTTTAAATTAATTTATTCATACACTCTAGAATATGATAAATTGTAAATATCATACAATTCAAAGTACTAACTAAATAATTATCAACTATAAAGATTTTTTAATTTGTTTTTAGATTATGCATTTTATTTCCAATAGTAAAACTTACTAACATGTAATGTCATATCTGTAAAAAATATAACTGTGGTCGTTGTTACCATATTTTTATGATATAACCGCATGCTGACCATTGAGTTAATGTTTTATTATGTATATATATATATGTATATATAAATGCACATTCCTTATGAAAATGAGATAAAAAAAAATGCTGAAAATGATTTCATGATATCATATTCATTATTTTATATGTTGATGAATAATGTTATTTACAGAAAACTTGAACAAACATTCTAGTGACATAAATGATGAATATCATATTAAAAAAACAGTAGTTTCTAGTACAGCTTGTCAATCTGTGATACCAAGTTTGAATGTACTACTTTCGAATCTGGATCCCAGAAAGTACAATGTGGGATTTGGAGTTAATAGTAAATTTTAATAACATTAGTAGCTTCACTAAAGATTATTTTATATTACATATTATTTATAACACATAATTGTTTACTATTTAGAACATATCCTAATTTTTATTAATGTAGATAAATTGCTTTATAGTTTGCATGTTTGATGTTAATTTTTTTAATGTTCATTAGATATATATGCCTTGTACTAACCTCTTCTTTTCATTTACATATCTATATATTTTTACAGAGTATTTATTGAACTTTCAGGCTATAAGTCTATTGGATAAGCTATATGACACATTCTTCAAGGCACCGCGTAAATCGCATGTCAGACTCTTCAGTAAACATTTTATCAAGATTGAATTTTTGGACAAGTATGAACTATCATTTGGTTTGTGCAAAATAAACTATTCATCACCAATAACACTCATGTGTGCTTTGTTACATTCCAGGCTGTGCAGACCAGTGTATAAGGAGTTTGACGAATGGCCTCAAATATCTTTAGAGCCTGATCCGCCGAAAGAGAAAAAGGAGAAAAAAGAATCATTAGAAAATCTCACTAATACATTTAAGAATAATACTGCAGGTCAGAAGTAAGTGGTACTCTTTTAAGAAATGATATTTGCTTTGTTTAAACAATTGTCTTATTGAAAATAATGTTTTTTTTAGAATGACAAGGAAAAGTCGGCCCCGAATAAAGGAAAGAGAGGAGAAAGAAACTAAGGGTGGTTACTGTGAAATGTGTAATACGGACTATGTGGATGCGGCTTTACACCGTAGGTCGCCTCACCACCTGGCCTTCGTCAGGGACCACACGAACTTTATCGCTCTAGATTCTTTGATAAGCTCTGGAGCAGACGTTTCAACGTTCCTCGACAAAGCGACACCTGTCAATGGCGAGCGCAGGTCCCTGAGGAAACTGTGCAATGGCGACGCAGAAACTAAAAATAAATGCTCGAAGCGCTCACAGTCCCATGAATCCACAGTCAACGGTAACCAAAGTCCGAAACGCAACGGCGGGCTAGATGACGAGAAGAAACACAACACACGTTGTAGTAAAAGATCTAGCGAGTCTCAGTTGTCGGAGTACCGCCAGTATTACAAAGTCGTTGGGGTTAGTACAAAGCTGCGCTCGAGCGGTGGATTCGCTGCGAAAAGGAAAGATTCGCCGACTTGCAATGGCACAAAACCTCTAGTCGTTAAGTTTAAAAAAATTAGACGTTCTGAATTATCAGTACTAAGTGACGAAGCGGAGCAGTTCATGTTCCCAAAACGAGCTAGTTCGACAAGTTCCTCGTCGTCTTCCGATCGCGACGACAGCGGCCGCAATGATAGCAAAGAAGTGACTAGACCAAAAAGGAAAAGCCTGCCGCAACCGGCGCCTGCAACAGATCGACAGAGATTAGCCAGGCCCCTTGCTCTCAAAGAGGAGTCTTCAGAAGAAGACAGTTGGCCTGAGGATCACAGGAAACGAAAAAAACGTGCACCGGTAACTGTGAAAAGAGGACGAAGGCTTCAATATAAAACTCATGTTGTAGCTCCTCCACCAAAACCTCCCGAGCCGGTAATCCCGCCATCTACTGCTCCGTGTCCCGAACAACCTGAAGCTGAAATTAGCCCACTTAGAGAGGAGCCAACTGAAAAATGCATGAAATGGGAAGATGGCAGACTGAAATACACTCCAGCTGTGGAAAAATTAGAGTTTGCATTTGAGACGGTGCCTCAAAGCGAGCCGTGGTTCGAAACCTTTAAGCGTCAAGACCAGGATAAAGTGTTGACAAAGAATGTGCCCCAGTATTTCGGTATGCATAAAATGTTTTTTTAGTGTCTTATGGATATGAATGTTTTGTTTCAAATTTTTAACTTATCTCTTCTGTTGCAGCTTTATACTCAAATTCGCCGAAGTTACCGTATGAAATTGGTCAATTACCGCCATTAAAACCAAACTGCTGCGCGCTCAGCGATTATGTGAAACGAGAAGAGAAAGCGGGGCCTTCGCGGTCGTATGGCACGCGCGGCATGAAGAAGCAGAAGATTAAGAAACGCACAGTGGCCTTAATGGCGCTAGAACATCCTAGAAAGTCTCCAAGGGAACACGCGTCTACCCTAGCGATACTCGGATCGGCGGGACTGCTGCATAGACGGAAACACGCCGAAGATGCTAAGTCAACTGCTTCAGAGGAGACAATAGCCAGTGACACCCACAGCAACACAAAGTTGGAACCCATGGTTACCGAAACTCATGAAGCCTCTGAAAGAATGCAACAATTCTTATCTGAAGTTTTCAACGACGCCGCTGAGTATGACGTATCCGATGAATTTATGGAGGTGGGCACCAATGTAACCACATCAACAAACATTCCAGATGTATCAAGTTTGGTCTCAGAGTGTGAGAATTGTGATATCATTAGAAATGAAATTAAACTAAATAGCAATCATTTGCGAACCAAAAAGGGTAAGTTCAAGAAAAAGAACAAGACGGGGTGGCCGAACAAGAGGAAACAAGTAAGGAAAGAGCTAAGAAACAACAGTATGGAAACTGAAAAGGCAGAAAGCCTTGGTCGGTCTTCTATAGAAATGCCAGATGATGAAAGTACTCAGGATACAGTCACTGAAGAAGATCATAACGTTTCAGAGACTGAAAAAGATGATAAAGTGATAGAGAACAAAGATAAATCTGGTGAGGATTCTAAAGAAAAGGATCTTGCTACAAAGGCTGTACAAGAGTTCAATGAACCGCTGCCATGTGGAAACACCAGTGTCCATATCTCACATCAAGATGACAAATTAGGATCTGATACGAGTCCAGTTAAAATGGACTTAAAGGTTGTGCTAGAAGATAAAGTTAAACAAAAGACTCTGAAGTCTGAAGAGAGAGAGTGCAAGAGGAGTTCCCGCTCGTCAACTTCGGAGACTGAAGATAAGGATAAGTGTAGTAAAAAGAAGCGGCCGCCGTTGGCGATCGGAGACTGGCTGCAGCCGATAGTGAGGGTGTCCCGTATGGAGCCGAACAGCGCGCGGCGGCTGCGCTCCGCGGGGCGCTCACGCAGCACCCGCTACAGGTAGCCGACATGGCTCGCCGCCGGAGCTCCCGTCTCAATGTAATTGATCAATGTTTTTGTTACAAACTCGTTGATTACTATTGTTGTTCCCTTGATCGCGCGATGCGGCGTGATGCGGTGTCGCTGTGTAAAGTTATTTATTTATACCCACCCCGGAGACCGGGGGCGCGGACGTGGACGCGGACGCGGGCGGAGCGCAGCTTCCTTTCACTAGGTACAATTGTAGAAATGTTTCTCAACCCTACTCAAATATTGATGTTTAAACGTAACATTGTATTTATTTACCCCATATGATAATTTATTTTGTAAATTATTATTATATTTTTTTATCAATTAGCACTACTCACCAACTGACCACGCTTCGCTTCGCAGCGGGATGTGCGTGCGAGACGCAGTATTCGTTAATTTAATGTAAATCTTCTTCGAGGCTTGCGAAAAGTCATGACTATTGTAAATAAATCCTTGTAAAAACATTTGTCGTCACTTTGAATGTGTGCGAAATTTTGAGAATTTGTGGAAGTGTAAATATTTGATGTTTTCGGCATTCCGCGGCGCACGGGGGAGTCCCCTCGCGGCGGAATGAACTCCTTAGATCTTCAGTTTCGACATCGGTAAAAATTGTAAAGAATTAAAACAATATTCTTAACTATAAAGACTTTGTTGACCCATTCCTTACTTTAACATCTCAATATAACAAAAAAAAAATTTGTTCTGTTAAATAAGAATATTTTTTTTTTAGTTCATACACTTGCTGGTGTATTATGTAAATTTTTCTTAAATTTAATTTCTTTTTTTAAGAAAAAGACAGCTACACTGGCGTGTGAGAGACAATACAGATTTCTGTTGGAAAACTAGATATATCCACGAATACATTGACTCGTCACGAGATCTTCGAAACATACATAGACACTCAACATTTGGTAGACATTGCTTCAGCTGTTAGTTAAGATGTCGGCTTGGAGCAGATTTAACGAAAATTTTTGCGAAGTGTTAATAATAAGAAGGGTAGTGGCGGGCCTATATATGATGATTAGCTAGTCTGCCCAGACTTGGAGTTGGATCGTCCTCATTATCAGCCGACAGAGGTCCACTGCTGGACATAGGCCTCCCCCAAAGATCTCCACATCGATCGATCCTGCGCTGCCCGCATCCAGCTGCTTCCCGCAGCCTACACCAGATCGTCGGGCCACCTGATGGGGGGCCTGTTAACATTTCTTCTACCGGTACGCGGTCGCCATTCGAGGACCTCAGTGCCCCATCGGCTGTCAGTCCTAGCGATGTGTCCTGCCCATTGCCATTTAAGGCTAGCAATCTTTTGGACTATGTCGGTGACCATAGTTCTCCTGCGAATCTGCGGAAACCCTGAGTATAGCCCTTTCCATTGCTCTCTGTGCGACTTGAAGCCTTTTCATGCGGCCCACTGCAAGCGGCCACGTGTTGGTGCCTTAACTCATCACTGGCAACGCACCCGAATGAAAGACCTTTGTGTTTAAACACTGCGGTAATCGGGACGAATATGCTGCGTAGCCTCCCAAACGCTGCCCAGCCGAGTCGGAGTCGTCGATTGACCTCATTCTGAAAGTTGGACTTACCGAGCTGAACTATTTGTCCCAATCCTATATGCCTGCAATCATAACTGGCGCGGGTACAATATGGGCATTTAACATTATTTTTGTCTTCTCCATATTGATATTAAGGCCCTAGCCTTACATTGAAATCTCTCATGACAATGGTGTAATAAGTACTAGAAGAATATATTGCCCGAGAGATGTCTTCATACATTACTTCCAGTTCCTCGTCGGGGTGCGTCGAAGTTGGCGCTTAGACCTATATGGCCTTCAGCGAATACCGCTTGATGATTCTGAGTATAAGGTACGCTACTCTATTCGATACATCCCCGATCTGTACAACATTGTTCACAAGAGACCTGTGAACGATGAACATGACGGTTGTTCGCCAAGGTTCAAGCAGGTTACCGGATCTTTAGTCATAGTACCTCACCTTCTCTTCGGATCTCAGACAATCCTACTACGCTCCAACGAATCCTGCTCAATTCTTCTTCCAGTTCCAGCAACTTTTTCTCGGTCCGCAGTGTACATACGTTATAGGTCGCCGGGGCCAATGTCATTTGATGGGAAATCTTCGCCACCCGGGGATTGTTCGCAACTACGATACCGCTGCCTCGCAGACTTCCGTCGTGATCGGCACGGCCACCGGTCCTACCGGGCACTTAGGACCGTCTTTTGTTAGAGTTCATTGAGGGGAATTGGGCTGTAAACCCACCACGCTGGCCCAGTGCGGGTTGATGGGTGGTCAGAACCTCGTCTGTTATTCAGCAGGGGGCACCGCGTGCAGGTGAGGTTGAGTTGGGTTCCGTAAAATAATGCGCGGAACCCCTTACAACCCTTTGGATCATCTGATGTTGCTTTATTTTAAACTATTTTTAATTTCGCACCTTTTAGTAAAATTCGACCAATAGGAAATATATAAAAAATATCGCATTAAATCTTTTCATAGTTCCTTAACAAAATCTGAAACATTTGCAGAAAGTAGAAAAAAAATATCTAACTTTAGTCTGCCGACAGCGAAGCCATGCCTAACACGCTTTATAGCCCCCATCCGAGGAACACCAATACATGGAAGCGGCACTATCAGCCCAGGATCGGTCGATGTGGAGATCTTTGAGGGAGGCATACGTCCAGCAGTGCACGTCTGTCGGCTGACGATGATAACCATTGTATACTGTCGTTTGAACATTTTTGTGCTTTTACTGTAACATTCAGATTAGTACTTTCTAACTTTATACATACTGTTCGTAGATCTCTGTTCCCGGAGTCCATTTAGGCAGGTAACACAGCAGCGCCTATTTCTGACGCCAAACAGTAGTGTGTACTGTGTTCCAGTTTTAATAGTGCTGTAGCTAGTGTGTTTACTGGGGTTATGAGAATCTGCATCTCATGTCCCAAGCTACGAGCACAATGTGGTGCAGTGTATATTATTCTAACTAGCAGTACATCAATATGATCTGGTGTCTCACTATCAGGTGAATCGCACCGCACCTCATTGTTATTTTTAATTAAACAATTTTAAAAATTAAAAAAAAATTACTTCATCAAAGTACATGTTTATTATAAGCATAGGTTTTTGGGTTGTACAAGATCAAATGAAAAACATATGATCTATTCTAACAAGCATATAATGAATAACAGAATTTACACTTTTTACATCATCACCACTATGTTCAGGGGTCAATCCCACATTCTCCGTTCCATTGAATAACATGTAAAACAAAACTAGACTCTAGAACTCAATCACAATTTGCCTTAGACCAGGTGTAAGTAAAAAAAAAATGTTCTAGATTTCCTATGATAAGATCATTCTCATGTTAGGTCTAAGACTGGTGTAATTTGTTATACATTAATTGTTTAACTAATCATAAATGTCTTCTTTGTCTGCTATATACTGCATGATGTCCCTCGGCTTCACTAACCTCTCTGCATCAGCATCTGGTATTTCAAAACCAAATTCATCTTCCATTGCCATGATGACCTCAACATGATCTAAGGAGTCTAATCCCAAATCATTCATGAAATGGGAATCTAGAGTTAACTGAAAGAAAAACAAACATTATATGAGTTATTCAATTCATACATTACAGCTTATACTAGTACTGCAAGGTTTATTCTTACACCTGTTTGCCTCTTGAAGATAAATGATATTATTTAACAATTTTTATGAAAAAAGCTCGCTGGCCTAATGGTTAGATCGTGCGGCTTTCAATCCGAAGGTCGCGGGTTCAAACCTCGGCATGTACCAATGACTTAATATTTAAGTTATGTACATTTGTGAACTTTAGTTACAACAGCGAGATACAAAAACGGTGAAGGAAAACATCGTGAGGAAACCCGCACACTGATATCATCTTGGTGTGTGTGTCGTGGTCCCAATAAAGTGGCAACAGGCTCGCCCCCTGTTACATGGGACCTAATCTGACCACATCTGGCGACGTGGGTGGTCTATTCACCTCTGCCTACCCCTACTGGGAAAAAGGCGTGACTAGATAAAAAAAAAAAATTTATGATAAATATAAAAAATGTTTGCCAACATGAAATAAACCTAGTGTAACTGGCTTTGTATCAAAATTTAATTTAGAGTATTTAAGATAATCAAATAAGAATATCTCTCTTTCTACATGAAATTAAAATATTCAATTTGTGGCAACAAGACAACTGTACTATGGTAGTAATAAGCTACCTTTTCTGGGTTAATTTTATCATAAAGTTTGAGAACAAGCAGTACTCTGCTTTCAATAACACAAAGGCTGAGCGGCGGCCCCTCGCCGTAGCTGCGGACGCCGGCCGTCTGAAACAAATTTGAAAATAATTGCTCAGTACCTTGGTATTAGTGAGTTTGTCGTAAGCCTTGCACACTTTCATCACTCGATCTTCTATTTCCCGTTGCGAAAGCCTACTCTGCACACCGGTAGAGTCGTGCCGTGCACACACCTAAACAATTGCACCAGTTATATACACATTTGTTATGCAATAACAAAATTGAGGTTATATGGATCGTCGCTAAAATAAAACATAACTGTGACTGCTAGGTATCGCAGAAAATATTTGAGTGAAATAAATAATGAAGTATTTAATGAGCAAAACAGAACCAAATTCATAAAATTTAATATATCGATTGATGGAGATCCTTACCCCATTTTGTAGTTGGTAGTTAAACTTGGTGATGGCTTTTACGGTACGATACTTGTGCACCGCAGCTATGGACGATAACCGGCATACGGCCGAGGTTCTACAGGATGTAGGTTTCCGTAATAATGCACCAAAAGCACTACGAACAAGATTCGCAGCAGCCATTTCGCTTAAATATTTTCATAGACAAAAGAAAATGCAGAATTAGACAATCGACAGCGGGGTACTGAAGAAATATCACAAACAACAATCGGTTTTTCTAATTGTGTTTATTGCCAGTTACGATATCACTTTTACGATCGATGTATTTCAGGAAATATCTTTATTATTATTATAATATGCATAGTCTAATAATATTAACCTTAGACTATTATTCTCAGACAAATCACAATTATTACAGTATTCGTAACTTATGTGATCTGTAATCATCGTTTTGCTAAAACATAACAACGACATAAAAAGGAAAAGTTTTTTTAAAAGTAATAATAAAAATTTCTCAAAATCTGTGTTTAATATCAATTGCGTATTAAATGTTTTATATCATCACTTCAACTTCTTTTTGTCTACTGCTATGAGGTTGTCAATGAAGTTGTCAATTTCAATTCAATTTGTTTTGTGTGTACGTGTGTTGGAAATGACCCTATCGTTTTTAAAGAATTAATTAATTTATGAGATGGGTAACGCCGACACAAAATTAAATTTTAGAAAGGCTGTTGTTCAGCTTACGTCAAAAACACAGGTGTGATATTGATATAATTTTTTTTTTCTTTTATAGAAATCGATTCGAACCAATTACTGTTGATAATTATTTGTTTCTAGCCCATTGACGCGACCGATGATAATTTCTGGGATCAGTTCTGGTCAGAGTGTATAACAAACGTGCAGGATGTGTACACATTGGTGCCCGGCGCCGAAATTCGTGCTTTGCGAGAGGAGTCGCCTAATAATCTTGCTACTCTAGTATACAAGGCTGTCGAAAAAATGGTAAAAACTGTAGATAATAGCTGTAGAACACAAAGAGAACAACAGACTGGTAAGTCTTTGTAAAATTTACTTTTAGATACAAAAACCCTTAAGAAACTTTGTAAGGTATTGCTTTATTGTTTGGTTTTCACAGATTTTTCATTACATTGAATTTTAACTTTTTTTAAAAAAAAGTATTATCTCACTCATATCTAATTAAAAAACCATGTTATTGATATTGGAGTTCCTTCAAAATTAAATATTGAAATGATAAGATAGTAATAATTGAAATGTTTTAAATTAAGAGATTGATTGTAATATTTTTAATGTATTTAGTCACATAAAAGCTATTTGCAGCTTTGAATTGCTGCCGTCTTCTAACCAGAGTTCTGCCCTATATGCTGGAAGAACCAGAATGGCATAGCTTTTTTTGGTCTTCACTACCTGCAGCGGGAGAGAATGAGTCTGTCCCACTTGCACAGTCTCTCATGAATGCCATTTGTGTAAGCTTTTTTATATAATACATGACTTAGTGTTGAGAGTACTGAGGTTACAGTAGATAAGTTTTAGTTTATATTAACTGCATACAAATATTTATTGTTGGTGTAAGTTAAAGTAATCCCTCAGAGCCATATTTTTCTTCGTCACTCGACATCATGTACATTTTAGCACACTGTAGATAATAAGTGTAACTATTTTACTTTCTATAAATAAGTTTTTAAATAGAATACTGTTTAGACATAAAATATCTTAATATAAATAAAATATAAACTATTATAAAAAATGTTTTTTAAAAGTGACTGGCAAAATCAAAACTAATAAAGATTAGAAATTATGAAAGCTAAACTTGTTGTTAGTGCTTATAACTATTTAAATAATTTTGAAGGATTCTACTTTATCATAAATATTCTTTCAGGACCTCCTATTTTGTCCAGACTTTACTGTTGTCAGTACAAAAAGATCGGGTCCAGTAAGTATTGATTTTTTAGATAAAATATTATCTTATCTATTGGAACATGAAAAGCTGCTCTTGTTCATTAAGTCATTACACTAACACAGGCCAATCTATATAAACTATATAATCTATATGTGTTTGAAGATATATAGGAATCAAATGTAATGACATAGCTGTTGAATCTGCATAACTAGAATCATGCATCAATGATTGATCCTAATCTTTCATTTAAGAATGTTAGGAGAACAATTAAAATTTTATTTGTTTTTAGAAATATGTCATAATTATTTTGTTTATTATAACAATGCGACTGATAATGTAGGAGCGTGCTGAGGAGCTGACATCACTGGACAGTTGCGAGTATATCTGGGCAGGTGGAGTAGGATTTGCTCGCAGTCCTGCACGCAATGCACAACATGAGGCGGCAAGGGCGGAGCTGTTGCTACTGTTACTCACCTGCTTCAGTGAGACCATATACAAAACAACACAGCAGGCGTCCGCCCACCACAACAAGTGGATAGCGTAAGTCTTAGATGAAAGGACAAATAACAGATAGTGTGGTCTTCATTTAAGGTTATTGCTCCTGTCTCACAATTAACCATTCATAAAGTTTTCCTGATGACATTTGATATACTATAAATCTTATCATTTCCTGTATATCAAGACATAAACAAAGACAAGAAGTGAGGAGGCAAGTAGTATGTTCACCTAGTTGTATGTGATGCACTCATTCATAAGAAAGTGGCGCCGCACTACATTGCGCTGGTCACCTTGAGACAGGTTGTAGTAGATGTTTGTTCTCGTTACCCCAGTCATTTCACTAGCTACAACACCCTTTAAACTAGAACACAGTAATGTTTGCACAGTACTGATTGTCGCCCGCAATAGGCGCTGCGGTAGCACCTAACTAGCAGTTCTCCAGTAACGGAAACCTTCCATCAGTAATAACCACCTGTAATGGTTATCATAATGACATTGTTCATTTGTAGGTATTTGACCAGCTCGGATAACCGTCACGCGCTGCCGCTGTTCACGTCGCTGCTGAACACAGTATGCTCTTATGACCCGGTCGGTATCGGCCTGCCGTACAACCATCTGCTGTTCGCCGATGCGCTGGAGCCTTTGGTTGAGGTATTGATTTGATGACTGTTGATGAAATTGTTTTGACCATTAATATAGATGAAACCATCCAGTTGAACTGCCCCTGAATATTATTATCTCCTTTTTCTATACATTTTTACCTTACAATTTAAATGGCGATTACATCTTCTGCTGACGAAAACTTCCATGGACATACTTTATAACATCCTAAATAAGCGTTTATATAAAAACAAGTTCAGCCATTGTAGAGATGACTGTAAGCGCATATAAACGGACCAAAGTTTTCAAAATTATTTGATTCATGCTATTTTAATTCCAGTTGCACTGGAAATCTATTAAAGATGTTCGGGTTTAGCAGTGGATAAATAATAACCTGAAATGATGATGATGATTTTAATTTATAGTATAAAGCTGTTTGTTCTATTCCAAGACCCTTAAATTTTGTTCTTTGTACAGGTGGCACTGCAGGTTCTAATTGTGACCTTAGACCATGACACGAGTAACATAGTTAGTGCTGATTCAGATGAGGTAAGTTTTTCTTATTAGTGCCATTCTCAAAGGGCTGCTGCAGGAGTAGCTTGTGACAGTAAATAGAAAAGGGTTTCAACATTTTGTGTCCCAATAAGATGGGTACTATGTGGTGCAATATATAGCATCTTAACTAGCACCACATAGTTATCACACATCACATGTCGTTTCCTAGCAACCACCTGATCTGACCATTAAATTTATTTTGTAAAAACCATAGAAATAGATGTGCATTTTATGGTGACAGGTGGCTGCTGACAACCTGTTTATAAACTATCTGTCGCGGATCCACCGCGATGAGGACTTCCAGTTCGTCCTGCGCGGCATCACGCGCCTTCTTAACAATCCGCTCGCGCAGACCTACCTGCCCAACTCCTCCAAGAAAGTCGCGCTGCACCAGGAGCTGCTGGTTCTCTTCTGGAAGATGTGCGACTTTAATAAGGTATATTACGTAAATAGTCGACTATACGATAAAAGTAATGCTGTTCAGTAGGTAGTAGGATTTTTCAATACCAGATAATTACTTACCAATCTCATATTGTAATTCACATTATAATATTAAGGTCTGGAGTAGCCCACTGTAAATAAAAAATAAGAAAAATCAATGTTGTCACTGTATTTACTTGTTTTTTTTTTTTTATACGGACGTATTATAAACGATTTGTGAAATATAGTTTATTAATTATTAACTTTTTTTTTACAGAAATTCATGTACTACGTGTTAAAGAGCAGCGACGTGCTGGAAGTGCTGGTGCCCATACTGTACCACTTGAACGACTCCCGCGCGGATCAGTGTTAGTTTTAAATCATACAATCGTTTATTCTGATTTAGTTTTTATTTTTTTATTCTACAGCTAATTAAGGGTGTGAGGGGTTCTGCTCAACAACTCACGGGATCCATGCTAGCCTCACCAGCTCGTGGTGCACCCTGCTAATCAACAAACGAGACTAGCTCCCACCACCCCGCATTGAGCCAGCGGGGTGGGAAATGGCTCAAGACCCCCTATAAGATTCCCTAAAAACGAGGGCGCCTGGTTCCCGGCGAAGCAGATAGCGCAGGACCGATCGATATGGAAATCTTTCGGGAAGGCCTATGTCCAGCAGTTGACGTCTATCGGCTGATGATGAAAATGACACCAATAGTTTTAAGATACGATTTTTACCACACTTGTCTGATCTAGTGGTAGGGCTATCTTACCTACCTGAACGGTGATACCGTTTAGGTTAGGTTAGGTATCAGCGCACCTCCTATTGCAACCTAAAAACAGTAGTGTGTAAACATTACTGCGTCTCGGTTAGAAGGGCGCTTTAGCTAGTATAATTACTAAGGTAACGAAATTTAACATGTTATGTCTCAAAGTGATGAGCCAATGTTGTGCAGTGTGTACCATCCTAACTAGCGCCATGTCTTTATAAGCAGGCGTATAGACTTACCATCAGGTGAACGTCTAGCTCGTCTCGTTGCTTCGAAGATTAAAAAAATTGCCTAATTACTGTATGCTATTAAATATATTTCCTTTTTCACACCAGCACGGGTGGGGCTAATGCACATCGGCGTATTCATCTTGCTGCTGCTGTCCGGCGAGCGCAATTTTGGCGTACGTCTGAATAAACCATACACCGCGACGGTACCGATGGACATCGCTGTCTTCACCGGCACTCACGCGGACCTGCTAGTTGTGGTCTTCCATAAGATCATAACCACCGGCCATCAGCGCCTGCAGCCACTGTTCGACTGCTTGCTCACTATACTTGTTAATGGTTGGTTCCAAGAGTGGAAGATTGTCAAAGAAATTATAAATTAAGTTTATTGTTAAATTTAAGAGTGTAATGGCTGTAGCTTTTGATGTGATGATGATGGTGATGAATAGAAGACAACATGGTAGTTATAGTAATTTTTTTTTCATTTCGACGAGTTGAGCGTCAGATTACCCGATGATAATAATGTACTTCTCTTAACGATGTGGTCACAGTTACAATGATATACACTGTATTATTATATCATGCTCGATGTCTTGAGACATAAGCTGTCTCGTTACCCCAGTAATTTCACTAACTACAACATTCTTCAAATTGAAACACGGTAAATTTTGCACATTTCTGAATGAGGGCCCAGACCTACCTAGACACTTTGTTGAGCTCTGATGATTACTTGAATAATATTAATTTCGAACAAATGTACAATAGCTCGTTGTTTTTTTTTTTTTACTTTCATATGAATAAAATTGCCACTAGGTGTTGTGTGGTATTGTGGTCATCAGTGATGCCTAGTAACAGCTTAACTACTCTACCACATTTTCTTGTCCTTTAATTAATACTACTTACCCAGTGTCACCATACCTGAAAACCCTGTCGATGGTCGCATCGACGAAGCTGCTGCACCTTCTTGAGGCGTTCAGCACTCCGTGGTTCCTGTTCTCACAGCCCAACCACCACCATCTCGTCTTCTTCCTACTAGAGATGTTCAACAATATGATACAATATCAATTCGATGGTGAGTACTAGTTTCGACGTAGCCAATTGAAAAAGTCACTAATCAGCATTGGGCCCGCGTGGTGGCTATGACCCATCGCCCTTATATTGAGGGTAGGCTTGTGCCCCAATACTGAGGATGTAAATAGGCTGTTAAAAAAAAGTGCATTGATTATTTTAATGAGTCGCTTATCTGTGCATTTATATTAATGTATATTTGTCTATGGAAATGTATTTACCCAAAATATTTTGTAATATTTTTTTTTTCTGTAATGATTAATATGACAGAGTTCTTAGCTGTAATGTGTGAAGTAATGTATAAAGAATCTCTTTATTGAATTTCTGTGAGATAAATCCGTCAACAAATCGCATAACATTAGGGGACTGGACTGTGTATTATATGTTAACATGTTTTATGTTATGGTTAAACCTGTCTTTATTTGTATGTTATTGGATAAGTTGCGTTTCTCCGCAGGTAATTCAAACCTGGTGTATACCATAATACGTAAGCGCGGCGTGTTCCACGCTCTCGCGAACCTGCCGCACGAGCACGCAGCCATCGCGCGCTCGCTCGCCGCCACGCGACCAGCGCGCCCTTTGCCCAGGTACGCGCCCCTTACGCTGGATCCAACTAACGGAGACCTAGGATTCGTAAACCTTATTAACTTCTCTGTTATGATTTATAAATTAAAAGCTAGCGCATGTAAGAAGCAAGTAGACGCGGGTTCGATTCAGACTGATTTTTTGGTGAAGAAATAAATCATGAAGAAACTGGAATAATTCAGAATAACACCTGTAGTAGACTTGTCACCCGCCAACTCGCACATTGCCAGGGTGGTGGACAGAACGATTTGACTCTTTACTTGTGAGAGAAGTCCTCGTGTCTTGGTTGTGTAAGAACGTTGCGTTTTTAATTTTTTTTTAATATCTTTATCAAGGCATGACGTCTACCTTGTTACAAGCGTTGCGCCTGCTCGTAACATTGGGGTAATAATTGAAATGATCTTAAAAGCACTGTGCTCTATGAGATATTAAATGTAATAAGTAATAACAATAATGTGGTGTTGTAGATCGCGTAGTTCAGAGTCGGTGAAAGAGGCCGCCATGGAGGGTTCGCGGCCCGCGCAGCCCGCCGAGCCGGGCACGCTCAACGCGACGCTACCGGACACGCCCGGTACGCATACATCATCAGCCGCGGACGGCCACTGCTGGACATAAGCCCCCCAAAGATCTCCACGTACAGTTATCATGGCCTCCGGTAGCGCTGGGAAATAGTGGCTGTAGTATATAGGGGTTCATATCAAGGAATTTAGGTAATTTCCCACCACGCTGGCGCAATGCGGGTTGGATGGAGTCAGAGCCTCGTTTGTTGATTAGCAGGATGCACCACGGGCAGCTGAGGTTGACTTGGGGTCGGTGAGTTGTTGTGCGATAACACTTACACCCTTCTGGTAAGCATTACACGCATGCTGCATGCACTCAAACTCGAAAGCAAACAAACACAAAATTTTTGGGTTATCCAGATTTTAGTAAAGCCTCAGTGCTGTATTAAATAATAAATTATTAAAAATCTTTATATATAAGACCTTGTAACTAGAAAAAGATAACTGACAATCTCTGCTGCTCTACTCCTACTCACTCACCAAATATTCTTTAAAGACTACTTGACTAATGGCCGGAACTCTAAAACTAGCCATAACCTCGATGACGGAGCGCGAGTCCGCGCACCCGAGGGACCAGCTGCTGCCGAAGCGCAGCGGCGGCGACGGCCAGGACGGGGAGAAACCGGAAGAAGAAGACAGCGAGTCGCATCATGAGCGCAAGGAGGAAATGAACGCGCGGCCAGCGAACAAGGAAAACGTCATTAATAACGTTACACAGGTAAGGTTAGGTCTACGAACACATACAAGCACTACATACTGATATAGTCTTCTCGGGTCTTCATCATCAGCCGACTGACGTCCACTGCTGGACATGGGCCTTTTCGAATCTACTATATATAAAATGCCATCAACATTCGGTTGATCCACCTGCGGAAATTCGATTCCTACTAATTATCAATTTTCTTTTAAATGTTTCCGGACACTGTGGACTTTCCCTGGGATCAGTATTAAAGACATCAGATTGAATTATTGATTTCCAGCAAGTTACCAACCACCGCACAAAAGCAATCGCTGTCCTGTAATCGTGAAATACTTCCTCTTTGTATGTCTTTAAATAACAAGTCAATTTATGTTTGTTATTGTTAATCTGTGAAGAAGGAAGGTTGGAGGGCTACGGGTGAGTGGGTGGCGAGTTGGCGCGGTCGGCTCCCACTGCAGACCATCATGCGGCTGCTGCAGGTCCTCGTTCCGCAGGTGGAAAAAATCTGTATCGACAAGTGAGGAATATTATTGTTTACACATTAACATTTAGCACTCAGGACACGAACTGGACGTTAGCTACCAGCAGCTCGGAGACATTACTTCGCGAATGGTTAAAGCTATTTTATAATATTTGTGAGGAAAAGGAATGCATTCTTGTAATATGTTGATTATTCACGTTGTTAATATACATCATGTTGTAAATAAATATATAATAAAAGAAATGGCTGCTGTGATGGTATTGAGCAGTAACAAATTGTTTTTGTCGTAGGGGCTTGACGGACGAGTCGGAGATCCTCCGCTTCCTCCAGCACGGAACGCTGGTGGGTCTGCTGCCGGTTCCGCATCCGATTCTCATCCGGAAGTACCAGGCAAATGCTGGCACCGCCGCCTGGTTCCGAACATATATGTGGGGTGTTATCTATTTAAGGTAATCTAATGTCAGAATTTGCTTTTTTTATCTATTACGAAAAAGCAAATTTTAAGCCTATATATATATATATATATATGCATATTTTACCATTGCGCAGAAACGTGGACCCGCCTATTTGGTATGATACCAACGTAAAACTGTTCGAGATTCAACGAGTGTGAGCGCCGCCCGCACAGGACCAAGTAGCCGATAATATAGTGAATGAAGCGCTTTTCTATATCCTCATCACATCACAAGTTCATTGACAATATTTTTATTTCTACATGACAACATTTACGTTTGTCTATGCCTGGAAAAGTGGTTAACATTTGCATTTTGCAAGTTAGTTTATAGCGGAGGTCTTGTTCTATCAATTATCAATTTTGCTTTAAGTTGTCTATTAACACATTACAAGTTAACAAGTACACACATATACACACACACACACACACACACACGCACGCACGGTCGGACTTACTTTGTTACTCAGATTACTCCATTTTATGCAATCATACCGTGAAACGGAATAGTAATCATTTGACAAATGTTCACCATAAGAATTATTATATACAGTCAACCCTCCTATAACACGGTGAGTGTATACCGCGTTATATGGAAAATGCACTATTAGAAACTCTGATTGAACGTACAAACCGGGCTAATTCGTAGCGCGTTGTATGGAAATCATTCACCGGGTAGTATGGTAACCGCGCTCTAAGAAATTCAGAATTAATACAAATCACATCATTCGTACCGCGTTATATAGATACCAATGAATAGAAAAGACGATAAAATATTTTTATTGAATTGATGAATTTATATTATCAAACGATAAATTAGAATGTAACAAAAAATAAATTAAAAAACGGCTTTCCAAAAAAAAAAGGAAAGACTTAAAACTTTGTAATCTTTTAACGTACGTCCTCGCCGTCACACGTCATACACGAGGAGTGGCTCACTCGTCATCTTTTAATGAACGAAATATCTTCCTCATTCATATTGATTTTCGTTAGTAGCTTTTTTTTAGCTTTAACTCCAACAAAAACTCACTATAGGGAGCTAACCAATTTCTTAACTCTATTTCAAACTTTGCGCTTCTTCACTGAAGTTCTAACAGCGGCAGTGACAAAATTTTAAAAACAATTGGTTACCAAGGAAACGTGCTGTGAAAGAGCTCTGCGACGGCTGAAACCGATGTCATAAACGTCTAAGAGATAAGCTCGAATGTTTATAAAAACATATCAAGTTAAAACCATTCTTTGGGTGCACGGAAAGAATTGATGGGACCTTGTTGAACGGAAACCGCGCTGCGATAGTACCGTGTTATAGGAGGGCTGCTTCAGTTTTCGCTCCACGTTTTATGAAAGTATCGCGTTATAGGACGTCTGTCGCAATTTTAGCTCATCGTTATATAGAAAGCGTGTTATGAACGTACCGCGTTATAAGAGGGTCGACTGTAGGCAACATACAATACTTCCGTTACGTTTCGTATTTTATAAGTTTCCCGGATGTAAAAAATTGCAAGGGTTAGGTATCCTACCGAACTGCATTTATTAAACTCTATTTTAACTTTCCGCCACACTACAATCGGCATGTAAATATTTCATGTTTTTTTACATGGCCGTTAAAACGGTTTCAATAAATTGAATATTAAAAAAAAATTTTTTGCCGTATTTTGATGAAATTATCAGTTTGTATGCTGTTAGCGTACGATTCAACACTCGTGTGAATTTTAGATTTAAATTAAAATTTTTACGTAATACGCTTAATTTTTTTTTTTTGTTCATTAAGAATAACATTTTGTTTATTTGTAGAGTTAAATTGTTAAGATAACCATTATTTATTTAACGATAATAAAATTATATACCGTTTTACTAAATTATTGGCATTATGTATATTTTGTTGTGCTTTTTTTATTCTAATAATATTAAAAAAGAAACAACATTCACGAACAACAAGCATACTTTGGAAACGGTCATTATTTTCAAGACATTGTTTGTAGTATTTTTATACGTAATCACTTTCCACTAGGTGTTCGTCGTTTGCCCACCCATCCTATAAATAAATAAAACATGTAAACTTAAACAAGGAGTGGCATGTAATCTTATGAATAATAATAACTGCGATAAAGTCATTACTCGGTAACATATTTACTTAATCACTCGTTAATTATACAAAACTATACATTTGTCTAATCGTAGACGTTCTTCATTATTTCAAATTTAACTTAACTCGTAAGTGAACGCTACAAAATGGATGACTTAGGTCGCGGAGTATATTTTATAGGTTATAATTTTTTGCAAATAAAAACTCGTGAAACTGAAGCATTGTAAAACAAAAATATGTTTTTTCACATAAATACTGTTTTTTCTAATTTATATTTACGGTAAGGAGTTTGTCTAAAGAGTGTATACAAGAACAAATATTTGGACAACGCTCCAGAAAACTGAAATTATTGTTTATAGCTCTATCGCTAGAGACCGTTTAGATGGGCTTCAGCTCGTATGGACTATAAAAGAGTAGCTTGTAAATGTTACTGTGTTCCGGTATGAAGGACGTTGTAGCTAGTGAAATTTCATGTTAAGGCGACGAGCTGTGTAGTATTAATCTTAGAGTGACGTTGCTATGGGCGTGCCTATAATCTGGCCCTGCTCCTGTCGCCGTTTGGTGGTATAAAAAAAAGTAATATAATTATGTTTTCTTTTTCGTTCAATGACTGTTTATATATTGGCGCTATACGGCGCAGTGATTCGCCGACTCTTCAATTACCATCTACCGACATCAACAACCGGTAGTCGGTGAATGATCTTATGATGAAATGCTTTGACAACATGAAGGAGTGCTTATATACCACCAGTTAGAGAATGACTGAGGACCTGAAGATGATCTTATGATGAAGCTTTTAATGTTACTATTTACTTACGGCTGTATCATGACTTGGCTAGTCATTTAGTTACGCCTCGCTCGTGTTCAGCGCGTGCACGACACGACGGGGCAATACTGTTGTATGTATATATATTACCTGTGGATGTGTGCAATATTCCTTCAGACCCTCCTCCTCATCACGACCCTCAAACTTTTTAAATTTGGAACTGTATTCTCTTTTACATATTTTAATGATACTTTTTTAAATGCTCTAAATATGTGTATGTGGTAACTAAATTTTACGTCCAATTACCGAATACATGTTTATTTAATGTAATTTAAAAAAAAAACTATGTAGTGATTTAATTATAATATATTATATTCTTTAATTCATATCGTTTTATATATTTACATCTATGACAATGTTATCCTAAGTGGTGATTAGGTCCTATTTACTTATTTCAATTATTTAAAAAAAAAAGAAGAAATCGCTTTATCGTCACGATAGCTTTTTACCATTTTATTATAAGTACAGGTTAGTTAGTTTGTCACAAGTCGCCTCTTTGTTAATGTTCCAGTAATCAGCTGCCAAATAGTAAAGTCGCATTTTTAAAGTACGTTTAGGGTCATCTCGTTTATTTTATTTCGGTTTGCACGCAGCCGTTTCATAGATTTAAACTGTAATTTAGTATAAATTAATTATTTATTTTGTCACCGATGTACTTAATGTTATCAGTTGAAAATATACGAGAGTACGAGCTTGGACGAGTTTTTTTTTCGTCATGCGTGGTATCCATTCGTAAGAATCGCTACTTACATTTGTTAAGGAGCTGTGGTGCTGCCTAAGATTATACAAGACATTGATTTTCAACCATTTTGTCTAACAATGAGGTATGTACTTTACAAGTATACCGCATATTGATGCTTTTCTTTATGATGAAGTTTGCGCCGCTAGTTCATTGAACTCGGTGTTCGCGGATCTGGTATTCACGAGCTGATCATATGGATGCTGTATTTACATTTGTAACCTTTTGGTATATTTAAGGATTATGTTAGATCTATGTTAGTATTTCTTGATTCCATCCAAAAGTCTGTCACCGTGTACCACAGCTGTGTGAAAGAGTTTCTGTACTTTCGGCTAAACGGGTAGATACAAAAGTGGCCTCGCAGCGGAAATGTATGACGTAACAGAGAGGGTTAATCAGAATGCGTGACGTGTAAAGACAAAACGACGTGTGCACATTGACAATAATTTATTAAGCGTCCGTCACAGAGCCGAGCCGGGGGCCCGCTTCAGGGCGCTTCGTACAAAAATATCACCACTCCGCTACGGCCGCACGCCGGCGCCCCCCGCACGGGAACCGCACGGCCAGTTCACATTCACATCCGCTAACTACTCCCAAGATATTTGCGAAAGTCTTCCAGTTGACTTATACACAAAAAAAAAGGAACCATACAAACTTCCACAATACAGGAAAGAGCATATCTATACAAACAATTGAATTGGGTAAATATAAAAGCATTCAGTTATTTACTTCAAATAGCCCACGAGACGTTCTCTCACAGCTGGACCTCCAGGACCTTACCATAGACAAATATTGAGAATATGATGAGTTGTGAAGTTTTATAAACTCGGTTATCTTGGGAGTAGTTTCAACATCATACATATACCTACTTAACATGGGGATATTTATACTTACAACAAAAATAAACGATTGATTTTCATTATTTGTGCGAACATAAATTAATTATGAGATCATTGTTGGACTAATGAGATATTTAAATTTTATAAACACCGGCAGACGGGGAGAGCACTTAAAAATGAAGCCTTCTCAACGGTTTTAAATTATCAACCATTGAAGGAACTTCACTTTATAATAAAAAAAAATATATTATATCCTATAGAAGACATGAAGGTTTACGCTTCGCTTGCTATGTTTAATGTTTACAATGGAACAAAATTCCTTTCACATTCAGGACTTAATATTTAGTCTTCTGCTTGTAGTCTACTACATATAGGTGATCCAGCGGTATTTAGAACATTTATCAAATGCGCAGACCAATATTCTTCTTCTTAAAGAGCCTCTCCAACTAGTAGAGGTTGCCGATCGGCGTGGTACAGTCCTTTCTGTTTCTGGTGTAATCCTTTCTGTGTCTGATACAGTCCTTTCCGTCTTTGGTTCGGCGGAACAATGCGCACGCACCAGATATGCCAATCCGTAAACTTCCTCTATCACCATCATCAGCCGATAGACGTCCACTCCTGGACATAGGCCTTCACCGAAGATCTTCACATCGATCGGTCCCGCATTGCTCGCATCCAGTGGGTTTCTCACCAGACCGTCGGTTCACCTTGTGAGCGGCCTCTCAAGTCTACCGTCTACCGGTGCGCGGGCGTCACTCGAAGACCTTACTGCCTTACATAACTTCGTGTATATATAGGGTAAATAAATAATTGAAAGTATTACAAAGTAAATTATGAATGGAAACGTGACGGAGCTCTTCAACCTTCCGTTGCGCATCACTCCAGAATTAATCAGCACTTAAGTTATTAAGACGCCATTAAAGAGATAAGATTACCCATTCGCTTACAGCTACAGCTAGCTATACACCGCACGATACTAACTGTAAACAAGTCAACATATTTACTACAACGTATTTTTTTTTATTTCGTTTATCTCTCTCGTGATTCTGTCCAGTTCCTGTCCAGCGCATCTATCACGACTGTGTAGAATTTAGAGGACGACGAGTCTTTAATCTCATCGGTCCACTTGGTTAGTGCACGGCCGAATGATCTTTTGCCTTTGGTGTTTCTTTTCCTTATTTTTATATTTCGTTTATACAAATGAAAAAATATTTCAAAATTTAATACAAATATTATATCATTGGATCATCATAGTCAATACTCAATTACCTAAACTATTAAATATTATTTTGATAAAACTATAGTGAAATTAGAAAGTATTACATCAGAATTACATATCTCAGGATGTAGTCCACACATTTCTAAAACTTTACTGTGTTTCAGTTAGAAGGAGGTAGTAGCTGGCTTTATTACTGTTTAACAGGATACATTACTACTTTGTAACTAAAGTAACTTGATAAATTAAATAAGGATCAGAATAAAGCGGTTAGGTTAGCTAGTTAGCCTCAAATTTTGGGATCATGAAATTTATGGATGTTAACTTCTCATTGCCTTTTAAGGGATTCTGAAGAAAACGAAGGCCGGACGCGGTCTGTACAGGGCACTGCATAAAACAGTCTTGAGAGCGGACTATTCCAACGTAGCCTTAGAGACAGCCGCGGTTGTATTCCGCAGAGTGCTCGTGACCTTTCCCATAGCCAAAGACGTCCACCGAAGGGAATTTAATGCGTCTGCACATAACTCTGTCTTCGTCCTAAAAGAGAGGGTGTCTATCCCAAGAATTCCTCCCAACACAAAAAATAAAGTTTGGGTTAGATTAAGAGTCATTCATAACGATAAAGTTGAACGACATCAAATTTCGTGTGTAGCCTGTAAAAAGCTACAGTGCCCTTCGAACCGGAACACGGTAATATTTCCACAGTACCTGTGAGCGCCGCGATGGACGCTGTGGTACCACCGCACCCCACCTAGACGAAAACTGCACTATTAGATATACATAACTGTAAAAGCTAAACATAACGTACAGTCTCAATTAATTAATCTATACATACAACATCTTACATACAAACATCACCCATTCATTACTTCATACATTCATCATACAAAACTAGATACACCAAATACATTGAACACTGAGCCTTATTCACTAAAGTTTAGGGGACATCATCCAGCTACGTCAAGGAAGCCTACGTCTAAACATTAAGGTGATAAGTGAATTGTTAATGATCTGATTCATTACAATATTTGTATGTAGGGTTGCTCTATTTCTGATAAATGGGGTGGAGAGTTCCAGTTCCACCCCGAGACGCGGCCTCATTAACACCTCTCGCTGTCGGGAGCACGATTGTGTGCGACCGCTAATAGCATTGAGAGGTACACCGCAGGGTTGCTTAGCCGGTAAGAGCCCGGCTAAACCCCTCTATTGCCTCTGCAGTAAAACGGTATACGGTAAACGGTAACTCCGCAGTAAACGTCCAGGGAGCACAGGAGGCTAGCCTTTATTACCGGAGTCTCTCGGGAATCTGGGAAGGTTGAGAAGAAATGCAAAGATATGACTACTGTTTACCAATGGAAAATATAAAAATGTCTAGGGTAAGAGATGAGATCCCATTTACAAGGGGTGGACAGCAGTAGCTCCACCCCGAGATGTGGTCTTATCGAGGCCTCTCGCTGTCTGGGTTTTAGCCGGTAAGAGTCCGGCATAACTGTTCTGTTGCCCTGACAGAAGCTGCCTGCAGAAAGGTAGCCAATGAAGTTAAGAGATAAGATAGGCGCGGGGATAGCGCTACATGTTGATCTTTAGGAGAGGCCTCTTTCCTGCAATGTACTGCCGCCAGCTGAAGATCGTGACGATGAAGAGACGAGATCAAAGTTAATATGTAACATGCAGTTATAGATGATTTGAGGAAAAAAAAGTCTGTTTCATGGGCTGCCACTACTGGCTTCCGACACGAAAGGTAAGTAAAACTGGTTCTTTTTCGAATCCCTTCATATTTATTTGATCGCGCAGTGATACTCCAAGCATCACCCACTCGCTGCGTTTACGGTTACGCCTTCTTATGAAGTCCATGACCAAGTTTCACAGTCGTTACACGCACTGTTTGGAAACTGGTTATCAGGAACTTTGGGTGCAAAGACCACACCAAGTTTCCTAAATACTTGGATTCGGCAGTTTCCCACTTTCTTGAAATTGGATGTGTCTAATTGGACCATATACCCTTGGTAATCCAATCCAATCAGCCGGAAGAAGTCCACTGCCGCCCTTGGTAAAATCATCGACGGTTTCGCGTGCCGAGTTCTGAATTGTCCCTAAGTCCCATGCGGAACATGAGCATGGGATAAGATCTTGCTCATGTTCATTCGGAGGTCTACTTGTCGACAGACTGCTGAAATCATTGACTACTGTAGTGTGATTGGAATACCGACTGATAAAAAAAATTGTTTTGAAGTTAACAAAAATTATTATAGAAACTTCAGCATGATGAATGTCGACATCACTGACATACCTGTGTATCCTCAATGAGGTTGGTTACATTAAAATTATATAGACAGACAATGTGAGATGTTCCTGCATGATTTAGTTCGCTACTACTAACAGTTTAGACTAAACATCAATAAATTTTGGCAGAAAAATGTTTTGGTCAATTATTTTTAAGCTACATTTGTTAACACGACTATTTAGCTACACACGGGATATATTTTAACTACAACATTTTATTTATATTCACAGTCAGATGTAGTTGTCATTAAACCTAGTTTATAAACTAGTAATATATCATCACCATGACTAGTTTCCCGTTGAGGAAGCTGTAGTTACCAATTTGGTGTCCGATTGTGGTCGTTCCAACATTTTCTCAATTCTCAGCTCTGGTGTGAAAATATCCCGTTACACGCTCGAAACGGAATATAATTCTTTATTACACTAACACCATCGTAATACAAAAATAATAAAGCTATAAGTATATAAAATGAAGTACTTTTAAATATACCCTCAATGCATATATTACGGGCAGTGTAAACAGACTGCACTGTAACTAAGCAAAATGAGCTGATGAACTTCTCAGCATATCACTTGTAAAGGTTGCCAACAATAACCATCAATGAAGGAGAGATTCCTAATAAAGTTAACTGCATAAACTGGTCTATAAGATCAACTAATTCTCATTAGTGCACTCGGCCAGTCGACCAGGTTAAACAAAATACTCAACAGGCTGGCAAATTGTGATAATGGATTAGCAAAGTAAACATTAATCGTTAAGGCTTAGCCAATGCAGTCGGTGGCAGAGCCATTCTTTAAACTCATTGCATTGCTTGAGCTAGATGAGGAGCTCACCAGGCTAGCGGAGCTAGATTATAAACTCGTCGGGCTAACTCAGCGCACTATAGGCTGGCGGTGGGGCAGCTACGCGTCCAGGTAGAAGAACCGCGATGTGGTAGGGAGGTGGTGCTTCTCCGTTAGCTCTTTCTGCTGCCTGTTCTGCTCCCCGTTCTACCGCCGCTCGCTCAGCGAGTCGTTCCACTTCTCTCTCCGCCATCTGCTCCGCCCGACGCTCGGACCTTTCCGACGTAGGCAGGAGAGCCGGCAACTCCTCAGCCACTTCTGCTATCTGTAAGATAGTGTATATGATTAAATTTTTGAACATTGTCTAAACCACAATAGTGTGCGGTGATAAAAGTGTGTTATTCGTTTCGAAGCTACCTGGTGAGCGTGCCGCTGCGCTGTGGAGCTGACGTATTCGGGAGGAGTTGGCGCGGGATCCGGGTTACGGATGCGACACAGAGATAGCGCGCAGCCCAGCCCGCACACGCACGCCACCGCCGCGCACACCACGCCTGCCTCGCTGGACAGGCTCGCGCGCACCACCTATACAATCCCATCGAATTTGGAGATTTATTTAATATACGTCTGTATGTGTAAATAGTAACACTACTTTAAAAATACCAGTTACAAAAACTGAGCTACGAATATTTTCCAATGAGATCAGTAAAACAAAAACCACTAGAATAACATAGGTTTAAGGGTATTCCAGCCGGCGTTATCAATTCGGCAAAACGACAAGGAAATATCCAAGAAAAAAATTGAAGCTTTCTGACTGCTGTACAGTCTATCAGGCGGAGCTCTTTGCCATATTAGAAGCAACTGCCGGGATAAAAAATGATAAAAGAAATAATTATGGAATATACAGCGACTCAAGATCGGCGTTGGATACAATAAAACGGGGCAATCTATATAAATTAAGAATTAATATACGCAATAACATCAAATGTATAAAAATGGAGGGGAAAGAATTAAAACTCTATTGGATCAAAGTCCATGTGGGAAATAAGGGTAACGAGAGAGCTGATGAACTGGCAAAGGAAGCAGCTCTAAAACTAAAGACGAAGCCTCATTTCGACCTCTGTCCTGTCTCTTATGCGAAGAATAACATCCGAAATGAAATCGTAGCACAATGCAATACGAGATACCTAGCGAGTGACAAAGGTAGTACAACAAAAATTTTCTTCCCCGAAGCAAAAGAGGCATACAGACTGATCAGAAAAATTAATCTGTCTCCCCACACAATATAAGCACTGACTGGACACGGAGGGTTTGCAGATAATTTGTATAGATTTAAGGTGAAAAACAGCCCCGCATGCATGCATGCATCTGCGACCCTAGCAAAAATGAATCATCGTTACATTTAAAATTTGATTGCCCGATATAATATATGATTTACGAAGAATGAAAATGGAACAGGAAATAGAGGAAAAAAAGAAAGTAAGGGATAAGTTGTATACATTTATAGAGACTATAGTAAACGATTCAGTAAAACGAAACAAAACTGTTATTGTTTATTATTTTTCTTTACATTTTACATTTTATCTCTTACGTTTTTCTTTTATCCCTTAGATTTTAATTACTTTATACCTACCTTTTATTAATAATATACCTAGGATATTACTGACTAATTAATTGATCCAATTTGATTCAACATACATTATAGTAACACCGTAATCACCTCGCAAATCTGATTAATAAGTTTATATTATAATATTACTCGGAAATAACAAATGCAAACAATCAAACGTGCAGAATTTAATGTCAATATTATATTGACTCTAATTAATTCACACATGACATAAAAATGAAAACACCAAAAATAAAGTCTCTGATTATGTCAGAGGTACTCGGATAAGTGAAGTTCATACAATACTTTAAAAAAGAAAAAGAAAAGGGTATTCAAGCCATGACGCCTGTACTGGAGTAAAACACACAAACAAAAGTAACAATCATCTGAATCTTAAGTTTAATTAAATATCTAATAACCTCACCTGTCTGTCAAAGTAAAACTTGGCACAACCTATGAATATTGACGCTAGTGCAAATGATACAAGCATTCCAAATTTGAGGTGTGGTGCCATCATAGGTGAATTGTGGAGTCCCAGAGCTGCAGTACGCAGCAGGGTATCAGGGGTAACACTCCTCGCGGCTGCAAGGCTCGCGATTGTCGGCTGCGGTGGCTCTGGAGGTATTTCCACGTAAAGGCTTGGCTCCTCATTTTGCCTCCGAACAGAGTGAACGGCAGGTATTGTAGGTGGTCTGCGGAATGACAGAGACTAATGTGAACTCTAGATTCAGAATATACCATTATTATCTGTCAATGTAACCTCCTCATAATCTATGGCTAATAATTCTTTTCAGAAAGTATCTATGTGTTATATATATTAATTGGTTGAACCCTATCACATTCGTTTTATAAGACAATAGGAGAATGAATGTTGATAGATATATTTATAACATATATAATATATTTATAATATTGTCTCATTGAAAATGATCCTAGTTATACCAAAGCATATAGCATGCCATGAAACATAACATTTTGAGTCACAAACCAGTTATTTCAAGCTATGAAGACACCAGAGACAGTGATCAACAACACAAATATGATGGCATACTAACGCGTAATGCCTGACCGGACGGTGTGGCCGCCGCGGTGGACAGTCCACCGCCGCGAAGCGGTGCACCGGCGCCGCCATGCCCTTGCGGCCGCGGGCGCGCCCCACGCCTAGTGAATTTACAAACATTCTATTAAAAACACCCTCATGTGGACAACAGTAACAACATCCCGCCTTAATTTTTTTATTTATTGTGTACAAGCAAGCAAGTTTCATTGATTTCTCAATGTGTACACTAAATCATCTTCTCACATCTACAACTCCCTATATATAAAAGAGACGGCTTGTAATTTAAATGTGTAACATGAAAACAAGCAAGGACAATTAACTGTCTCTTTATTTAAAATTAAATCTATCATGATGAGGGAAATGTCTGTTTTCAAACTGTTAGTAAGAATTACTTGAAAATATCTTATATATTTATTAAACAATAGATGGTATAGTGTATTCCAAGACTTCTACAAGAATATTCTATTATTTTATTTACTAATAAAAATTACATATCCGTCCTAATTACCACTATTGGTCATTTGACCAAAGCAAAGATCTCGGTTTTTTATTTCTTGTTTTACAAAACTGTTGCATTAGACATTTCTGCTTTTGTATGATAAAATAGGCTGATATGTATTATATTTGCTGTTGGCTACTATCTATATGAATAGCCAATTTCACTTTACTTATGTGCATTACAATTTTCCTGAAAATATTGAAACATTTAAGATATTTGAAATAATTGGAAGTTATAAGACATTACAATGATTTATATGACAGAACAGACAATTATGAGTCCTGGTAGTAAAGAAAGAAAACATGACAATATTTATACTATGAGAACAAAAGAGAAAAAGATTGTCTTAGAGTTCAGAAAGTGATGTGAAAGACCATTGTAATAAAATTACAGCTCAATGTACAATTTGGCAAAAATAGCACAAAATTCAACACATAGATAAGTTCATTCAATTTATAATATTTTTAAGGAGGCTGTAGGCACGACAGCATAAGCTAAACAATATTTTATGAAGAGCATAGAAAGAACTGCATTTTTTTTTATTATTGACAATGTAGTAGAGCACATAAGAAAATATACAGAAGAAGAAGCTTGCTGAAGAAATATGTGTGAAAAATAAACCACTATAAACCTTCAAGAATCCACTAACTTGCAAAATATGCAGTTAACATGAATAAAGTGAGCATGTTTGTCATTCATTTTCTAAATTTGAGGTTCGATAGAAGAATTTTAAATTTGTTTATTGTATTATTTTTATATATAGTATATATTTTAAATTATTTGGAAAAATTGTTCTATTCATTTACAAAATTAATAAATATATTTTTTTTAAAAAGGACAATATGTATAACATTTCAAAGATGGCCCTTTTGACCAAATTCAGTAAGAATATGAATACCTGAAGTATCATCTTAAGACAAGATATGCATGTCTACATGTAACATGTTCAAGCAAAGATTTTAATTGGATATGAACTGTCCACAATAAATAATTATTTTATTTTACTTCTTTTAATCTTGGTCTAAACTTAAATTTTATTTACAATCACAACTAAAAGACAACAAACAATGTTGAAGTAAAATAAATTGAGAAAAAGCATTTCTACAAGCAGCTCAATAAATCTGACAACATTTTAGACTCAAAAACATTAAACCTTATTGAACAGTCTCCTCTGTTCATTTGTATAGAGACAGCACAACAGGCAAACATCAAGCAGTTTATTTTTTTCATCAGAGACAAATAGTACCAATAGGTATAAAACGCAAAATACTAATCATGCAAATAATTACAATAAATTTTTTAAATAGTCAAGAACTCTTTTGGTTAACAGAACTCGGCAATAATAAATTGAAGGGTAAATATTAAAGCGAATATGTAAGTGGAGGAAGCGAGAGAGGTGGTCTGTCTACCCTACTGGGAATGAAGCGTGATATATATGTATGTATGTATGTAAATATAAATTGAAGGTAATAATAAGACATAATTAAAATTTGTATATCCTATAGAGCTAAAGATTTTAACTTTACAGGTGTAAAAATAATTCTAATACTTCCATACTCAAATTATGTACTCACCAGCTGATAGTGAAGATGGTACACGATGGCGTCCACTATACGCGCACTGGCTACGTTTATCTATCCAGAAATGCATCGGTGCTCAGGAGACTAACGCGGGTCACAATCACTCTATTAAAAACAGAAATCAATGCACAGGACCCATTTGTATAATTCCAATTGTCTGTAAACAATAACGAAACGGTACTAACATGTTATTTCACGTCTCGCAATATGTATTTTATATATTTTTATGAAGTTAAAAAAATATAATAACTACATTTAAAAAAAAAATTCTACATGAACAATGTTCCAACATACCAGCTTTATTTTACATTCATTAACTTTTCATTAAAAATATGTATATCTTTTACTGCACGGTGTTACATTTTCATTTATAATTCTATTTTATATATTTTTGAATAGAATTGAAATGACAAACATAGAAGGGCGCGGTGTGCCAAAGCAAAACAATCAGAAATACCAACTTGCGGAAATTACTTGTAGAAAATCAATAAAACAATACTAGTACAAATACATTCCTTACCAAAGAGAACTGACAAAAAATATCGTATAATTCTCATCATATATTAAAATTCATACGTCTTTTCTATTTCCTAGTGTTATTCTTCTTGTAACATTTGTTTTTTTTATATTTTTATAACAGAAACTATTAATTATTTAAAAATTTTCGAGTTGACGTTATTTTGAAATTGTTTTGTTTAACTATATTTAGTTTTAAGTACCATATAAACTGTGTACATACTAAGCTCATTGTTTTATATATATACTAAAGTAACTATTATGTTTCATTATCATCATCATCAGCCGATAGACGTCCACTGCTGGTCGTAAGACATTATTATTATTATTTTAAATATATTGTTATTAGTAATGATATATAATTGTTAACCGTAAAAATTATTATGTTTACGTTTAACAAAACAATATTCAATAGTTTCCTAAAATTTTATTTGCTTTTTTTAAAAAAGTTGTTAATCTCACGTTTCCGGAATCTTCCAGTAATTTCTAATTCGTTCAGAAATGTTAATACAAAAAGAAAATGTAAATATTTTAGTATTTATATTTATTTCAAAATGCTTCTTGATATTTTATCACAAAATCTGGTGCTCTTATAAACAGAAACATAAATTATTCCATAGTAGATGAAGTATTTCTTTTTGTATTTCTTTATTGTATCTAATAAAATTTCTGGACGAATAGATCGTAAAGTATAAATACATTTCTACTCTTCATTTCTATTATTGTTACAGAGTACTTTGTAAATACGGAGACTGACTATTGTGTTAACAGTTGTAATCAACGGTATATTGCAAGCAGGCATAGTTCTAAGCTGTTTGTTGTGTAAAAATAAGAAATGTTTAAATAGGTTTAATCTTATATTATTGTAATTCATTATAATAAGTGACGAATATTGAAATTAATAAAATGACGATGATGAAACGGAAAGGCGGACAGGTGATCAAATGTGATAATGAGCCACGACCGTTTTGCCTCTGCTGGCATAAAAAGGCTCCAGTTGATTGGCTAGAACTAGACGGTTGTTATTGTGGTGAAGATGTAGATTGTAAGTCACAAAAGAGATTTTAGTATCCTAGCTTATTTAAATTATTAGCTATTTTATTGACATTAGTTTACAATAAACATTTAAAGTCAATTTTCAGCTTTTCTAGAATTCTCTTGTGATGCCCTTTTAAAATTGTCAATAGAATATTATGTATTAATTTAAATAATTAACAAAACAAAGTTTTTTGAAAAATAATGTTCAGTTTGTAATGGTTTATTTGGAGTTCAAGTTTATTTAGTTAACTAAATGTTTGTATATACAAGTAAATTTTACAATTTTAATAAATAATCAGTGGTTTTTTAGCTAATGTATTTTTTTGTACCTTTATGTATAATTACACTCCAACATATCTTGTATGTTAATCAGTGTTAATCCAAGGATTATTTTAATTAGATTACTGTCTATGCAGCTTGATGGTTTTGATATTGTTATCTAAATTGGAAATACAATGCTTCAGTTTATGAAAAAAAAAATTACATTATTAGATAGATGTTTATTTTCTGTGGGGTACACTTGAAATAATTGTATTTTATGCATAAATTTTTCTTTTTAATATTTTAAATTAATGTGACGGATCTGCCAATAACAGCTATCATAGCTTGGAATATTCACCAATGTACTCTTGGAGAGTGTGGTGGAAAAAGAATTTTGACTAACTCCTTGGGAGGAAAGGCCCAGACTTTTGATAGTTTGAATAATAAGAGGACTGTTTATGCACTAGTATGATACAACAAAGCTACTCTTCATCAAGGCTATAATAAACATTACAGTTGGAAAACGCCAGGTTCTCATGCTAATTGTTGTGTAATAAATAATATTAAACACATATTTAATAACTACAATTGTCAGACTTGTTTTCTTGATAGGTATATTATATTATGTTATAGTTGATCATAATGTCTCAATATACTTAGTATAAATATTATTATTTTAATGCTTATGCAAGTTTTTATTTTTAGTGGTTGAATGGAGATGGCAAAATCCAGAGATAAACTCACTGAGCCAAGTAGTGATTAGTGAGGATCAAAAGCAAGTGACATTCCACCCTTTCTACAGCTGTGGAACAGCAGCAGTGCGTGGAGATGCTCCAATGATGCTCAATTACCATTATTATTGGGAGGTTAAGATGTTGTCGGAGACATACGGTACTGATATTGTAAGTATATTTATATTTTTTTTTGTTTAACTTTTGTTTTACCTAACAGCAAAGTAGAATTAGTAAATTTTAATTAGAGCAGTATTTTTTTTTTTCTTCTTTTAAAAACTGTATACTTTAAGTTGTAGGGGAGGACGGAAGAGTTTAACCACAAGAGGTTGATTTTGCATTTTTTGTTTCTTTATAGAAGACTTTAAACAAATACTAGATTTACTTTATCTTCATTTCAACCAATAGATGTCCACTGCTGGACATACGTCTCTTGTAATGTGTGCCACAAACCACAATCTTGCACTGTTAAAAACCAGTGGCTCGAAGTGAATTTTTTTATGTGCCCTGTCCACCTAGTAGGTCTGCCAAACCTGTGCATTCCGATGTGGGGTTTCTATTCATGCTTTGACCCCAACATCCATCGGTTCTACAAGCTATGTTGGTGACTCTAGTTCTTCTGCAGATTTCTCATTTTTTATTTGATCACGCAGAGATACTCCAAACATTGCCCTCTCCATCGCTCGCTGTGTGACTTTGAGATTTCTTCTAAGGCTTACAGTTAGCAACCAAGTTTCGAAGCCGTAGGTCATCACTGGCAACATGCAGTGTTCGAAGACTTTGGTCTTCAAGCACTGAGGGATTTTAGATAAATAGACAGCCTCAGAAGTTTCCCGAACGCTGACCATCCCAGTTGGATTTAGCGGTTTATCTCGTTTTCGAAATTGGATCGTATGCCCCAGATACGAATTCGTCAACAATTTCGAGTAACATATAGTATTGGACATGATATTCGTTTTGTTCATATTCATATGAAGGCCTAACTGTTGAGAGACACTGCCGAGGTCACCAAGCATTACATTGAGGTCTTCTACAATCTCCTCCATGACGACTATATCATCGGCAAATCGGAGATGAGTAATGTACTCGCCATTGATGGTGATGCCAAACCCGTTCCAATCCAAAAGCTTAAAGACGTCGTCCAGCACAGCGTTAATTAGCTTAGGAGAGATTACATCTCCTTGGCGCACTCCTCGCTGCAATTGGACAGGTCTCGTACTCTGATTTTGTATACGGATTGACATGATGGCGGTTTTATACAAGCACTTCAGCAGTTGGATATACCGATAGTCGATCCGGCATTTATGAAGTGCCCTCAATACTGCCAAGGTTTCCACCAAATCAAAAGCTTTCTCATAGTCCACAAACGCTAGGCAAAGTCCTAAGAGGTAATCTGCCTCAGCGTGTGGATGTGGTCTATAGTACTAAAGCCTTTACGGAAACCGGTTTGTTCAGGAGGCTGGTAGTCGTCAAACTTACTAGCGAGACGATTCGTAATGTCGTAGCTCTCTGGCCTAAAGGTTAGAGCGTGTGGCTTTCATTCCGAAGGTCGCGGGTTCGAACCTCGGCATGTACAGATGACTTAATATTTAAGTTATGTACATTTGTGAACTTTAGTTTTTTTTTTTTTTTTTTTTTTACAGTCATTCCCCTGCGTATGGCGGGTCAGGGCCTTTAATTGCACTTTTAAGCTTTACTTTACATTTATCACTTATCATTCAAATTTTCTTATTTCTAGATACTACATTCTCTCCTTTAGTCCATCTTCTCTATCATGCCTATTCTTATCTTTCTTTCTTTTTATTCTCCTCCTCTTTTCTCTCATACTCCATTCCATTTCCTTCTTTCATACCTCTCGCTGAGTGAAGACACCGTCGCCTCGTCAGTCCTGGAACATGTCATCGTCCTTTTCCTGAAATAAATCATCCAACTTTGTTCCAATTTTTCGTTTGTTGATTTCTGTTTTTTATTATCTACTGTTTATTTTACATTTTTTATATTCAATATTCTATTCTATCTTTGGTTTTTGTTTCAATGTTGATTTGTCTTTAATAGTATTTTACATTTTGTTCCTTATTATTACCTTTTCTATTATTTTTCTACAGTATCTTATAAATATCTGGCGACTTTCGTCCTCACTCATCAGAGAGGCAACTGCTGCCATTTCTAACTTTATACCTATCTCTATTTCACATTTCACCCTTTCTGCCCCGAATAAGGGACAGGAAAGCAGGATGTGCACCACGGTCTGGTCCACTTCCGGGTCACAGGGGCACGCGGGACTCTCCTTGAGCTTGAACCTGTGGAGGTACTCGGAGAATCCCCCGTGCCCGGTGAACATCTGGACCAGAACCGTGTCGAGTTCGATCCGGCGAAGCACCCGGTACGCTGACTTGACGTTCGGGAAAAACATCCTCGTTGTTGAAGCCGTTGTGAACTTTAGTTACAGCAGCGAGATACAAACGGTGAAGGAAAACATCGCGAGGAAACCCGCACACTGACAACATCTTTGTGTGTGTGCGTGTGGTGGCCCCAATAAAACGGCAACAGGCTCGCCACCTGTTACATGGGACCTTTTTTTTTTTTTTTTTTTTGATATCGGTGGTGGAAATGCTGTTACCGCATACCCAGCGTCGGCCTCCCTCGTGCGCTCGGCGGCCTCCTTCTGACGCATCACTGCGCCGCAGAAGGAGGCCACCGCCTTCCAAGACCTCTCGCTGCTCAACATACGATCGACCACAGTCGGCAGCGAGAGGTCACTGCCGACTTGCGCGACGAGGGAATGACGTTGCGGACCCCATGCCGGGCACTCCGCCAGAGTGTGGTGCGCCGTGTCAATCGGCGTACCACACTCGACGCATTCTTGCGTCATCTCTACGTGCCACCTGGTGCAGGTACTTGCCGAAACATCCATGGCCTGTCAGCACCTGCACCAGGTGGAACGTCAAGGCCCCGTACCGCCGGCTCATGCACCGGGACAGGTGGGGCCTGATGGCCTCCACCGTGTCCCGGCCGGCGGCAGGGTTACCTAACTCCGTCTCCCACCGCCGGATCAGGGCGTCATGGGCAACGCGCCTGATCTGGCGGACCGTGGCCGGGTCCGGCCGACGCTCTCCGGCATCCCGCAGGAAGAGGTACACTTCCGCGAGCGACTGCGCCTGTAGATGCCAAGGCGCATCGCCCGCGAGAAGCGTACCCGCCGTCCAGGACACCGTACGGTACGCCCGACAGGCTCGGACCGCCAGGATACGTTGGGCCCTCTTCAACACGGGCCCGTTCCTGGCGGTCTCGCACCTGTCCACCCATACGGGCGCACCGTACAGTGCCATACTCCGCAGGGTGCCAGAGTACAGGCGCCGACACAAATGACCCGGCCCCCCGACATTGGGCAGCAATCTGCCCAGCGCAGCGGCGGTGGCGGTGAGCTTCGGGAGAAGCCGTTCGAAGTGCTCTCCGAAGCTCCATCGCCCGTCCAGAGTGAGCCCTAAATACTTAAGGGCTCCCCGCACTGGGACCCTCTCGCCCCGGACGGGGATGATCGCGCCCCGGGGTGGACCCCTGCGGGGTCCGTGGAAGAGGGTTACATGGGACCTAATCTGACCACATCTGGCGAAATGTGGGTGTTTATTCACCTCTGATAACACTTAATATAACCTCGTAACGACTCTCGAGAACAACATGAACATGACTTAGCAGCGAGATTTGTCTGTAGTTATTCAGCAAAGTGTTATCACCTTTTTTGAAGCAAATAACCACCACACCCCTGCGCCATGCTTCGGGCGTCGTGCTCTCGCGAATGACGGAATTGAACAATCACTGAAAGATTTTCCGTATCGATGTCCCGCCTGCTTTCTAAAGTTCTGCCGTGATTCCGTCATCCCCAATGAATTGTTGTTTATAAGTTGTCTATGGCTCTTAGACAACTAATCTCGCTCAGGCTGATATCCGGGATATCTTGGGAATGTGGGTCAATTTGACTCTGGGATCATTAGCCAATTCAACAGATGATACCGTCGACGTGTGTAATTGTACATAAAACTCTTCAACCTCTCTGAAAATCTTGGGTTTTAAGAAAATGTTACTGCCACTCGTCTTCAGTGGCCTCAGCTGGCTATGTCCGATAGACAGATCTTTCGTGAACACCTTCTAGCCTTTATTTTGCTCGATGGTGTTTTTTACGCGCATGGTATTAATGTGGCGCTGGTCGCGTTTCTGACATTTAGCAATTTGTCTATTAATCTGCCGGTAAGCACTCGCATCTACCGAAGACTGCAGTCTCATTTTCTACCATTCCTTCATGAGTTTGAGAGTATGATCAGAGAAACTTTTGGTTTCCTTGCGGAGTCTTAAAAACTTAGAACCGACCGTACGTACAATTTCCACTAGCCTGTTGTTAAGTTCGTCGGTTGTCTTGCAGTCAACCAGGCATTAAAACGGTTTTGCAGTTCTAGTTGGAAGTTTTCGGCGTTTTGGACATGAGCACGAGTAGGACGGAGTGTGGAATTCATCAGTCTACCACTTCGGATTTGATGTTAATGTTCAATATGCCTCTTACCATGCACTGATCGCTCGCGCTTTTCATCTTATTGATCATAGAGACATCATTGATTGGTTATAAGGGTAGAAGATGACCTAAGAAAGTGTGGTTGGATTGTGTGAAAGACGACATGTGTAAGAAGAGTGTGAATTCAGATACGATGGCTGATAGAGGGATATGGAAGAGAAGTACATACTGTGCCGACCCCATATAGCTGGGAAAAGGACAGGAGGAAGATCACATAGACATCATTGAATATATGTCGTTTGTCGACATGATAAATTCGATCTCGATTCTCGTGAAACCGTCGGGGCTCAAACAGGTCCATTTCTTGTGTGGCTGCTTTTTTTAAGAAGGAGCTCATTATAAAGAAACCTTCATTCTCCATGAAGTCGGCCAGCATCTCGCTCCTATGATTGCGTTGCATACCCAAATAGTCCCATCTTCAGCTCTGCACCGCTTCGCTCGCTTAGCTTTGCGTTGAAATCCCCAAACACGTTGTAATAGGTGCTAGAGGCGTGTATGGCTCTCGATATATCCTCATACATAGCCTCCACGTCCTCGTCGAGATGTGCCGATGTTGGTGCGTAAACCTGTATGACTTTCAGCGAATACCGTTTGGTGTTTCTGAGTTTAAGGTACGCTACCCTACTCGAGACATTTTCGACTTTTACAATGCTGTTAACGAGGTGTTTATGGAAGATGAACCCACACCGCCCTGGGACTGTTGACCGCGCTCCCGGTAGTAGAATAAGTTGTCGGATTCAAAAATTGTCGTGTCATCCCTCTCTCTTCGGACTTCTGACAACCCTATAATATCCCAATGCAGCTTGCTCACTGCTTCTTCCAGCTCAATAATCTTTTCGTCAGTCCTTAAGGTGCGTACGTTTTACGTTGCAAGGTCCAGTCGTCGGGGTTGGGAGCGGAATCTACTTCATAGATTCTTAACACCCTCTGCCAGAGCCAGGAATAGCGGGGCTGCCAGGCGCTAGGGGCTGTGTTTGTGTACCATGTGAGGATTTTGCCAATAATTACCACCACGCTTGGTAGGCGGCTTGGTGATCGCAGTGCTGACTTCATTGCACAAATATCGTTGCTGCCCGATTACGGTCTATAGTATTTGAGTCAGCCAGTGATGAATGGTTATACCGCCATTAGTCGGTCGCCAGAGCCTCGTTGGTCAATTTATAGAAAGCACCACGGGCATGTAAGGTTGGCAATTGTGGAGATTAGCTGGAACCGGGTCTCCTCCTAACATCCCAGATTTACTTACAACAACATATTGTTAGATAACAATGTACACCACATAGTACTCGTTGCCCCAGTTATTTCATTAGCCACCCTTCAAACTGGAACATACATTATTCTTTGTCCATCAGTACAACAGTCTCCTTGGAACGACCTTACCGTAGGCACCAGTTTATTTCTGAGCTAACAAGCGCGTCGCTTGACTCACTGCTCGGAGAATGTTTCATTCGCATTATCTCGATGTTGTCTGGAAAGGTGTTGTGATGTCTATTTCAAATTCTGGTTTATTGCACTATCAATGTGTTTTTTTTGTTGTTAATAATCTTGCATTTTTAATATCCACTTGTTATCAATATCAGTTATATATCTATATCAACACAAATGTAACCTTGTGTGCTATGCGCACAAAGTCTATTGACCTTAATTAGTATTTGTTTTGATCATATAGATGGTCAAAGAAAGTAGCGCTGATATTTTGTTATAACACATTTTGATAATTTATTTAGCAAATTTTATCTTTGCGGTTATTTATTAGTTTTGAATAGAGCAGGACGTGCACAGGAAGCCTTTGTTCAGTAGATGTCGATTAGTTTAGTTAATATGATGATGACGGTCGTTTGTTTCTTTTTTGTATATGATTAAATGACTATTGTCACCTGCCCTGTTGGTGACCAGAGTGTGCGCGCTAGTGTGCCGGACAGAGGCTTCAAATATGAAAAGCTATGTATATAATGAAAATGAGTGAATGTGTCAACTTGGGAACATGATCATTCGACAGAGAATGATTTGTAAATGTTTATAGGATATTTATTTTTTTAATTTCATAAATCCATCATCATTTTTATTATAATTAACTTTTATGGCGGCAGTAGTCTTGCGGGAGACCGTCTAGGTAGGTCCTACTTCAGCACCTATTTCTGCCGCTACACGACTATGCAAATATTACTGTGTTCCAGTTTGAGGGGTGCCGTAGCTAGTGTAATTACTGGGGTAACGCGACTTAACATCCTATGTCTCGGACTACAGGTGCAATGGGGTGCAGTGCATACCATCTTAATTAGCATTACGTTGTAATAGGCGGGGCGGGTGTCTCGTTCACCATCAGGTGAAAGCGCCGCTCCTCTCGTCGGTTAATTACATAAAAAAATATTAACATTTTTATTTGGTATTGTAGTAATGGTCGCTGCAGAAAGTCATTTGCGGTTCTGGTTGCCCTCAAGGAATGTTTAAAGTCTAATTGTATATCACATCCACAATAGCGAGGGGGTAACAGCTAGTATATATACATCTAAGAAAATATAAAAATACACGATAAGAGTTTGCCACTTTTATAGTTACTTAATGATAAACGTAACACCTGTGCATACTAATGTGGACTCTAGTCAGGATACTACATTCTTCTCGACGCATTAAGATGCGAGGTGTTTAGTTTCTTTTTCCTGATAACTTTATAAAACTACTTACTTTTAATGGCGACAGGGATAGGAGATGCAGTGGTACCTACCTAGACTATCTAGCAACAGAGAACTACCAGCTTAAAGAGACTGTTAACTTCTGTTGCTCCATACGTAAACTAGAATTCATGCTCTCGTTCAGTAAGGGACACCTACCACCAATGAATAATATAATCATACCATGTTAGTAATATGCTAGAACATAGATATCACTCACTATCAGCCGAAAGACCTCCATACCGATCGGTCTCGCGTTGCTTACATCCAGTAGGTTTCCGCCACTCTCACTAGATCATCAGTCGACCGATGCGCGGGCGCCACGCGAGGACCTTACTGCCCTATCGGCTGCCTGTCCTTCGAGCAATGTGCCCTGCCCACTGTCACTTAAGTCTAGCAATCTTTTGGGCTATGTCGGTGACCTAAGTGCTTCTGCGGTTCTCCACATTTCTGATTCAATCGCGCAGAGAAACTCCGAGCATAGCTATCTCCATTGCCCTTTGAATGACTTTGAGCCATTTTCATAAGGCCAACAGTAATGGGCCACGTCTCGGTTCCGTATGTCAACACTGGCGACACGCACGAGTTGAAGACTCTTGTGTTCAGACACTGCGCTGTCTGAGACGATCGATCCCCTCCAATGTATATCAATACATAGTAATGTGATGCTGTGTTGCGTTGCGGTAGTAAGTTTAGCTGAAGTGGAGGAGGATCCATAGAAATAAACGGTATTGCATAAAGCTTGATTGTATTGAGCCATTAGTTCTAGAAGATTTAATAATTGCCTTTATAAGTATATTCAATTCATTTAATTACCCAAGTAACATAGTCACGTTCACCGCTTTGTGAGGAACGTTATGTAATAATTATAGACTGTTCCTCTAAAACATATTAAAAGTTTTCCTTCTTGCCAATGCCCGGTACTGAACGCGTTTGTTGCCTTTGTCCCCGCATTGGTGTATACATTTTAAAAGTTTGGTTTACGCTAAAGCGATAAGCGGGATGGGCGCTGTACGATAACAAAGCGACATGTTCCAGAACTAGGTCTTCCAATTTGTAAGAGAATAACTTAGTTTCGTAGATGAGTCTTTATTAAAATTAGTGGTAGTAGACCACTGACCAGAGAGATCTCAAGTAATAGAATATGAGTATTCCGCACGTGCGCGCACACATACACATACACATACATGCACGTGCTCACATAATACATACTCATACACAACAACCACACACTCAATAGAGATGATCTCTTTACTTAATTTATAGTGTTTTTAATAAAGACTAATCTAAGACACATCTAGAAATATTCATAGGTGGTAAGCAAAGCGACAGCGATCACGGCAATTTGAACCATTTATGTCACGTCGGCGCGCGTGCGGACCGTCGGGCCGTCGGGCCGCGTGACCGCGTGACCGCTCGACCGCGTGACCGCTCGACCGCGCGACCGACGGCCGGCACGCACGCGACGGGACGCCCGCTTGTCTTGTCGCTGCGTTGAATTAAACATAAAAGATATCGTTTTATTTGACTAAATACAAACCGGCGTGTAACGATATATTTCAATAGTACCCTCGTCCCTAGATGGTGGGAGTGGGCACCGCGAAGGTGAACGTGCCGGATACCCAGCACCGGTTCACGTCGCTGCTCGGGCTGGACACGGAGTCGTACGGCCTGTCGTACACCGGGCCCGTGAAGCACAACGGCATGGAGATGCGCAGCTCGGCGGGCTTCTGCCGCGGCAGCATCGTGGGCGTGCGCCTCGACATGTGGGAGGGCACCCTCGAGTTCTACATCAACAGGGAGCCGCAAGGTATGAACAACTCGTACGTACACCTGACCCTCCTCACCACATCACCATCTCTAGTGGTAGGTTCACCAGTGGTATTAGACCCTCTAAGCATCACTGCAGCATGCCGGCGCAGCATTATTGCCCCATATCGACTCCTACAAATTAGGACACCTTTGGTCCGTGTCCAGTAGTGGACGTCTATCAGCTAATGATAATGACGATGAATATAACTAATTATGGCTGTCAAATTAAATGTGCCGGGTTTGAGCTCGCTACCTCCTCTAAAAATGACAAATCACCCTCCTAATCGTCCCACAGTTGGGACTCTGGAACTCCTCTCACAAGACGCCAGTCAAGGCTATTCATCCACCACGCTGGGTTAAGCGCGGGTTGGCGGAGTCGTTAGTACTGATTTGAGTTAGTTTTTTTTATATATATGGTGTTCAAAATTTTCAACCTTTAATATTTAGTTATTTAAAAATGTTGGACTCCGTTGGCCTCTCGGTAACTAACACCAATATATCATCAGGATTCCATGGTGAACCGAATCTTACCGTTTACAACGGTAAACTTGTATATTCGAATGGAGACCTGCAAACTTTTTTTTTTGTACTTGTCACGGGTGGCGTTTGGTGGTAATAGGCGTAATGAAGGTAGCAGAGCATTACGGTGGTGTGGTGGTTAAGCAAAACTGAGGTGGTACGGTTAGGCGACTGGTCTGCTACTGGATGATGAAGATGAGGGTTTTCTCAAATTTTGATACCGATGATGAAGTGACTATATGAATATTTGAAAAAGGCACCCCATGATGATTATGATGATGACGTGGATGTTTTTGAGTATGGGTTTAGCATCTTCTCATTGACTATCTACTGCCATTTCGTTATCGATGTGGAGGCTGGGTGTTAGGTCTGGTGTGTTACTGTTATCAGGATTCCCGTCGTGCCCTTTATTCGTCCCCCGCCTTGATCCCGACCTTCGCCGTTTCATAACCTTTTTATCGGCAGTTGGTAACTGCGCGCCAATTACAAAATGACATTATCATGTAACACGCGTTCGCGGGACAATCATTTGTTGCCGATTGTACGCATGATTTCAGATAAATCATCATTGGAGTATGAATGCACCATACCCACCTAAAATGTAATACCCACTCAATACTCTTACTGCTGGGATTCTGGGCCGACGCTCGAGAGGGAACAGCAAGCCTTTTATTTACCTAGTCGATTACTGAACACCCCACTAGTACCAATTCGGTCAAACACTGGTCGGTGGTAGTCACAGGAGCACGAGCTCATTGGATATCGAACCCGCGCTTCTTCGCCTCGTATGCGTTGATCAGCCGCCTCACTATGATGATGATGTTTATGTTGTGTCCAACCACCAGGCATCGCCTTCTACAACCTGCGCCGTCACAACACGCTGTACCCGATGCTGAGCTCGACGGCGGCGCAGTCCTCACTGCGGTTAATCTACGCGTCTTCCTGGCGCGCCTCGCTGCTGGTCGACGCGGCGAGGATCCTCGCCACCACCGTCAAGAATGACATGAAGCTGCGGCTGCCGCCCGGGCTGTGGCACATCTTGAAGTCGCAGTTCTGGCTCACGTTGCCAACTGAAGGTAGTCCCCTTCTTCATTATACGAATGTGTTGAATGTGCTGTTCGTTGGTACTGTATGTGAGGTAACTTGGAGCAGTTGGGGCAGAACCTTGGTGAGAGATAGTATATGTTATGTTGTGGTGTGGATATTACTTTTGGTTTTTTTTTGTAAAAAAAAAAAGTTAAACGGTGTTGGTTTGTTTAATGGGTTTTGGTTTTTTATATTGTACAACCGGAAATGGTAATTATCAACCATAAACAACTAATCCAAAAAGTGTTGCTTCTCGATGCTCGGCTCCCATTCTCATTATAATGAACCGGATAAATGTCCACTGATGAACCTGAGCCGAACTCAAATATCTGCGCGCCGAGTCTATGTCATCAGTGGTCCATAGACATCTACTGCTGGACATGTGCTTAATTCAAATATCCACCCCGACCCTCCATCATCATCGACCGGTAAACATCCACTGATGGACAAAGACTTCGCTCAAACATCTATCATGAACCGGTAGACGTCCAGTGCTGGTCTATAGGTCTCGCTCATATATCTTCGCATCGATCCTATATCATCACCTTCAACATCAGCGGATAGACTAACGACTTGGTGACTAAGGAAAGCTGATGACTTTTTTAGTTGTTTGCTTATAGTCGCGTTTTACGATAATCTATCGACTTTCGGTTTATCACAAACGAGCCATCAAAAGTTGCCCATTTGAAATATATGATGATGATGATGATGATGATGGATGAGCTTTAGGACCAGATCAAAAATCATCCGACCCATGATCCGTTTATTACTATTAACTATAACAATTCAAACTTATGATGCTTACTATTTATTATATATGTTTCCGCCTACTGCACACTAGGGTTGTCAACCATTCAAAAAAAAAACCTCGGAAAGATTTTATCAAATCGGGTTTCGGGGGAAGTGAAAGGAACGAGAGACGAGTGTTTATAAAATAAAAAAAAATCTATTGAATACATTGAACAGAGAGCCTTATTCATGTAAAGATTAGGGGACGTAATCCAGCTGTATCAAGGAGGCCTACATTAAGGTGATAAGTGAACTGTCAATGATCTAGTTAATTACAATATTGTTGTAGGGTTGTCAACTCTGATTTTTTTTTATTTTGCTGCCGCGCAGCGTTTAATATATGAGGGGTGTGTGGGTGAGTGTTATTTTAGAATATATTGCTTTGCGATAGCTTATATCGTCATTACCCCTAGTTCCCACGGAAATGGGAGGGTTGTGACCCTGGACAAAAAATTTCCACCTCCCAAACGTATGTTATCGGCGGTTAGGTTAAATTTGTCGCAAACATCACCTTGTTCGCTTATCGGGAGACCTTACGAACATCAGTCGTCCTCCTCACGGCACGCTTGGACACGGAAGTGAGTGGTGTAAGCGTTCTAGATAGTAACTAGATAACCCACCCACACCTAACCGGATTCGCGATTTGGAATCTTTGTTTATTATTACGTATTTATATATAACCACGTCGTGTTTGTATGTATGTTTATATATATATATATATATGTGTGTGTTATGAAAGAATGGCGACGGGGCTGTGTACATACAACAACGAAAAAATAAACCCGACGCTCTCTTTTACACAATAATTATATCAGTTTCACGATCACTCTCTATTGTCTATTGATAACCACAAATTCAAAATTAATCCCTTCCTTTTCTCCTCTGCCCTTTCTCTTTATATCGCTCTCTCCGTCCACTCTCCTCTATTTCATTTTGTCACCTTATTTCTTTCCCTACATCAACCTTCGTCTCTCACTACTCGCCGCTGACCGAGAAATATAAAAGGATTCATATAGCTTCTGACGAGTCATCAATGAAGTGTGTGGTCTGGCGTTGTTCTGGTGGAACACTACACCCTTCCTGTTGGCCAATTCTGGACGCTTCTGGTCGATCGCCTGCTTTAAGCGGTGCAGTTGTTCGCAGTAGATGGTAGAATTAAGCGTCTGGCCATATGGGAGCAGCTCATAGTGGATGGATTCCCTTCCAATCCCACCAAACACACAGCAAAACCTTCCTGGCCGTCAATCCCGGCTTGGCCACTGTTTGGGACGATTCACCGGCCTTCGACCACGACCGTTTTCGCTTGATATTGTCGTATGTGATCCATTTTTCGTCGCCAGTCACCATCCGCTTCAAGAATGGGTCGAGTTCGTTCCGTTTCAGCAGCATATCGCAGGCGTTGATTCGGTCCAGAAGATTTTTTGCGTCAAATCATGCGGCACCCAAACATCAAGCTTTTTGTATCCAGCCTTCTGCAGATGGTTTAAAATGGTTTGGTGACTAACTCCCATCTCCTGGGCGATGTCACGAGATGCCACATGCCGGTCTAACTCGATGTAGTCCATGATTTGATCGGTATTTGTCGTCACAGGTCTTCCGCCGGCTGGCTTATCCATGGTGTCGTTTTCACCGGCTCTGAATCGTCGAAACCATTCCTCCGCGGTTCGAAGTGATAGAGTACCATCCCCCAAAACATCATTAATCTCACGGAACGTTTCTCTAGCGGATTTGCCTTTAACGAAGGAAAACTTTAAAATAGCGCGAATTTCGGCGTTAGTGAACTCCATGTTTACACGTCTATAACTGTTGAACGCAATATCCAAACTAATTATGCATAGCGTCGTTTTGTAGGTTATGTCAAGACCTTTCAAATTATGTATAGTATTGCCAGATACGAGCTCTGTAGCGCTTTGTACATAGCCGCGAAATTCAAAAGACAAAAGGCGGAAGGGAGATATTTGACGACCCTATATATATATATATATATTATATATACATAAATCTTATCAGCCGGATAACGCACGCAGCTAGGCATAAGCCTGGCTCAAGGATCCTCATTGAATTAGGCCTTAGCCCCACCGCGCTGGCCCATTATGGGTTGGTGGGTAATCAGAGCCTTGTCTGTTGTTTAGCAGGGTGCAACGCGTGCTGGTGAGGGTGACTAGGGCTCCGTAAGATGTTAGGCGGGAACCCTTTAAATAAATATGTATAGATATCTGCATCACGTCTACTTCCTCGCGCCACTTCTCTTCAGCTCTTTGGCATTTCCTTTACGAATCGCTGCTAGATTTTGACGTACAAGTGTTGCCAGTTGTATATGAATTTTTTAGATATATATTTAGACAAGATTGTTGAGGATAATAACGGTTCCAGGCTGCGTCTCCGAGGAGAACGAGACCGAGCCGGCCGCGAAGCAGAAAACGAAGCAGACACCGAGTGTGGTGAGTGGTTACCTCCATTCATATATTTAGCGTCGCCATTTGCTTCTGGATACCGGTTATTCGATTTCGGGAATGTTGCATGCAGAAACATTTGATATAATCTAAGCAGTATTATCGGAGTGTAAAGGTTCCCGCACAACAACTCACGGGACCCAAGCCAACCTCACCTGCTGGTGGTGCACCCTGATAATCGACAAACGAAGTTCTGGCTCCCAACAATCAGCATAGGGTCAGGGTGGTGGGTAATGGCTCAAATCCCCCCATATAAATCCAAGGCCTATGTCCAGCCGTGGACGTTAATCGGCTGATGATGATGGAACAGTATTAAATTTAGTCATCATCATCATCATCAGCTGATAGAAGTACACTGCTGGAGATAGGCATCTCCGAAAGGTCTCCACATCGCTAGGTCCTGCGCTGTTTCCGGCGCCCGTCACGGTCAGCATGACCTCCGGTACTGCTGATACTAAAGGCCGTCGTTTATATGGGGGGATTTGGGCCATTACTCACCACGCTGGCCCAATGCGGGTCGGTGGTAGCCCGAGCCACGTTTGTTGATTAGCAGGGTGCACCACGAGCTGGTGAGCTGTGAGTTGTTGTGCAGGACCCCTTAACACCCCCTTTAGTTTAGTACTAACCTATAATTATGAAAGTATGTTGGGGGCCCGCTTTCTAAGGCATGTATGTGATTGTATATTTTAGGCAGTGTTACCCTAACCCTTGTGTGAGCTTTTCCCACAAGGGTTGGGGAGAACTTGATGAAGAGTTACCAATCCATTTCAGTGGCAGAATAGTTTTTATAGTGTGTAAGTGATTGTGTAATGTGGTAGGTACGGTACCGCCGCTGCGCCTATTGCACCTGACAAAAAGCACTGCTCCAACATTACCACGTTCCGGTTTAATGGGCGCTGTGGCTAGTACAATTACTAGGGTAGCGAGACTCGACATCTTATGTCTCAAAGCGACGAGCACAACCTGGTTCAGTGCATGACTAGCGCCTCTTTGTTATTCATAGATGAGAATCACTCGAGACTGGGTGAGCGTGTCGCAATTCGTAGAATAAAAAGAAAAATTTGAAACTTTCCTGTCATTTATTAAACAAATTTTAATTATTTCTTACAACTTTGACTAATTATCCCGTATTTGATTAATTTTTCCTTTTTCTATTGAAAATTTGCTATAAAACAGCTTTTACTTGAAGGTATTTTTTTACACCTACTCCACCAGCAGTTACTCCAAACATCGTTCCTGGAGCAGTTCAGTTTATCAATAGTTTAATGTTCTCGCCTGAACAGTCGAACAAACAGCTTCTGTTCAATAAATTGCTTTAATACTTGTTGAGAGTTCGGGATGCTGTTCCTGTTCAGCAGCCCAAATATCCATCACCGACATCCTTTTTAAATCGGCTTAAAATCATTTATTTGTTCGCTCCTGTTGCTCCACACTCAAACTAGAATTTATGCTCTCGTTCGTGACCGGAAATAGGTTACGGATCCAGCCGTCTGTCACGTACCCAATACTGTCAAATGGGGAACCCTTCCAGGTTCTCGTATCCCAGTTTGAAAACCCTGAGATAAAAAATATCAAATTCTAATTAATATTTGAAATCCAAAATTGAAGTGTTTATGTAAATGCATGTAAGAGATGGTAGATGTTGTATGGTCGTCTCGGTGAGCGCTGCTGCATCCAGACCGCCTGAATGTGCAGCATCTACCTGCGATGTTAACACTGGTGTCTATTCCTCAGCAGTCCCCCGGGATGAGGAGGAAGCACTGGCTGATGCTGCCGAAGTCGGCCTACATGATGCGTCAGACCGTTTCGTGAGCGATGAGCCGGGAGCACCTTGACGTAGAAGTCGTTGCCCGCGGCAGCAGGTTTGGGACTTGCCGGATGTGCTGCCGCCACCATTGCCGCGCGCACTGGGGGCTCGACCGAACCTACCTAGTAGTTTAATATTAAATTTAACCAGACGAAGGACCGGCTGACTGATCACATGATGACTGTATCACAGTAAAATATAGTGACGTACTTTTGGCATTTAATATAAATTTAATAAAAAAAAGTGATACGTATGTATTGTGATTATTAGCCCTTAGCTATTGCACAACAAAAAAAAAAACTATACAGACCTAATTGATCCATTGTCATTTCGAATCTATCTCTATGGTCCGCGTCCGCCCGCAGATTTGAATCGCTACTGACGTACCTGCAGACATATCGATTAGGTGGCCAATGAACCGGCTTATTATTTAAACGTATTGTTTCTATTATGTAAAATGAAATCACTTGGATCGTCAATGTACGGCCGCAATGGATATTGAAAGAACATTTCTTTTATACAAACAAAAGTGTGGTCCTTCGAGTCGGATGTATAATTTATTGAGTATCGTATTATTTTTGGATAATATAAATTTCGTAGAAGCGACATCAGCGCCGCAGATGTTGCCAAATAAATATTTTTTTGCTCTTTCTATCGCTATAATTTTATATTCTGTTCTATTTTATTTATTCGATTAGTAGCTTTGACGTTTTTATTCTCTCACTCATTAATATTTTTTTTCTCTTATGGTTTCGCTGCTCTAAACATTTGTGTGATCTCTATCAAGCAATACCTACACAAATGCTTTAAACATGAATATATGTACGGTCAGTTGTGTGTAATGCTGCTTAAGCATTTCCTTATCGAAGGCTTTTCGCCATACACCATATGAGAGTCGGCACCGTGAATGTTGCCATGTCTGTCACCGTTTGTTGTGTGTTTTTTAAATTTTGTATTTCTATGTTTTTATATATTAATCTAGATAGTGGAAAACCAAGACTTGAAAAGAAATAATATATTTTTTTTAATTAAATGATTTATTTTGTATCAATGTGTTTTTCTTCGGCCTTTCCGGCGACGCAACTGGCGGGACGTTCTTATGATGATAAGTGTTACGCCTTCCTATAAGAACGTGGCGCTAGTTGAGATGATATACACTGCACCATATTACACCCGTCGCTTTGACACAAAATATTAAGTGTTGCTACCCTAGTAATTACGCTAGCTACAGCGCCCTTCTAACCGGAACATAGTATTTTTGCAAAGTACTGTTTGTCGGCAGAATTAGGAGCTGAATAGAATATTAAACGTTTATTTGTTTTTTCCAGCTAGCGGAAGTCCTCAACAGCCGGTACATGAACGGTTTCTACGTGGACAACGTGAAGCGCGACTACCGGGTGGTTGTGTGGGAATGACGCTCTGCTGTTTACTCAAGTCCTTACTATGTCCTATTTCTATTATCTACTTAATAAAAGTAACGGGAGGCCAACAGTACATGTAAATGGCACAGCGTATAGTGCTCAACGGATATAAGTTAAATACGTTCATGAAACATATGTTTCATGATTTTTAAGCTTAAATAAAAAAAATAATTCTTCGGTTATTAGGTTAACTTTATTACTGTTTTCAAATTGTCTACCTTTAGCAGTTATTTTCAAAAATAGCCTAAACTACTGTAAACCAGTCGCCGCGCCTGTTCCGGCTTTTTTTTTAATAAACAACTATAACTGCGAAACGTTCACACACTTAACGTCGCTCGCTATACACAGCACCATATTTTTGGTTTTTCTTATTGTTTTCAATGGTTCCCCTGGTTGCGTGGGGCCGGGATAGTTTATTTGATTCTTGTTTCTTTCTTTTCTTTATTTTCTCCTCTCTTCCTTACTTTACTTGTATTCTTTTTCCATTAATTCATTCCTTTTTCAATCCAGTTTGACTTTTACATTTCTCTTCTTACAAACCGGAACACGGTCATGTTTGGACACTACTGGTTATCTGCAGAAGTAGGACCAGAGGCGGTGCTTAGACAGTCTTTGGCGTCAGAGAATTTCCAACGTTAAAGTCATGGCGTGCATCTTATGGCAAATATATAAGTAAAAATAAGTACTTCCGTTTAATCTCTATAGACATATTATATAAATATATTGAAATAGCAAACATGTGATATAGCTATTGCATTGCAAATGCATTAATTATTTTACTTCTTACCGTGCTATTTTCTTCAAATCATATCGTGATCTTTCTTTTTCATAATTACTTCTTAAAGGAGTTTTCACTTGTAGTATTTTACATAATTTTTGTAAGGATTGAATACCATACCGCTTAAACACGTTCCACCACTTTTTACTGGATCCCAACTACCTTGTTATCTTTCTAATATTTCTAAATTTCGCGATTGACAAGTTTGAAAACAAAATCGGACCAATGTCAGCCTTGAGAGACACCGGAAAAGTCGTAATTAATATAGGATTCGTAGCTGTTAATTGAAATTATAAACTAATTAAAATCATTGGTGCAAAATAAGTTTATGAAATATATATTTTCAAATAATATAATAGTAAATCATAATCTTAGACATAATTTTAGGTATAATCCCAATTTCATTTCGATAAAAGACGCCCTAGCTGTGGTATGCGTAGGTTTATTTTATTATGTTTGCAGTTTTATTCAATAAAACTTTTATGTGTAGGTTAATATTATTTCAATGAAATGGTAGACATGTTAAATAGATCACCAAGGATATCAAGTTCAAAATTGAATTGACACACCTGAATTCAATATTTTAAAATATTTCGCATAAATGTCTGTATCTCGATTAGAAATAAAAATACAAGAAAAAGTAAAAAAAAGAATTGTTTTGCTATCCACTGTGCCAATTTTTAAGCGTTATAATTATTTTTTTACTTTGTTCTTTATAGATAGAAATTTTTATTTCCTAGACTGCCCTGATGAGATATAATAATTTTACACAAAACATTCATAGATTACTTGTAGCAATAAATATTTTAATAGTTAGTATAATGCTATAATAAATTAGTTTATATATAATCTTGTTTTATTTTACCGTATTTAGTCATAAGCTATTTAATTTATCTGTAAAAATTATGTCTTTGACGCAAATCCCTTTTTGCTAACTTCCCTCTATCAGCTATTATTATCAATCATCTATATTTGCAATTCACATTTCTTATATTTCATAAAATATAGCTGGTTACCTGAGAGGTTAGAGACTTCGTTTTAAATATAGCTACAATAAATTTCTTATTGAAAAAGTTTAAGTTTTTAATTATTAATTAGACATTAGAAAATAAATCTAGTAGACTTTTTTAAAAAAGTACATGTTATTAAAGATATACTAGTAAAACCAAAGATAATTTAAATTATTTTATTTCAATAATTATTATTTTTTTGCTAGCTTACTTCGTAAACGCGTTTCACGTACTGGTAGGGATGTGTAATCAACTGATAGGTGAATATTGATAAAATAAATGTATGAAAATATCATTATTATGTATAAATGATTAAATATAATAATGTTGTAACAACATATTCGTATTTTTTTTGTCAGTAAGAGTGCCGACGCCACACTTTGTATACGCTACCGCTACGTCATTAATATCGTTTTGTCATTATTGCTGATACTTTGTTAAGTTTTGTTATTATATTTTCTTATTTGTTTTTTTTTTGTACCATAATGAAAGTTGCGGATTTGTGATCCGTTTGCGCAAGTATTTTGAGCGCGGGAATCAAAATAGCAGACCGCTACTACTATTGTAGCAATTGTACTATAGAGTTGCTGACGCTCTTGGTATTGGACGAGGTACAGAGTCTCGAATTAGCAAACAAAAGTATGTAGAATCATCAATGGAGATGGCGGTCGAAGATAGGGGAGATAAAATATTATCGACTCCTAATAAAAAAAGGAAGAGAGTTTCACCAGTCACCGAAATTGACGACTTTCACGCCGCTGCAAATAATTAATTATTAATCTACAGGATTGCTCCAGTGTTGAATCTGAATTTGATTTTAACGTTAATCTCGGCCGTACACCATTCAGCAATTAAATTTTTAAATACCTTCCATTCATTCATTTTCTTTCATCTTTCTTTAAATGTCGTTAAAATTTATTTTTTTAAATAAACTCATTTTGATATGAATATCGATAAAATACCAAAGAGGTCCCATAGCTATTACATTTCATTCTGACAAACGTCTCAGGTATCAGGCAATATTTTATGAACGTAAAGTTCATCTTTCACAACTCATCCACACTTTCTTCGGTCTTCCTCTATCCTTATAATCATCATTCATTCTCATTACTTTCTTTGTTATATAATATATCCTTCATCCCTCTGCACAACTTCCTTGCACCACGCTAACCTCTTGCTCCTCAATTTCTCTGTCACTGAAGCTACTTCCAGACTTCTTCTAATATACTCATTGTTATTTGTATCCATGCCCGTCAAACCACACATCCATCTTAACATCCGCGCTATTTTTTTTTGCTGCAAATAAAATAAATAATGAACATATTACTTTACGAAAGACTACACAAATTAAGAAAAAGTAGTCAGAGTTGTCATGGTAGGTAGTTGTCATAGGTAGAAAACAAAAATTTAATTTTTCTTATGTTATGATCGAGATGGTTATCTGATAGTAAGTGATATGCCCGCTCATAACAATGTGGCTCTAGTTAGGATGTTACACGGCACCACATTGTGTTCGTCGCTATGTTGTCTCGTTACCCCAGTAATTTCACTAGCTACAGCGACCTTCATATCGGAAAACAGTAATGTTTGCACAGTACTGGCTGTCGGCTGCAATAGGCGCTGCGGTGGTACCTACCAAGACGGTCTTAAGCAACAGAACTAACAGCAGTAAATAAACATTTTACCCCTAATTCATGAATTACACACACGCATAAATACATAGGATAAACTAAACGCACAAAGTCAATTGTGATGAGTTAGTTTAATAATAATATTTCAACAATAAATTCAGCCAGTTTACCGTATTAATTAAATAAATAAATGAACAGCCAAATTTAACAAAAAAATAATCAACTATATTTTTTTGAATAGTAAGATGTTTTAAGTTTATAATATATAAAAAGATTATATTACTGCATCTAGCAACACTTAATTTAAATGTCAAGGTAGTCATACGTTGACGTCAATGTAGTTAATTGTAATTGGGCGATTGTGTTCGATATTTTAATCAGTTTTATCGTAATTTAAGCTAATCTTTTAATTTCACGCGGGTTAACGAACTTAATTTTTATAACTAAAATAGTTTATTTGATTCTTAAACGTTATTAAAGATGACCGGACATGTAAGTATGTCGCCTCTTGTAAGAATAATTACTTGTACCTATAGGAACCGTGGCGTGATTCTTTGGGCGGGTCCCTGTGACTGAACCTGTTTAATAAATTTAATAAATAATAATAATAATAATAATGATTCACATAATTTAGTTAAAACGATATCAGACAAAATTCACAATTACACTGATTTAAAAGATGAAATAAAAAGATTTGGAGACAAGAAAAAGTATACATAGTACCTATTATAATATCTTCTACATGGGTGGTTCCTAAACAGCTCTTTACTGCACTGAAACTCTTAGGTCTCCCGGATAATACCTTTATTCAAATGCAAAAAGCAGCGATTTTAAATACGTGTAGGATTGTTCGTAAATTTTTACAAGATGACTCTCATTTACTTGGGGAAACCCCGTGAATGAGTAAATCTAACCGGCTTTTAGCTGAGATTTTACAAACAAAAAAAATAATAATAATGATTTATTAACAGTATTTACATTTACATATACACTGAGAAACCGCGGGTCTTGAACGAAGCTAAGCTTGTATCTCAAGACCCTGAATATAGAACGACGTAGTTAAACAATGAATAATTTAATGTACTCCGAGTATTCATTAAAACGTATAACGTCGGCCGGAATGTGTACAGTGGTTTTTCATTAATAAAATAAGTTGATCGTGAAATTATAAATTAAGATACTAATTACTCGTCGATTAGTAATAGACGCATTAAACACTGGATCGTAAAGATTTTTGTATATTTTAGAGTTTATTCTAAAAGGTGTCTTTTAATTGGGTTTTCAGTTATTAAATAATAATTTTCATAGTTATTTGATTTTGATAGATGCTGTGTATTGACGAAATATATATATATAAAAACATTTATATCTACTAACATTTTATTTTTGTTCAAAATGAAAATGATATATTGGGTCCCATGGTGATTATAATTTTTAAGATAAATCAAGGAATGAACAAATTATCTCCGTTACAAGTTTTAGTCAGGGTGTCTGTGGTACTAATATTTGTTTAAAGTGACACAAATAAAAGCTCTTGGCTGATATTTGAACATAAATTGATTATCAGCTAATTTCTAAATTTGTTTGGAAATGACAATAATTTTTTCGGTGGTAAGTGCCCATTAGAGATGTGTTTTTATTATTTTAAATAACATGTTCTCAACACAGCGTGAACCAACTGTTGTGGGTGTGGCGAATTTCAACGCCGCGGATGATGCAGCAGCGTTGCGGGCTGCTATGAAAGGCTTTGGTACAGATGAGCAGGCCATCATAGATATTCTCGCAACACGCTCCAATGCTCAGCGTCAGGCAATCTCGCAGGCGTTCACTCATGAGTACGGCAGGGTATGTTGGCACACGATACTTCCTTTTATTCAAAACTGAATCAAGTTATGTTGAGTTATGCCAAGAAATGAAGACGACAGACAGAAGAAGG